>JAIOJX010000006.1:49390441-49822941 GCA_022376925.1 Tragulus kanchil
TCATATTTATCTTTGTCTCATTACTCATTATTTCTTTTCATCTTCTGGCTTTAAGTTTATTTTGCTTTGTTTTATTTTTTAAGGTCATAGATTACTGATTTCAAATCTTTCTTCTTTTTAAACATAGGCATTTATAGCTCTAAATTCCCTCTCAGCAATGCTTTAGCTGCATCCAGTAAGTTCTGATTTTTTAAAAAGAAAATGTATTTGTTTATTTTATTTTTGGCTGTGCTGTGTCTTCATTGCTGCCCAAGAGCTTTCTCTGGTTGTTGGGAGCAGGAGCTGCTCTCTAGCTGCCCTGTGTAGGCTTCTCACTGCAGTCCTCTCTCTTGTTTCAGAGCATGTGCTCTAGGCTCGTGGGCTTCCGTAGTTGTGGCGCCAGGGCTTCACTGCTCTGTGGCATGTGGGATCTTCCCAGACTAGGGATCGAACCTGTGTCTCCTGCATTGGCAGGTGGATGCTTAACCTCTGGACCACCAGGTGACTCCTATAATGTATATATTTATACATTTCAAATTCTGCTTATTGCCAGTATATGGGAAGGTGATTGGCTCTTGCTTATTGACCTTGTCTCCTTCAACCTTGTTAGTACCAAGGGTTTTTTGGTCAATTCTTTCAGATTTTCTATGTAGGTGAACATGTCATCTTCTAACAAAGACACTTCATTCTCCCTTCCCAACTTGTGTAACTTTATTTTCTTTTCTTATCCTAAGCATTGGTTAGAACTTCCAGTTTGATATTGAAAAGTTGTGGTGAGAAGTGACATCTTTTCTCTTTCTTTTTTTTATTACTTCATTATTTTTATTTTGCTTTTACAAAGTTTTGTTGTTTACAGATACATATAATGCCAGATCAGTCATAAGTATATCCCTGATTCCTCCCTCCTGTGCCCACCTTCCCGTCCCCCCCCCATCCCATCCCTCCAGGCCATCGTATAGCCCCTGTGTAAGATCCCTTAGACCCACAGTGCATTGATAATAGTTATCTTTTTTACATATGATAGTGTAGGTTTCCATGTTACTCTTTTCATACCTCTCACCCACCATTCCCTCCCCACAATGTCCATAAGTCTGTTCCCTATGTCTGTTTTACCATCGCTGCTCTGCATGTGTATTTATCAGTACCATCTTACTAGATTCCATATATATGTGTTAGTATACTGTATTTGTTGACAGGGGCATCTTAGACAAGCCTTTCTTGGGAAAAGTTTCTCACCAGGACATACGATCTTAACTCTAGGGGATTTTATAGATATACTTTATCAAGTTGAGGAAATTATAGTAAATCTTTAATTTCAGTTATTGTACTGTTCTATTCTAGAATTTTCTATTTCATTTTCAAATAATTTGTATCTCTTTATTGACATTTGTATTTGGTGAGATATCATTTTCATATTTTCCTTGAATTCCTTAGACCCAATTTCTCCAGTGCTTATTTGTAGTAGCTGATTTAAGGTTTTTGCTAATAAGTCCAACATCTGGGCTTCCTTCCTCAGTGACAGTTTTGTTGTTGTTTGGCCACTTCTGTTGGTCTTTCATTTATTTCCATCTTTATTCTTTGACCAGTGTGGGCCTCCCATCGCAGTGGCCTCTCTCACCGCAGAGCACAGCTCCAGGCGCATGCGCTCCAGAGCTCCAGCTTGGTAGTTGGACACATGGGTCCAGCTGCTCCGCAGCATGTGGGATCCTCCCAGGCCAGGGATCAAACCGGCGCCCCTTGCACTGCAAGGCGGTGTCCCTACCCACTGGACTACCAGGGAAGCCCAGGAACAGTTTTTATTGACTAGGTTTTTTTTCTCTTTGCATTAGACTTGCTTTCCTATTACTTTATATAGCCCACGATTTTTGCTGAAAACTGGATATTTTAAATAATATATGTGATAACTCCAGAAATCACATCTTTCCAACCAAAGCATGTAGTTAGTGCTGTTTCTTTGTTTACTGTTTTTCAGGGACTATACCTATCAAGTCCATTTTGGCACATGGTGCTCACTTAAGTTTCTGCCTGGTTTGCTTAGTTGTCAGCCAATGATTGGACAGAGCTTTCCTTAAATACCTTGAAGCAGTAAGTTTTCTATTCTTTGCTAAGGGATTCTGTAGGTTGGTTCCGGCAAGGCTTCAAATGCTCTAGCAATTTACTCTACGTGATTCCTCACTACCTGCGTGAACAAGGCCTCAAGGTCACCAGAGCTAAGGGATTGGGGCCTTCTCAGGTATTTCCTGGACATACTCACAGTTTTGCAAATGCAGGTGAGTTTTAAGATGCCCATGTATATGTCAGAGTTTTTCAAAGCTCTCTTTTGGCATCTCATTCCCTGATATTCCTTTTAAGGTTTTTGTCACGCATCCTGTTTGCCACAATGGGTAGGAAGCTGGGATGCCATATAATTAGCTGCGGGTTGTTTAGACAAACACCTAGGGATGGGTTTCTTTCTGCGTGGGCTGAGACAGACGAGTCCCATGAACGGGGCTCTTAGCTGAACTTCCAGACGGATCAGGCAGTGACAGTTCTCTAGGAACAGGACTTCTGGGGAGTTCCACACCCTCTGCACCCTCTAGTGGCTGCTAGGCCACTGGTTTTCGTAGACTGCTGATGGAGGAGACTACTGTGGAGTTGGGGAGAGGAGGATGGGAAAAAGCAAATAAAAAATGCCACAGAGTTCACTGTTCCTAGTGATACTCAGCCATTTTTTTCTTGAATAAATTCTCCTTAGACTTTTTGAAAGCTTTGATTACTTTCCAGAGTTCTGGAAATGTTGCTTTTGATAAGTTTTGTCGGTGCTATTGCCTTTATGGAGGAGTGGATTTTCAGATGTCCTTACTCTGTCATTCCAGAAGTGCTTCTTCAGATTCCTTCTATTTGAAGAAGCCTAAAGCTTTAAATAATATTGGTCACTTGTAAGTAAAATGGTTTTGAGTATACAGTCTACTCTTAACATGGATAAGATATTTTGGGGTTCTTACATGTTTTGCACATATAGTAAAGTTAGATCCTTACCAACCTAAATTTGAACTTTCTTATTTTTTTTAAAATTTATTTGATTTATTTGGCTGTGTTGGATCTTAATTGCAGTGCTCGGGCTCTCGGGCACATGCACTCAGCAGTTATGGCATTTTTCCCCCTGGTCTTAAAAGGTTGCCATGATTGGACAGAGCTTTCCTTAAATCTTGAACATGTTCTATTTGCAAAGGGTTTAGGTTGGTTCCGCAAGGCTTCAAATGCTCTAGCAATTTACTCGTGATTCCTCACTACCTGCGTGAACAAGGCCTCAAGGTCACCAGAGCTAAGGGATTGGGGCCTTCTCAGGTATTTCCTGGACATACTCACAGTTTTGCAAATGCAGGTGAGTTTTAAGATGCCCATGTATATGTCAGAGTTTTCAAAGCTCTCTTTTGGCATCTCATTCCCTGATATTCCTTTTAAGGTTTTTGTCACGCATCCTGTTTGCCACAATGGGTAGGAAGCTGGGATGCCATATAATTAGCTGCGGGTTGTTTAGACAAACACCTAGGGATGGGTTTCTTTCTGCGTGGGCTGAGACAGACGAGTCCCATGAACGGGGCTCTTAGCTGAACTTCCAGACGGATCAGGCAGTGACAGTTCTCTAGGAACAGGACTTCTGGGGAGTTCCACACCCTCTGCACCCTCTAGTGGCTGCTAGGCCACTGGTTTTCGTAGACTGCTGATGGAGGAGACTACTGTGGAGTTGGGGAGAGGAGGATGGGAAAAAGCAAATAAAAAATGCCACAGAGTTCACTGTTCCTAGTGATACTCAGCCATTTTTTTCTTGAATAAATTCTCCTTAGACTTTTTGAAAGCTTTGATTACTTTCCAGAGTTCTGGAAATGTTGCTTTTGATAAGTTTTGTCGGTGCTATTGCCTTTATGGAGGAGTGGATTTTCAGATGTCCTTACTCTGTCATTCCAGAAGTGCTTCTTCAGATTCCTTCTATTTGAAGAAGCCTAAAGCTTTAAATAATATTGGTCACTTGTAAGTAAAATGGTTTTGAGTATACAGTCTACTCTTAACATGGATAAGATATTTTGGGGTTCTTACATGTTTTGCACATATAGTAAAGTTAGATCCTTACCAACCTAAATTTGAACTTTCTTATTTTTTTTAAAATTTATTTGATTTATTTGGCTGTGTTGGATCTTAATTGCAGTGCTCGGGCTCTCGGGCACATGCACTCAGCAGTTATGGCATGTGGTTTAGTTACCCCACTGCATATGGAATCTTAGTTTCCCAACCAGGGATTGAACCGGATCTCCTGCATTGGAAAGTCGATTCTTAAGCGCTGGACCAGCAGAGAAGCCCTTGAATTTAAACTTTCACTTTTCAAAAAGTTAAGTTAAAATGTTAACTTTTCAAAATGTTACTTTTGAGGGCTTTGTACTAACTTGCATCTTGCTCATAGGTCATGGTAGAACATAAAACAACAAGATCCCTCATTTCTAGAGAAGTTAAAATTCTGAGTGGTAGAATGTTACAAAATATAGTTTTCTTATTAACAACACAGCCAAGAGTGAGGCTATTTCCTGACAATACTTTTTTTGTTTGTTTGTTTCCCTTCTCCAAGATCAGGTCCTAAATTCAGAATAATAAAACTATAAAGGTATATTTTACACCGAAATCATCTTGACCCTTCCCAGGTAACTGCTAGAATATATGAAAAATTTGTTCCCCCGTGGCACAGCACTCTTAAGTAAAGTAGGAGGCTAGGAAGGATGCTAAAAATAGTTAGGTATAGTTGATATGCTCCATGTTTTAAAAATCCAGTTTATCAGTATTATGAGAGCTTCCCTGTACATCATGTTACTGGTGAAGAGTTAGAGCAAACAAAGCTTGTCCTTTCTAGAGGATTTTTATTCAACATAATGCAGTATGACTGTGAATGTTTAGTGATTTCGGCCTTTTCCCAGATGAGTAAAAGTAGTGTTTGCATGATGACTGTCAACAAGTCTGTTTCCAAGGTGACTGTATTATTTTAGATAACTTATCACTGATAGTAATTTTCATGGACATTTTACAAAATAGGCTATAAAGTCCTCAACATTTCGAAAGTAATCCACTGTCCATATTAATTCACAGAGGTGAGGCAAGTAGAGAGGACAGATGGAATTATGAAAAACAGGTTGGTTAAATTGGTTGAGAAGGGGCTTCCCTGGCGGTCCAGTGGGTAAGGACACCGCCTTGCAGTGCAAGGCGGGTTCGATCTGGCCTGGGAAGATCCCATGCTGGACCGATGTGTCCAATTACCACGGGCCTGGGTTGGATCTTAATTGCAGTGCTCGGGCTCTCGGGCACATGCACTCAGCAGTTATGGCATGTGGTTTAGTTACCCCACTGCATATGGAATCTTAGTTTCCCAACCAGGGATTGAACCGGATCTCCTGCATTGGAAAGTCGATTCTTAAGCGCTGGACCAGCAGAGAAGCCCTTGAATTTAAACTTTCACTTTTCAAAAAGTTAAGTTAAAATGTTAACTTTTCAAAATGTTACTTTTGAGGGCTTTGTACTAACTTGCATCTTGCTCATAGGTCATGGTAGAACATAAAACAACAAGATCCCTCATTTCTAGAGAAGTTAAAATTCTGAGTGGTAGAATGTTACAAAATATAGTTTTCTTATTAACAACACAGCCAAGAGTGAGGCTATTTCCTGACAATACTTTTTTTGTTTGTTTGTTTCCCTTCTCCAAGATCAGGTCCTAAATTCAGAATAATAAAACTATAAAGGTATATTTTACACCGAAATCATCTTGACCCTTCCCAGGTAACTGCTAGAATATATGAAAAATTTGTTCCCCCGTGGCACAGCACTCTTAAGTAAAGTAGGAGGCTAGGAAGGATGCTAAAAATAGTTAGGTATAGTTGATATGCTCCATGTTTTAAAAATCCAGTTTATCAGTATTATGAGAGCTTCCCTGTACATCATGTTACTGGTGAAGAGTTAGAGCAAACAAAGCTTGTCCTTTCTAGAGGATTTTTATTCAACATAATGCAGTATGACTGTGAATGTTTAGTGATTTCGGCCTTTTCCCAGATGAGTAAAAGTAGTGTTTGCATGATGACTGTCAACAAGTCTGTTTCCAAGGTGACTGTATTATTTTAGATAACTTATCACTGATAGTAATTTTCATGGACATTTTACAAAATAGGCTATAAAGTCCTCAACATTTCGAAAGTAATCCACTGTCCATATTAATTCACAGAGGTGAGGCAAGTAGAGAGGACAGATGGAATTATGAAAAACAGGTTGGTTAAATTGGTTGAGAAGGGGCTTCCCTGGCGGTCCAGTGGGTAAGGACACCGCCTTGCAGTGCAAGGGGCGTCGGTTCGATCCCTGGCCTGGGAAGATCCCACATGCCAAGCGGCTGGACCGATGTGTCCAATTACCGAGCCGGAGCTCTGGAGCGCATGCGCCCAGAGCCGGTGCTCTGTGACAACAGAGGCCACCGTGATGGAAGGCCCACACGGGCCAAAGAACAAAGATGGATGAAAATAGACAAATGAAAGACCAATAGAAGTAGCCCACCTGCTCCCCTCCCTCCTCACTGCACCCCACCCCCCAAAAAAAATATTGGTTGAGAAGACAGACTCTCCTTGTCTACCTCTCCCTCTCCAGGTTCTAATAATATGTTCTCCTCAATACAGTCATCAGTTTAGACCTCATGAATACAGCAGTCAGTGGTTCATGCTCTGTTGGTGCAAAAGAAATTGCAGTTTCACATCGTGAATTTTAAATCATTATAACTAGGTTCAAACTCATCTTTATTCATCAAAATAGGAGCTATTACAATCGATCAATATATTAAAAAAAAAAAAAAACCTTTATTTTACTTTTAACTTTTACAGAGTTTTGTTGTTTACAGATATGCATGTTCCCAGATTGGTCATATGTACATCCCCCCATTCCCACCCCTCCCGACCATCACACAGCACCCCTGAAGGGTCCCCTTTTCTCACAGAGCAATGACTAGCTATTTTCTTCAGTTGTGATAGTACAGGCCTTCATGCTACTTCCTTTAAAAAATATGGAACGCTTCACGAATTTGCGTGTCATCCTTGCGCAGGGGCCATGCTAATCTTCTCTGTATCATTCCAATTTTAGTATATGTGCTGCCGAAGCGAGCACCGATCAATACATTTTTACCAACAAAAAATTAGTGTGTTTATTCCTGTAGCATAAAAATCTGTACTTCAGGAGTCAACAAACTTTTGGAAAGCATTTTCTGCCTCCTGCTGGTTGTGGAAGAGATGCTTGAAGAAGCGGTGGTCAGTTGGCAAGCGGTTACATGAATATGGCGGATGTGGCAAAACTTCGCAGCCCAATTCATTCAGCTTTTAAAACGTGATTGTGTAATGTGTGGTCAGGCGTAGTCCTGGAGAAGAATTGAGCCCATACTGTTGACCAGAGCTGCAGGCATTGCAGTTTTGGGTGCATCTCATTGATTCATTGATCATACTTCTCAGATATAATGGTTTTGCCAGGATTCAGAAAACTATGGTAGATCAGACCAGCAGAAGACCACCAGTGACCATGACCTTTTTTTTTTTTTGGTGCAAATTTGGCTTTAAGAAGTGCTTTGGAGCTTCTTCACGGTCCAGCCACCAAGATGGTCATCACCACTTGTCATATAAAATCCACTTTAGTCGCACTTCACGATCCAATCGAGAAATGGTTCATTGTTGTTGCATAGAATAAGAAAAGATGACAGTTCAAAATGATGACATTTTTGATTTGTGGTCAGCTCATGAGACACCCACTTATTGAGCTTTTCCATTTCCAATTTGTTTCAAATGCCAAACAACAAGCAAACGTTGAGGTCTTTAGCAACTTGTCGTGAAACTGCAAAAGGATCAGCTTAGTTGATGCTCTCAGTTGCTTGTTGTCAACTTTTGGTGGCCAGTCACCGCATTCCTCATCTACAATGTCTCTTTTGAAAAACTTATTGAACCACCACTGCCCGATGTATTCATTAACTGTTTCTGGGTCAGATGTGTTGCTGATGTTGTGAATTGTCTCTGCTGCCTTATGACCCATTTTGAGCCTGAATAAGAAAATCACTTGAATTTGTTTTTTGTCTAACATCATTTCCAATACAAAAACGGCAATTACTTTTGCACCAACCTGAAATTATACCCTGGTGAAAATTCTTCTTTTATTCTGATATTGGAAATTAATAGATTAACCAGATCTTCTGTTCCTCCTAACAAGGGTTTCTCTTTTGTTTTCTAAAGATCCTGACATAATTGACTGACTAGAAAACAGACTCATGGATATGACATCACCACCATAAACTAATGCTTGGATGACTTAACCTGTCAGAGCCCTGATGATTTCCAGAAAAATTTCAGCCCCAAAGCAGGAGACTTCTGCAGAGAGAGATGCAAGTCACAAATAGGTAATGAGAAATCATTTTTAGAGAATTAGGGAAGTTGATGAAGGCAATATGATTGTGGTCATTGTGTTGGTATTTTTGGTAATGTGCTTCATGTTCTTTTTTTGATTAGTCATATGATACAGCCCTTTTTCTTTCTCCTGGCTGTGGTCTCTAACCCTCAATTTAGTAGACCATACTTGTGCCAACCACAATAAACACTCTCCCTAAAAAACATTCTTGGTCAATGGGCCACTTTCCTAAGCATCTGTGTTGGTATTATCTACATCTATTCCAAGAACTGACTCCCTCCTTGATTGCCACGTTGGTCCCACAAATCTCTCAAAGTTCATGATGAAACAGAGTTTGGCTCAGATGATAGATTTTTATGGAGCCAGACAACTAAGTTCCTTAGAATACATCCCCTCATAGATACACTCCACAGAAATTCAGAAATCTGTAAAAGTCCTCATATACTACCACAAGAAGGGAGTATATTTTATAGGCAATTGTTCATTTATTCATCTGTGCATTTATTCATTTTACATATCATAAAATTTGCCCACTTAACATTCACAGTGATTTTCTGTAGTGGTGCAACCTCACACAAATAAGTTTTAAGACATTTTTGTCCCTCCTTATGCTCATTTATAGTTAAGCCCTGTTCCCAAATCTAGCCCCAGGCAGCCACTACTCTACTTCCTGTCTCTCTAAATTTGCCTTTTCTGGCAACTTTCATACAAATGGACTTTCACCTAGGGTAATGTTTTTAAGATTCACCCATGACAGCATGTATCAGCAGTTCATTACTTTTTGCTGCTAAATAGTGTTCTATTGTATGGCTACAACACATTTTGTCTGCCTACTCACCAGATAATCAGTTACTTTTATGCTGCTAAATAGTGTTCTAGTTTGTTCCTCCTAACAAGGGTTTCTCTTTTGTTTTCTAAAGATCCTGACATAATTGACTGACTAGAAAACAGACTCATGGATATGACATCACCACCATAAACTAATGCTTGGATGACTTAACCTGTCAGAGCCCTGATGATTTCCAGAAAAATTTCAGCCCCAAAGCAGGAGACTTCTGCAGAGAGAGATGCAAGTCACAAATAGGTAATGAGAAATCATTTTTAGAGAATTAGGGAAGTTGATGAAGGCAATATGATTGTGGTCATTGTGTTGGTATTTTTGGTAATGTGCTTCATGTTCTTTTTTTGATTAGTCATATGATACAGCCCTTTTTCTTTCTCCTGGCTGTGGTCTCTAACCCTCAATTTAGTAGACCATACTTGTGCCAACCACAATAAACACTCTCCCTAAAAAACATTCTTGGTCAATGGGCCACTTTCCTAAGCATCTGTGTTGGTATTATCTACATCTATTCCAAGAACTGACTCCCTCCTTGATTGCCACGTTGGTCCCACAAATCTCTCAAAGTTCATGATGAAACAGAGTTTGGCTCAGATGATAGATTTTTATGGAGCCAGACAACTAAGTTCCTTAGAATACATCCCCTCATAGATACACTCCACAGAAATTCAGAAATCTGTAAAAGTCCTCATATACTACCACAAGAAGGGAGTATATTTTATAGGCAATTGTTCATTTATTCATCTGTGCATTTATTCATTTTACATATCATAAAATTTGCCCACTTAACATTCACAGTGATTTTCTGTAGTGGTGCAACCTCACACAAATAAGTTTTAAGACATTTTTGTCCCTCCTTATGCTCATTTATAGTTAAGCCCTGTTCCCAAATCTAGCCCCAGGCAGCCACTACTCTACTTCCTGTCTCTCTAAATTTGCCTTTTCTGGCAACTTTCATACAAATGGACTTTCACCTAGGGTAATGTTTTTAAGATTCACCCATGACAGCATGTATCAGCAGTTCATTACTTTTTGCTGCTAAATAGTGTTCTATTGTATGGCTACAACACATTTTGTCTGCCTACTCACCAGATAATAGACACTGAAGTTATTTTCCTTTTGGGGCTTTTGTGAATAATGCTGCTATGAACATCCACGTGTGTGGATATGTATTTTCATTTCTCTTGAGAAGATGCTTAGAAGTAGAATCAATGGATATTGTGACAGTTTTGTGTTTAACTTTTGAGAAACTACCACACTGTTTTCCAAAGGACAGTGCCATTTTACATTCCCATCAGCAATACAGGGTGGTTCCAGTTTCCCCACATCTTGGACATTCGTCTGCCTGTCTTATTTATTGCAGCTGTTCTAGTGGGTATGAAATACTACCTCACAGTAGTTTTAATTTGCAGTTTCCTAATGACAAATGCTGTTGGGCATCTTTTAGTATGCTTCCTTTGATGAGGTATCCATTTATTGATTTTGGGCTTTCCAGGTGGTGGTGGTGATAAAGAATCTGCCTGCCAATGCAGAAGACACAAGAGAAGCGGGTTCAATTCTTGTGTGGGGAAGATCCCTTGGAAAAGGAAATGGCAACCCCTCCAGTATTCTTGCCTGGGAAATCCCATGGACAGAGGAGCCTGGCGAACTACAGTCCATGGGATCCCGAAGAGTCAGACAGGACTTAGCAACTGAGCATGCACACGTTCATTGTGCGCTATGGATACAAGTCCTTTATCAGATGTGTTTTGTAGCTCTTTCTTTCTGGCTCTTTCTTGTCTTTTAATTTTCATAGTGATGTCTTTGAAGTATAAAAGTTTTGAATTTTGGTGATGTCTAGTTTATCAGATTTTCCCAGCAATGACTGCATTTTTGGTGCCCAAAAGATGGAAGTATTAGTCTAAGAAATCTTTGCCTAATACAGGGTCTGGGAGATATCCTCCAGTTTTCTTCCATTTTAGCTATTACATTTAAGTCTACGATCCATTTTGAGTTATCTTTGTTTATGTTATGAGTTGAAGGTCTAAATTTATCTTTTTTCATGTGGATAGTCAATCTTCTCAACACATTTGTTGAACGAATTATCCTTTATCCCAATGAATTGCCTTAAACCTTTGTCAAAAATCAATTAATGATAAATATAAGGATTCATTTCTGGACTCTCAGTTCTGTTCCATTACTTTATGTCTGTTCTTATACCAGCACTGCTGTAGGCATTCATTGTATTCATTGGGCTTCCCAGATGGCGCTAGTGGTGATGAACCCACCTGCTAATGCAGAAGATGTAAGAGACACAGGTTCAATCTCTGGGTCAGGAAGATGCCCTGGAGGAGGGCATGGCAACCCACTCCAGTACTCTTGACTGGAGAATCCCATGGAGAGAGGAACCTGGAGGGGGCTATAGTCCATAGGGTCACAAAGAGTGGGAAACGACTGAAGTGACTTGGCATGCATGCATACATACCAGTACTGCTGCTCTAGGAAATCCTAATTTGGAAAATTATTAATACATCCTCAAGCTAGTGACTCCTCAGAAGTTGAGGATGACAATGGCAGAAAGTGGGATTCAAACACATATGTTTAGAAATGATTCAGGAACAGTCAAATAGACTTTTCACACAGCATATTGGATGGAGATGGTACTTATCTTAAATTTCGCTAATTCTAATATGTCTGTAAGCAAGTTGTATGTACAAATAGTGTCTCTGGCTCTATAAAGAATGATACATTGAGTGGCTTTGTCCACAAGAGGGCCTAGAGTGGTGGCCAGCTCACTGCTCCCCTTTTAGTGTTGATGTAGTTCTTTGTGTAGATTCCAAGAGCTGGCTCTCCTTTTTGCTAGGATCTAACTGAAAAATTAAATTTGTCACCATGACATGCCAGAAATGTACCTGATATAACATAATACTCTTTGTAGCAGCCTGTGGGTCTGTTGACAAACATCCTGATTCCCCTCTCCTTCCAGGCACATGTTAGGATTCTATTTTTCCTGGCCTCCTTGAAGTTAGTCGTGGTCACGACTAGGTTTAGCCAGTGAAATAACTGATGGGTGGATATTTTAAGAGCCTGTATGGAATTCACCAAGTTCCCTATTCCTGTCTCATGGAAGTGTGTGATGAGATGGAGCCTCCATCAGCCCGGGCTCCGAAATGACAAGCAGAATCCCCCTGACAACCCATAGTAACCTTGAGCAAGACATCAATGTTAGTTGTGTTAAGCCACTGACATATTTGCATATATTGCCATAATACAACCTAGCTTATTACAACTCCTACAGATTATGTTTAAGGTAGGAACACTGCCTAAAAATCTGTCAAATCATTGGTTTGGGATATGCTCTAGGAGCCTAGGTTTGGGTTCCAACCCACTCCAGTACTCTTGACTGGAGAATCCCATGGAGAGAGGAACCTGGAGGGGGCTATAGTCCATAGGGTCACAAAGAGTGGGAAACGACTGAAGTGACTTGGCATGCATGCATACATACCAGTACTGCTGCTCTAGGAAATCCTAATTTGGAAAATTATTAATACATCCTCAAGCTAGTGACTCCTCAGAAGTTGAGGATGACAATGGCAGAAAGTGGGATTCAAACACATATGTTTAGAAATGATTCAGGAACAGTCAAATAGACTTTTCACACAGCATATTGGATGGAGATGGTACTTATCTTAAATTTCGCTAATTCTAATATGTCTGTAAGCAAGTTGTATGTACAAATAGTGTCTCTGGCTCTATAAAGAATGATACATTGAGTGGCTTTGTCCACAAGAGGGCCTAGAGTGGTGGCCAGCTCACTGCTCCCCTTTTAGTGTTGATGTAGTTCTTTGTGTAGATTCCAAGAGCTGGCTCTCCTTTTTGCTAGGATCTAACTGAAAAATTAAATTTGTCACCATGACATGCCAGAAATGTACCTGATATAACATAATACTCTTTGTAGCAGCCTGTGGGTCTGTTGACAAACATCCTGATTCCCCTCTCCTTCCAGGCACATGTTAGGATTCTATTTTTCCTGGCCTCCTTGAAGTTAGTCGTGGTCACGACTAGGTTTAGCCAGTGAAATAACTGATGGGTGGATATTTTAAGAGCCTGTATGGAATTCACCAAGTTCCCTATTCCTGTCTCATGGAAGTGTGTGATGAGATGGAGCCTCCATCAGCCCGGGCTCCGAAATGACAAGCAGAATCCCCCTGACAACCCATAGTAACCTTGAGCAAGACATCAATGTTAGTTGTGTTAAGCCACTGACATATTTGCATATATTGCCATAATACAACCTAGCTTATTACAACTCCTACAGATTATGTTTAAGGTAGGAACACTGCCTAAAAATCTGTCAAATCATTGGTTTGGGATATGCTCTAGGAGCCTAGGTTTGGGTTCCAACCCTAACTTGGCCAGACTAGCTCAAGCCTTGCTCCTCTAGTCAGTCCTGGGGACAATTATGCCTTTAAGATACGCATACTTATTCACTCAAAAGGGTTTGTTCTCAAGAGCCAGATTGCCTAGGGTGGGATCCCAGGCCTTAGGCAAGGGATGGCTTTGACCATGCTCCTTAATTTCCTATTTCCACGTATGTAAACTACAGACAACAGGGACTTCCTTGGTGGTCCAATGTTAAAGAATCTGCCTGCCAATGCAAGGGACACAGGCTCCATCCCTGGTCCAGGAAGATTCCACATGCTTCAGGTCAACTAAACCTGTGCACCACAATGACTGAGACCAAGTACTCCAACTAATGAAGGCTGTGTGCCTAGACCTATGCTCTGCAACAAGAGAAGCAGCCACAGTGAGAAGCCCACCCACCTCAATGAAAAGTAGCCCCCACTAGCTGCAAGTAGAGAAAGCCCACTTTCAGCAACAAAGACCTTGTTCAGCCAAAAATAGACTGCCAGGAGAAATACCAGTAACCTCAGGTATGCAAATGACACTACCCTAATGGCAGAAAGCAAAGAGGAACTAAAGAGTCTCTTGATGAGAGTGAAAGAGGAGAGTGAAAAAAAACTGGCTTAAAATTCAACATTTAAAAAACTACCATCATGGCATCTGGTCTCATCACTTCATGGCAAGTAGAGGGGGAAACGATGGAAAGTGACAGACTTTATTTTCTTGGGCTCCAAAATCACTACAGATGGTAACTGCAGCCATGAAATTAAAAGACACTTGCTCCTTGGAAGAAAAGCTATGACAAACCTAGATATGTTAAAAGGTTCTTGAGCAATGCCATGGGAGATGGAGCCTCATCACCGGGCTAAGACAAGCAGAATCCCCCTGACAACCCATAGTAACCTTGAGCAAGACATCAATGTTAGTTGTGTTAAGCCACTGACATATTTGCATATATTGCCATAATACAACCTAGCTTATTACAACTCCTACAGATTATGTTTAAGGTAGGAACACTGCCTAAAAATCTGTCAAATCATTGGTTTGGGATATGCTCTAGGAGCCTAGGTTTGGGTTCCAACCCTAACTTGGCCAGACTAGCTCAAGCCTTGCTCCTCTAGTCAGTCCTGGGGACAATTATGCCTTTAAGATACGCATACTTATTCACTCAAAAGGGTTTGTTCTCAAGAGCCAGATTGCCTAGGGTGGGATCCCAGGCCTTAGGCAAGGGATGGCTTTGACCATGCTCCTTAATTTCCTATTTCCACGTATGTAAACTACAGACAACAGGGACTTCCTTGGTGGTCCAATGTTAAAGAATCTGCCTGCCAATGCAAGGGACACAGGCTCCATCCCTGGTCCAGGAAGATTCCACATGCTTCAGGTCAACTAAACCTGTGCACCACAATGACTGAGACCAAGTACTCCAACTAATGAAGGCTGTGTGCCTAGACCTATGCTCTGCAACAAGAGAAGCAGCCACAGTGAGAAGCCCACCCACCTCAATGAAAAGTAGCCCCCACTAGCTGCAAGTAGAGAAAGCCCACTTTCAGCAACAAAGACCTTGTTCAGCCAAAAATAGACTGCCAGGAGAAATACCAGTAACCTCAGGTATGCAAATGACACTACCCTAATGGCAGAAAGCAAAGAGGAACTAAAGAGTCTCTTGATGAGAGTGAAAGAGGAGAGTGAAAAAAAACTGGCTTAAAATTCAACATTTAAAAAACTACCATCATGGCATCTGGTCTCATCACTTCATGGCAAGTAGAGGGGGAAACGATGGAAAGTGACAGACTTTATTTTCTTGGGCTCCAAAATCACTACAGATGGTAACTGCAGCCATGAAATTAAAAGACACTTGCTCCTTGGAAGAAAAGCTATGACAAACCTAGATAACATGTTAAAAGGTAGAGACATCACTTAGCCAACAAAAGTCAGCATAGTCAAAGCTATGGTTTTACCAGTTGTCATGTAAGAACTGAGAGTTGGACCATAAAGAAGAAAGTATTGATGCTTTTGAGTGGTGCTGGAGGGGACTCTGGAGAATCCCTTGGTCAGCAAAGAGATCAAACCTGTCAATCCTAAAGGAAACCAATCCTGAATATTCATTGGAAGGACTGATGCTGAAGCTAAAGCTCCAATACTTTGGCCAAGTAAGGTCATAATGGGAAGAGTTGACTCACTGAAAAAGGCCCAGATGCTAGGAAAAACTGAGGACAGGAGAAGGGGGAAACAGGATGAGATGGTTGTATATCAATAGACATGAGTAAATCCAGAAGATGGTGAAGGACAGGGAAGCCTGGTGTGCTACAGTCCATGTGGTCGCCAAAAATCTGACAACTTGAGCAACTGAATAACAACAAAATATAGACAACAGTATCAATACCTTACAGGAATAAATATAAAGCATTTCAGATGATGCCTTACACATTGTGCTGTGGGGATATTAGTTGTTAGTTGGGTAGAGTTTCCTCAGCCACCCTTCACCTCTTCCCAGCCAGCCATCCAGAACATGCTGGACACTCCCATTCCCCTCTCTTCTCATGGAGAGCTGAACACAGGACAGAAAAGTTAACCCTGTAATGCTTGGGTCCAATTCAAATGATAAAATCCTGTGCCTACCTCTTGATTAGAGCTGTAGTGAAAAATGAAATTGAGAGTTAAGAATATGTCCTAGGTTGGAAGAAGAATAAGATATTCAGCAAGCTCAAACCAAGTACCAGAACTGATATCTTGAGTGTGTATTTCCATTCACACTCAAATAACTTGCATGACACATGTGGGGTGACTGGCTTTTTATTCAGAGAGTTTCCACCAAGGAACAGAGACCAACTGTGGAGCGCAGCAGGGCAGGGATAGCCAGTATCGGAAAATAAAAGGAGCTCAGTTGAGCAGCCAGAGCAGCAGCAAGAGCAGGCCGAAACTCAGCGGCCAGGCCTCCTGGAGCCCGGCCGCACTCATGGTCTCAGCATAGAATCTCGCCACCTCCTCATTGGGGTTGGGCAGGACGGAGTCAAACCACATCTGGAAGCAGCGGCCGCTGCCCCGGCTGTAGTTGCTGGCCTTGTAGGAGTGACCCCAGATTTCATTGCACAGAGCAGCTGGCGTGGGGAAGTAGAAGTCGAAGCGGTGGCAGGCAGCTTTCACTGGGCACTGGTTGTACCCTGTGGGGAGGATGGAAGACCTGTTGCCACGAGTCCAGAACCATCCCTTGCTCCAGCAGACCCACAAGCCAAATCTCCAGACACCCTCCACACCCCTACCTCCACCTCCCCGCCGCCCCAGCCCTCACCTGCAGTCCAGTCCCAGCCCTTGTGCCAGTTGCTCTTGCAGGTGTAGGAAGTGCGGCAGTCTTCCCACCAGCTCTGACAGTCCTCTTGGCAGAGGGGCACGTTCAGGAGCGGCGCTCTGTGCCAATCTTGGTTCACCTAGATTGGGAACCAGGGAAAGAGACCTCTAGTAAGCCAGAGATCTGGGAGAGGCAGTGACTCCACTGTTAACCAAACTCAGTTTCGGCTGCTCTCTGCTCAAAAGCCAGTAATCAATGGGATTTCTCTGGTGGTAGAGTGATAAGAATCCACCTGCTGATGCAGGGGACATGGGAATGGTCCCTGATCAGGGAAGATCTCACATGTGGTGAGCAGTTAAGCCTGGGCACCACAACTATTGAGCCTATGCTCTAGGGCCCAAGAACTGTAACTGAGCCCACATGCCACAATTACTGAAGCCCACGCACTCTAGAGCCCATGCTCTGCAACAAGAGAAGCCACTGCAATGGGATGCCCTCATACTGCAGCTAGAGGAAAGCCCAGGAAGTAATGAAAACACAGCACAGCCATAAACAAACAAATAAAATTATAATAAATAAAGAATTAGATATGTATTTTTTTAAAGAAAGGAAAAAAACCAGCAATCTGGGGAGAAGTTAGATTCATGTCCTGAGACCAACGCTAGATTCTGCTCAGTCAGGACAGTTTTTAAAGGGGAAAAGGGAAAGAACCTCAGAGAGTCTTAAGGCAGGAGATTAGAGTCTGCATCATTCTCCACTGGGTGCAGACTGTCTGAGTCTTCAGTTAGAATATCACCCAAATGATTTGCCTGCAGGATTGCCAAGGGAGCTGTTGGAGGTAGAGGGCTAATCATTTTTTAACTACTTAATTCTTCATTCTTTTTTTTTTTTTTAAATGATGCTACTTCTCTGCATGGCTTTTTAATTTTTAGTTTATTTTTTAAAAACACTTTTTTTTTTTTTTTTTTTAAATTTTAGGCCTCTTTTATTGGTCTTTATTTTCATCCGTCTCTGTTCTTTGACCTGTGTGGGCCTTCCATTGCAGTGGCCTCTCCTGTAGCAGAGCAGTGGCTATGGGTGCATGCGTGCCTGAGCACTGGCTCATAATTGGACACACCGGTCCAGCCACTCCGCAGCATGTGGGATCTTCCCAGGCCAGGGATGGAACTGGTGCCCCTTGCACTGCAAGGTGAACTCTTTACCCACTGGACCACCAGGGAAATCCTATTCTTAACTATTTAATCTAGGAAAAGAATCGACAGGTAAGGCAAGACATGGTATCTGTTTAGGAGAGTGTAAGTTAGGACTTAGGTTCAACCATCTGATGATCTTAGAGGGAAACAGAAATGGGCAAACAAGAAAGCGGGGAAAGAAGTACTCTCACAACCCTCCTTAGACCGGAATTCCTGGACAAGCCCTGCACGTGACTGAAGAGAGACTCTGGGGGGCTGCCCTCTGCTGAGGCTCTTGTCTGCAGTTAAGCCTGGGCACCACAACTATTGAGCCTATGCTCTAGGGCCCAAGAACTGTAACTGAGCCCACATGCCACAATTACTGAAGCCCACGCACTCTAGAGCCCATGCTCTGCAACAAGAGAAGCCACTGCAATGGGATGCCCTCATACTGCAGCTAGAGGAAAGCCCAGGAAGTAATGAAAACACAGCACAGCCATAAACAAACAAATAAAATTATAATAAATAAAGAATTAGATATGTATTTTTTTAAAGAAAGGAAAAAAACCAGCAATCTGGGGAGAAGTTAGATTCATGTCCTGAGACCAACGCTAGATTCTGCTCAGTCAGGACAGTTTTTAAAGGGGAAAAGGGAAAGAACCTCAGAGAGTCTTAAGGCAGGAGATTAGAGTCTGCATCATTCTCCACTGGGTGCAGACTGTCTGAGTCTTCAGTTAGAATATCACCCAAATGATTTGCCTGCAGGATTGCCAAGGGAGCTGTTGGAGGTAGAGGGCTAATCATTTTTTAACTACTTAATTCTTCATTCTTTTTTTTTTTTTTAAATGATGCTACTTCTCTGCATGGCTTTTTAATTTTTAGTTTATTTTTTAAAAACACTTTTTTTTTTTTTTTTTTTAAATTTTAGGCCTCTTTTATTGGTCTTTATTTTCATCCGTCTCTGTTCTTTGACCTGTGTGGGCCTTCCATTGCAGTGGCCTCTCCTGTAGCAGAGCAGTGGCTATGGGTGCATGCGTGCCTGAGCACTGGCTCATAATTGGACACACCGGTCCAGCCACTCCGCAGCATGTGGGATCTTCCCAGGCCAGGGATGGAACTGGTGCCCCTTGCACTGCAAGGTGAACTCTTTACCCACTGGACCACCAGGGAAATCCTATTCTTAACTATTTAATCTAGGAAAAGAATCGACAGGTAAGGCAAGACATGGTATCTGTTTAGGAGAGTGTAAGTTAGGACTTAGGTTCAACCATCTGATGATCTTAGAGGGAAACAGAAATGGGCAAACAAGAAAGCGGGGAAAGAAGTACTCTCACAACCCTCCTTAGACCGGAATTCCTGGACAAGCCCTGCACGTGACTGAAGAGAGACTCTGGGGGGCTGCCCTCTGCTGAGGCTCTTGTCTGCAGGGCTGGGGCCCATACCTCCCGGATCCAGGGCCCCAGATTGGGGGAGCACTCGAAGAGACAGATGTTCTGAATGAAGTGGCGCTTGCAGGCGGGCTCCATCTTGCCGCAGTGGTCCCAATCGAATCTGTACAGACTGGAGATATCCTTATGGGCTTCGACGCTGGTGTTGACAAAGCAGCAGGCATTCTTTTTCCAGGGGCTGCACTAGGGGGAGGAGAGGAAGGAGGGTTTGGAAGGAACACAGGGATTAACTCTCACACACAACACAACCAGAATTTTCCCACATGCAGCCTCTCCCCTTTAGTCCTTGATTCCCCAACGCCATCTTCAGAGAAACCTTCACTATCGGGAGAGAGGGACTTTCTTTGGGGGACAGGGTCTTCCAAGATGGGGGAAATTTCCCAGGTGGGAAGCAATCATCACAGCTTTCCTTAATTCAAATCTTCATTGAATTAATAGCCCAGGCATTTTTCTAGGACCTGGGAACACAGTGAAAACTTATCACTGGGTAACTGCTTTGCAAAACACAGAGCAGGAGAGGAATGGGAAATTTCAGTTTTCTGGCATGGGCTGCCTAAACCTGTTTGGGAAGGTGATAAAGACCTGGAGGTGAGGAAGCAAGTTAAATAAACCACAACCCCAGAGGAATGCTAATTACAGAAACACTCAGAGCATCTTGTGAATGAATGAAAACCCGTGACCTAGAGTTCAGTGCAACAGCAAAATGTTAAGGGGCCTTGTCTGCCTGTCCAGTGGTGAAGAATCTGCCTGGCAATGCAGGGGACACGGGTCTGATCCCTGGTAGGGGAGCTAAGATTTCCACATGCCACGGGGCAACCACGCCCAGGACAGCAACATAGAACCCATGCACTGCCACAAAGACCCAAGACAGACAGAAATAACCTTTTTGAAAAAGAATTAAAAAAAAAAAAATTCAGGGCTTCCCCTGGTGGTCCAGTGGGTAAGGACACCGCCTTGCAGTGCAAGGGGCGCCGGTTCAATCCCTGGCCTGGGAAGATCCCACGTGCCCGCGGAGCGGCTGGACCAATGTGTCCAATCACTGAGCCAGAGCTCTGGAGCGCATGCGCTCAGAGCCGGTGCTCTGCGACAACAGAGGCCACCACGATGGGAGGCCCACACAGGCCAAAGAACAAAGAGGGATGAAAATAGAGAAATGAAAGACCAATAGAAGTGACCCGCCCGCTCCCCTCCCTCCCCAACCCAACCCCTGCCCAAAATAAATAAATAAATAAATCTTTAAAAAAAAAAAAATTCGACCTCTCTCCCAACCCCCTTTCCAGACTAGTCTCTGCAGGTTTTTCCCCAGGCCTTCTTCCCAGTTGGAGTAACACACGGAAACTCAACAACCAAAGAGCTGAGCTCTAGCACTGTTCTGACAACACTGGGCACTCAGTAGGTGTTGAAGAGTCACTGCCAACTCCAGAGGTGCTCAGGGAGCCTCCGTGCCTCCACCAAGGACAGGGGCAGACATTCCCTGAGGCAGCTCCTTCCCATCTCAGAGCCCTCGGCCTACCTGTCCCTGTAGATTGTCCTCAGGACCTGGCTTTTCCTTATGGTACCTGGCATTCAGGCAGACGTTGAGAAGCTTGTTCCTGGGCTGGTCTGCCTGCATGGGAGCCACGCACACCAAAAAGCACAGCAGCTGTGTGATCTTCCAGGCCATGCTTGTCCCTGGAGAACCAGTCAAGGCAACAAGGAGTACAAGAATTCAGGAAAGCTTAGTTGGGTCCTCAAGGTGGGTGGGTGGAGACTAGTGCCGATCAAGCGCAGATTAGATTTCCTAGCCTCTGTTAAGTGGCTCAGTGGTATCTGACTCTTTGGGACTCCATGGAATGGGGCCCACAGGGTTTCTCTGTCCTTGGAATTTTCCAGTAAAGAAGTTGCAGCCTAGGGCCCATCAATCCCTGGGTTAGTCTTTCTAGCCTCAGGGAAAATTGGAATCAGACATTTCTGAGACCCTACCTGACTGGGACCTCCCTGCCTTTTCTACAGGGTCATGTGGATCAAGTGCTACAATTGACAGGTAGAACTTGGACAAATGCAGAAATGTGAGACTGCCATACTCCACAGTCTCTTATCCTAAATCCTCAGAGGCAAATGCTTCAGGGTTGAAAACTTCCAAGATTTTGTTGACTGAAAACACACAGTGTAAGAACTATGACTTGAGTGAAGCACACATTTTGGTAGAAGGCTGCTGCTAGTCACAACACAAAATTACCTTTTTTTTTTTTTTTGGAGGATAATTGTTTTACAATGAGCAACTCATTGGAAAATACACTGATGCTGGGAAACACTGAGAGCAGGAGAGGGAGGTGACAGAGGATGGGATGGTGGATGGCATCACCGACTCAGTGGACATGAGTTTGAGCAACTCCAGGAGATGGTGGAAGACAGGGAAGCCTGGTGTGCTGCAGTCCATGGGGTAGCAAAAAGTCAGACATGAATGAGCGACTAAACAACAAACTGTAAACAATAGTATCTATACTTTATAGGAATAAGTATAAAGCTTTTGGGATGGTGCCTGGTGCTCTTGGGATATTAGCTGTTAGTTGGGTAGAGTCCCCTCAGCCACCCTTCACCTCTTCCCAGCCAGCCATCCAGAACATGCTGGACACTCCCATTCCCCTCTCTTCTCATGGAGAGCTGAACACAGGACAGAAAAGTTAACCCTGTAATGCTTGGGTCCAATTCAAATGATAAAATCCTGTGCCTACCTCTTGATTAGAGCTGTAGTGAAAAATGAAATTGAGAGTTAAGAATATGTCCTAGGTTGGAAGAAGAATAAGATATTCAGCAAGCTCAAACCAAGTACCAGAACTGAAAACTCACCAAGTCTAACTAGCTTCCATCAGTGGGAACAGGGAAGCAAAAGTCACATTTCCATTCACACTCAAATAACTTGCATGACACATGTGGGGTGACTGGCTTTTTATTCAGAGTTTCCACCAAGGAACAGAGACCAACTGTGGAGCGCAGCAGGGCAGGGATAGCCAGTATCGGAAAATAAAAGGAGCTCAGTTGAGCAGCCAGAGCAGCAGCAAGAGCAGGCCGAAACTCAGCGGCCAGGCCTCCTGGAGCCCGGCCGCACTCATGGTCTCTTACTCGCTGCCTTTTCTACAGGGTCTTTTCAAGTGCTACAATTGACAGGTAGAACTTGGACAAATGCAGAAATGTGAGACTGCCATACTCCACAGTCTCTTATCCTAAATCCTCAGAGGCAAATGCTTCAGGGTTGAAAACTTCCAAGATTTTGTTGACTGAAAACACACAGTGTAAGA
This sequence comes from Tragulus kanchil, assembly GCA_022376925.1. Classification (NCBI taxonomy): domain Eukaryota; kingdom Metazoa; phylum Chordata; class Mammalia; order Artiodactyla; family Tragulidae; genus Tragulus; species Tragulus kanchil. The sequence goes on from JAIOJX010000006.1 coordinate 49,413,268, forward strand.
ACTATGACTTGAGTGAAGCACACATTTTGGTAGAAGGCTGCTGCTAGTCACAACACAAAATTACCTTTTTTTTTTTTTTTGGAGGATAATTGTTTTACAATGAGCAACTCATTGGAAAATACACTGATGCTGGGAAACACTGAGAGCAGGAGAGGGAGGTGACAGAGGATGGGATGGTGGATGGCATCACCGACTCAGTGGACATGAGTTTGAGCAACTCCAGGAGATGGTGGAAGACAGGGAAGCCTGGTGTGCTGCAGTCCATGGGGTAGCAAAAAGTCAGACATGAATGAGCGACTAAACAACAAACTGTAAACAATAGTATCTATACTTTATAGGAATAAGTATAAAGCTTTTGGGATGGTGCCTGGTGCTCTTGGGATATTAGCTGTTAGTTGGGTAGAGCCCCCTCAGACACCCTTCACCTCTTCCCAGCCAGCCATCCAGAACATGCTGGACACTCCCATTCCCCTCTCTTCTCATGGAGAGCTGAACACAGGACAGAAAAGTTAACCCTGTAATGCTTGGGTCCAATTCAAATGATAAAATCCTGTGCCTACCTCTTGATTAGAGCTGTAGTGAAAAATGAAATTGAGAGTTAAGAATATGTCCTAGGTTGGAAGAAGAATAAGATATTCAGCAAGCTCAAACCAAGTACCAGAACTGAAAACTCACCAAGTCTAACTAGCTTCCATCAGTGGGAACAGGGAAGCAAAAGTCACATTTCCATTCACACTCAAATAACTTGCATGACACATGTGGGGTGACTGGCTTTTTATTCAGAGTTTCCACCAAGGAACAGAGACCAACTGTGGAGCGCAGCAGGGCAGGGATAGCCAGTATCGGAAAATAAAAGGAGCTCAGTTGAGCAGCCAGAGCAGCAGCAAGAGCAGGCCGAAACTCAGCGGCCAGGCCTCCTGGAGCCCGGCCGCACTCATGGTCTCAGCATAGAATCTCGCCACCTCCTCATTGGGGTTGGGCAGGACGGGGTCAAACCACATCTGGAAGCAGCGGCCGCTGCCCCGGCTGTAGTTGCTGGCCTTGTAGGAGTGACTCCAGATTTCGTTGCACAGAGCAGCCGGCGTGGGGAAGTAGAAGTCGAAGCGGTGGCAGGCAGCTTTCACTGGGCACTGGTTGTACCCTGTGGGGAGGATGGAAGACCTGTCGCCACGAGTCCAGAACCATCCCTTGCTCCAGCAGACCCACAAGCCAAATCTCCAGACACCCTCCACACCCCCACCTCCACCTCCCCGCCGCCCCAGCCCTCACCTGCAGTCCAGTCCCAGCCCTTGTGCCAGTTGCTCTTGCAGGTGTAGGAGGTGCGGCAGTCTTCCCACCAGCTCTGACAGTCCTCTTGGCAGAGGGGCACATCCAGGACTCGCTCTCTGCGCCAACTCTGGTTCACCTGGGGAGATGGGAGGACAGAAAGTGCCAGTCTGTCAGGGCTCTCAGCTGCTACGGCCTTGATGTGGTCCAGGGATAGGGAGAGGGGCCCTGCCCTCTCACCCTCAGACTAGGAATCTTGAACCGCACCCTCTCTGCAGGTGCTCAACGGACCCTGCCTTCTGCTGAAGTCTGTGTTTGAGGGAGGGGCTGATGCCCACACCTCCCGGATCCCGGGCCCCAGATTTGGGGAGCACTCGTAGAGACAGGTGTCCTGAATGAAGTGGCGCTTGCAGGCGGGCTCCATCTTGCCGCAGTGGTCCCAATCGAATCTGTACAGACTGGAGATATCCTTATGGGCTTCGACGCTGGTGTTGACAAAGCAGCAGGCATTCTTTTTCCAGGGGCTGCACTAGGGGGAGGAGAGGAAGGAGGGTTTGGAAGGAACACAGGGATTAACTCTCACACACAACACAACCAGAATTTTCCCACATGCAGCCTCTCCCCTTTAGTCCTTGATTCCCCAACGCCATCTTCAGAGAAACCTTCACTATCGGAGAGAGGACTTTCTAAAAGGAGCTCAGTTGAGCAGCCAGAGCAGCAGCAAGAGCAGGCCGAAACTCAGCGGCCAGGCCTCCTGGAGCCCGGCCGCACTCATGGTCTCAGCATAGAATCTCGCCACCTCCTCATTGGGGTTGGGCAGGACGGGGTCAAACCACATCTGGAAGCAGCGGCCGCTGCCCCGGCTGTAGTTGCTGGCCTTGTAGGAGTGACTCCAGATTTCGTTGCACAGAGCAGCCGGCGTGGGGAAGTAGAAGTCGAAGCGGTGGCAGGCAGCTTTCACTGGGCACTGGTTGTACCCTGTGGGGAGGATGGAAGACCTGTCGCCACGAGTCCAGAACCATCCCTTGCTCCAGCAGACCCACAAGCCAAATCTCCAGACACCCTCCACACCCCCACCTCCACCTCCCCGCCGCCCCAGCCCTCACCTGCAGTCCAGTCCCAGCCCTTGTGCCAGTTGCTCTTGCAGGTGTAGGAGGTGCGGCAGTCTTCCCACCAGCTCTGACAGTCCTCTTGGCAGAGGGGCACATCCAGGACTCGCTCTCTGCGCCAACTCTGGTTCACCTGGGGAGATGGGAGGACAGAAAGTGCCAGTCTGTCAGGGCTCTCAGCTGCTACGGCCTTGATGTGGTCCAGGGATAGGGAGAGGGCCGTGCCCCTCTCACCCTCAGACTAGGAATCTTGAACCGCACCCTCTCTGCAGGTGCTCAACGGACCCTGCCTTCTGCTGAAGTCTGTGTTTGAGGAAGGGGCTGATGCCCATACCTCCCGGATCCAGGGCCCCAGATTTGGGGAGCACTCGTAGAGACAGGTGTCCTGAATGAAGTGGCGCTTGCAGGCGGGCTCCATCTTGCCGCAGTGGTCCCAATCGAATCTGTACAGACTGGAGATATCCTTATGGGCTTCGACGCTGGTGTTGACAAAGCAGCAGGCATTCTTTTTCCAGGGGCTGCACTAGGGGGAGGAGAGGAAGGAGGGTTTGGAAGGAACACAGGGATTAACTCTCACACACAACACAACCAGAATTTTCCCACATGCAGCCTCTCCCCTTTAGTCCTTGATTCCCCAACGCCATCTTCAGAGAAACCTTCACTATCGGGAGAGAGGGACTTTCTTTGGGGGACAGGGTCTTCCAAGATGGTGGAATTCCAGGTGGGAAGCAATCATCACAGCTTTCCTTAATTCAAATCTTCATTGAATTAATAGCCCAGGCATTTTTCTAGGACCTGGGAACACAGTGAAAACTTATCACTGGGTAACTGCTTTGCGAAAACACAGAGCAGGAGAGGAATGGGAAATTTCAGTTTTCTGGCATGGGCTGCCTAAACCTGTTTGGGAAGGTGATAAAGACCTGGAGGTGAGGAAGCAAGTTAAATAAACCACAACCCCAGAGGAATGCTAATTACAGAAACACTCAGAGCATCTTGTGAATGAATGAAAACCCGTGACCTAGAGTTCAGTGCAACAGCAAAATGTTAAGGGGCCTTGTCTGCCTGTCCAGTGGTGAAGAATCTGCCTGGCAATGCAGGGGACACGGGTCTGATCCCTGGTAGGGGAGCTAAGATTTCCACATGCCACGGGGCAACCACGCCCAGGACAGCAACATAGAACCCATGCACTGCCACAAAGACCCAAGACAGACAGAAATAACCTTTTTGAAAAAGAATTAAAAAAAAAAAAATTCGACCTCTCTCCCAACCCCCTTTCCAGACTAGTCTCTGCAGGTTTTTCCCCAGGCCTTCTTCCCAGTTGGAGTAACACACGGAAACTCAACAACCAAAGAGCTGAGCTCTAGCACTGTTCTGACAACACTGGGCACTCGGTAGGTGTTGAAGAGTCACTGCCAACTCCAGAGGTGCTCAGGGAGCCTCCGTGCCTCCACCAAGGACAGGGGCAGACATTCCCTGAGGCAGCTCCTTCCCATCTCAGAGCCCTCGGCCTACCTGTCCCTGTAGATTGTCCTCGGGACCTGGCTTTTCCTTATGGTACCTGGCATTCAGGCAGACGTTGAGAAGCTTGTTCCTGGGCTGGTCTGCCTGCATGGGAGCCACGCACACCAAAAAGCACAGCAGCTGTGTGATCTTCCAGGCCATGCTTGTCCTGTAAAATGGAGTGCCTCTCCCCTTTAGTCCTTGATTCCCCAACGCCATCTTCAGAGAAACCTTCACTATCGGGAGAGAGGGACTTTCTTTGGGGGACAGGGTCTTCCAAGATGGTGGAATTCCAGGTGGGAAGCAATCATCACAGCTTTCCTTAATTCAAATCTTCATTGAATTAATAGCCCAGGCATTTTTCTAGGACCTGGGAACACAGTGAAAACTTATCACTGGGTAACTGCTTGCGAAGACACAGCGCAGGAGAGGAATGGGAAATTTCAGTTTTCTGGCATGGGCTGCCTAAACCTGTTTGGGAAGGTGATAAAGACCTGGAGGTGAGGAAGCAAGTTAAATAAACCACAACCCCAGAGGAATGCTAATTACAGAAACACTCAGAGCATCTTGTGAATGAATGAAAACCCGTGACCTAGAGTTCAGTGCGACAGCAAAATTTTAAAGGGGGCCTTGTCTGCCTGTCCAGTGGTGAAGAATCTGCCTGGCAATGCAGGGGACACGGGTCTGATCCCTGGTAGGGGAGCTAAGATTTCCACATGCCACGGGGCAACCACGCCCAGGACAGCAACATAGAACCCATGCACTGCCACAAAGACCCAAGACAGACAGAAATAACCTTTTTGAAAAAGAATTAAAAAAAAAAAAATTCGACCTCTCTCCCAACCCCCTTTCCAGACTAGTCTCTGCAGGTTTTTCCCCAGGCCTTCTTCCCAGTTGGAGTAACACACGGAAACTCAACAACCAAAGAGCTGAGCTCTAGCACTGTTCTGACAACACTGGGCACTCGGTAGGTGTTGAAGAGTCACTGCCAACTCCAGAGGTGCTCAGGGAGCCTCCGTGCCTCCACCAAGGACAGGGGCAGACATTCCCTGAGGCAGCTCCTTCCCATCTCAGAGCCCTCGGCCTACCTGTCCCTGTAGATTGTCCTCGGGACCTGGCTTTTCCTTATGGTACCTGGCATTCAGGCAGACGTTGAGAAGCTTGTTCCTGGGCTGGTCTGCCTGCATGGGAGCCACGCACACCAAAAAGCACAGCAGCTGTGTGATCTTCCAGGCCATGCTTGTCCTGTAAAATGGAGTGCATAATAGTTTACTGACGGTTACTGGTTAGTGATTCATCTGTTACCTCTATTGTTTTCTGTTAATGTTTATTGATTGTAACTGACTGCAATTTACGAAGAAGCCCCTAGACTATTCTGTTGATTGTCAAAGGGAATGTGCAGGTGTGTCCAATCTCAATCAAAGGGGAGGGTCTTGTGCCATTGATTGAACCAGCCTTTAAAAACCGCCCTTTCCCTCCAGTAAGGGCCCTCGCAGGAAATCTAGTTTCTTGTGGGTGGTTACTGGCACCAGCCTAATAAACCTCTTCCATTTTCCACGAGCGGTGTTGGGTGCTTCACTGAGCACGCCTCACCACAGTCCCTGGAGAACCAGTCATGGTCAAAGGCAGCAAGGAGTACGAGAATTCAGGAAAGCCTAGTTGGGTCCTCAAGGTACTAATAGGTGGGTGGATGGAGCCTAGGCCCAATCAAGTCCCAGGTTTAATTTCCTAGCTTCTGTTAAGTTGCTCAGTAATGTTCGACTCTTGGTGACCCAATTGACTGCAGCAAGTCAGACATCCCTGTCCTTTATCATTTCCTGGAACCTGTGAGAAAGTTGCTTAGTCGTGTCCGATGCTTTGCGACCCACGGTCAAGCCATAGAATTCTCCAGGTAAGAATAATGGAGTGGGTAGTCTTTCCCTTGCCCAGGAGATGTTCCCAACCCAGGGATTAAACTCAGGTCTTCCTCAGTGCAAGCAGATTCTTTACCATCTGAGCCACCAGCGAAACCCAAGAAAACTGAAGTGGGTAGCCTATCCCTTCTCCAGAGGATCTTCCCATCCCAGGAATCAAATCCAGGTTTCCTGCATTGCATGTGGATTCTTTACCAGCTGAGCTACAAGGGAAGCCCAAGGAAACAACACTTCTGTTTTACAATTCACCTAAAATTAGTGGTGTGTGCTCAGTCATGTCCGACTCTGGCACCCTATGGACAGGGGCCCACCAGGCTCCCCTGTCCGTGGAAATTTCCAGGCAAAAATACTGGAGTGGGTGCCTAGGGTGCATCAAATCCAGGGTAAGTCTTCCTAGCCTCAGGGAATACTGGGATCAGACATTTCTGAGACAGTACCTGGCTGGGATCTCCCTGCCTTTTCTACAAGGTCAGGCGGATCAAGTGCTACAACTGATGGGTGGAATTTGGAAATTCCAAAATGCAGAAATCTCAGAAAATTGCTATAGCTCCACAATCTTTTGTTCTAAATCCTTGGAGGCAAATACTTCAGAGTTGAAAACTTTTTAAGATTTTGTTGACTGAAGACACACAGTTCAAGAGCTATGAGTTGAGTGAAGCACACATCTTAGTAGAAGGTTGCTGCTAATCAGAAGGTACAGATACTTTATTTATTTATTTATTTATTTATTTTTGAGGATAATTGCTTTACAATGAGGGACTCATTGGAAAAGACCCTGATGCTGGGAAACATTAAGGACAGGAGGAGATGGGGGCATCCGAGGGCAAGATGGCTGGATGGCACCACGGAATCGGTGGACATGAGTTTACGCAAACACTGGGCAACAGTGAAGGATAGGGAACCCTGACATGCTGCAGTTCATGGGGTAGCAAAGCGTCGACACAACTTGACTGAACAACAAAAGGCCAGTGACTGCAGTGGCTAATGACTTAATTAAACAGCAGACCTACCTTCTTTTGTTGACAACTTTATCAAAGGCAATTCAACTGTAATAACCTCACATTCATTTTTAGGTCATCTTTTGACAACAAATGATGTTTGTAGAAGTTTACAACAATAGCTTAATTATGGAGCCCCAGATGCAGATCTGTGGAGGGAGGGGGGGTTGTTTGGTTTTTTTGTTTTGTTTTTAAAAAAAAACCTGCTTCCAGCTTTTGCCAGTCTCATTACTTGGCCACTCCCAGAGACCGTTGTGAACTGTGGGAATGTCAGAGGGCAGAAGCTTGGAGGTGGACGTGGACAACCAAGCAGCCCACCCCTGGGGTTCTGGGAGGCCCCGGAACCCCTGCCACAGAGCTGAACTCCTGTGTCTCCCCTCAGCCTTCATAGCATCTCAATTGTCTGACCTCTGACACTGAACTTTGGGAGGTGCTTGTTCTCTCACCCCGCTGATCACCAACCAGGTGCCTGATTCTCCTAAAACACCCAAAGTTCACTTCTGATGGCTCCTGAAGTTTATGCATCCTCCCTGCTCAGAAAGTTGCTCCGCCAGCTCCTTTTCCCCATCTCCTGCAGAGCTCCAGCATCTTTCCTGGGTCTCCTGAATGGGGGCTGAGCTGGGTGGCCTCCAGGCTAACTCTGCCCTAAGGGCTCGGGGAAACCTGGAATTAAACCACGTAGTTCCCCTCATCCTCTTTATGGCCTCTTCACTTCTCACCCTTCCACGATCCAATATCCTGCTACACTGTTCATTCTAGTGTTCATTCATTCATTCATTTATTCATCCCGGGACTCAGTCATCTCTCCATTGACCCCATCACTCTGATCTCCAAGAGCACAGGAGACAACTGTACTCTTGGAAATTCCAGGTGATTCCCCATTCAGTTCTTTAGGGGAAACAAAGGCTAGCCGTTTAGAGTACAGGGTTCCAGATCCCATGTCCCACCCTCTGCTCACTAGGACTTGACTTTGGAGGGAAATAACTCACATTATCTTGAGGGCTTAGTTTCCTCAGTTGAGGATTAAATGTAGGAGGGAAACCCTAACCATCACTAACCACCTGGACACAGATTGAGGCGTGGGAATGAGAAACATGCCCCAGGTCACAGGGTAGGGACCCCCAAGTCCGACTCTGGACCTTCAAGCCCAGAGTTCCTTCAGTTTCTGTTCCCTGCACCTTCGCTGTGCTGAGACTCCCATAGAGGTGACTGACAGAGTCCTGGGGGAGTGAGCGAGGGCTGAGAAAGCCCTTACCTCACTCAGTCAGGGATTTTTCTGGCTGTGGCCGCTTCCTTGAGCCGGTGCTCTCTTTCCCTCCAGACCACCTATGTTAGCCTTTGAACCCCTCCCAGTCTTCCTAGTCTCAGCTTCAGATCTCGGTCCAGCTCCTCTACCCCGCACCAGTCATGACCGTCGACACCACCACCCCTCCCCGCAGAGTCCCAGACTTAAAACTCTGAGAACTCAGTGCAGGGCTGGAAGGCTAAGTCCTGGGTTCTGCTGACTTGTAGTTTAAGGTAAGCAGGCCCCAGTTTCTGCTTCTGGATTCCCTGCCTTTAGAGATCCTGCCAGAGTGGATCTGCCCAGTTCATATCCTTTAGTGCTTACAGGAGGGCCCTGGGATATGTTGCTCAGACAGGTGGGTAGAGAGTGTGGCATACCTGGGAGAAACGCTGGTTTCCCGTCTGTTTCAGGCCTCTGTTCTGCTCTACAGTCCCCTTGCCTCACTCTAGGGGACAGAAGGGACTTAGTGGCCTAGGAGACAGGCAGTGGGAATGTGGCATAAGAGAGGTGCTTAGAATAGGGCGAAGGCCACCCAGGAGTTAATTATTGCATGTGGGCTCCAGCCAGGTCTCCATGGAGGATGGTGGGTAGGAGGGGGTGGATTAATAGTGCGGGCCTAAGATCATTTCCCAAGCTCTGCTTACTTCATTTTCTCCCCTAAACTGAAGTCTGAGAAAATCCTGCAGTCTGAGTTGTTGGGATCCTTTAAAATAATCTGCTCCACTTCTAATCTCCTCATCCTGTTACACAGATAGAGCATGAGACCCAGAGACTCAGGATAGAGCCCACTGCAGGGCAAGGGCTGGAGTGCAGGCTTCCCAGCTCCTGGGCAGCTGCACAGAGTGTTAGAGTTCAGTCACTGAGTCGTGTCCGACTCTTTGCAACCCCATGGACTGCAGTATGCCAGGCTTCCCTATCCTTCACTATCTTCCAGAGTTTGCTCAAGCTCATGTCCATTGAGTCAGGAATGCTATCTAACCATCTCAACCTCTGCCACCCCCTTTCTCCTCCTGCCCTCAGTCTTTCCTAGCATCAGGGTCTTCAATGAGTTGGCCCTTCACATCAGGTGGCCAAAGTATTGGAGTTTCAGCATCAGTCCTTCCAATGAATATTCAGGGTCAATTTCCTTTAGGACTAACTGGTTTGATCATCTTGCTGTCCAATGGACTCTCAAGAGTCGTCTCCAGTACCACAGTTTGAAAGAATCAATTCTTCAGCACGCAGTGTACAGAATGTGGAGCTCCCATATCCCCAGCTCATACAGCCACCAACTCATCAACCTCACTCAGCACTCAGGGAAAACACCCGCACCAGTCATGACCGTCGACAATGAGTCCCAGACTTAAAACTCTGAGAACTCAGTGCAGGGCTGGAAGGCTAAGTCCTGGGTTCTGCTGACTTGTAGTTTAAGGTAAGCAGGCCCCAGTTTCTGCTTCTGGATTCCCTGCCTTTAGAGATCCTGCCAGAGTGGATCTGCCCAGTTCATATCCTTTAGTGCTTACAGGAGGGCCCTGGGATATGTTGCTCAGACAGGTGGGTAGAGAGTGTGGCATACCTGGGAGAAACGCTGGTTTCCCGTCTGTTTCAGGCCTCTGTTCTGCTCTACAGTCCCCTTGCCTCACTCTAGGGGACAGAAGGGACTTAGTGGCCTAGGAGACAGGCAGTGGGAATGTGGCATAAGAGAGGTGCTTAGAATAGGGCGAAGGCCACCCAGGAGTTAATTATTGCATGTGGGCTCCAGCCAGGTCTCCATGGAGGATGGTGGGTAGGAGGGGGTGGATTAATAGTGCGGGCCTAAGATCATTTCCCAAGCTCTGCTTACTTCATTTTCTCCCCTAAACTGAAGTCTGAGAAAATCCTGCAGTCTGAGTTGTTGGGATCCTTTAAAATAATCTGCTCCACTTCTAATCTCCTCATCCTGTTACACAGATAGAGCATGAGACCCAGAGACTCAGGATAGAGCCCACTGCAGGGCAAGGGCTGGAGTGCAGGCTTCCCAGCTCCTGGGCAGCTGCACAGAGTGTTAGAGTTCAGTCACTGAGTCGTGTCCGACTCTTTGCAACCCCATGGACTGCAGTATGCCAGGCTTCCCTATCCTTCACTATCTTCCAGAGTTTGCTCAAGCTCATGTCCATTGAGTCAGGAATGCTATCTAACCATCTCAACCTCTGCCACCCCCTTTCTCCTCCTGCCCTCAGTCTTTCCTAGCATCAGGGTCTTCAATGAGTTGGCCCTTCACATCAGGTGGCCAAAGTATTGGAGTTTCAGCATCAGTCCTTCCAATGAATATTCAGGGTCAATTTCCTTTAGGACTAACTGGTTTGATCATCTTGCTGTCCAATGGACTCTCAAGAGTCGTCTCCAGTACCACAGTTTGAAAGAATCAATTCTTCAGCACGCAGTGTACAGAATGTGGAGCTCCCATATCCCCAGCTCATACAGCCACCAACTCATCAACCTCATCAGCCTCAGGCATTGCCCAACTCCAGCTGGAAAATCATAGATGTTCAATTTACCAGAGCCTCAGTTGTTCCAAGATCCCAGCTCCCCTTCCTTCCCCTGTACCCCAACTCACACAAGTCTTTCTCCAGCAGCCAAGAGTCTGCTCTAATGCAGACTCCTAGCCCCACTCCTACCCCAGCCAGAGAGAGAGCCTTCCTTTTTATACTCTCTGAGACCAGGTTGCTACCACTGGTGGAGAAAAAGAAGAGAGGAGAAGCAAATTAGGGCAGGAGGGAACCTGGGTTGAGGTGGTGGTAGAGGGGAAAGCCTGGGGAAGGGTCTATGTTGGATATGAGAGCCATCAGCCTATGGATGGCAGCAGAAGTTTAAGAAATATGGGGCCTTGATACCCTTGGAGGACTTCCCTGGTGGTCCAGTGGTTAAGAATCCACCTGCCGATGCAGGGGACATGGGTTCAATCCCTGATCCAGCAAGATTCCACGTGCCTTGGGGCAACTAAGCCCGTGTGCCACAGCTGCTGAGTCTGACCCAGCAACTACAAGTGCCCTAGAGCCCGTGCTCCACAACAACAGAAGCCACTGCAATGAGAAGCCTGGGCACTGCAACCAGAGAGTGATCCTTGCTCACCACAACTAGAGAAAGCCTGAGCACAGCGATGAAGACCTAGTGCAACCAAAAGTTTAATTTTTTTTTCAAAGTTGCCAGTTTAAAAAAATACTCTTGGGACTTCCCTGGTAACTCAGTAGTGAAGAGTTCGCCTGCCAATGAAGGAGACACAGGTTTGATCCCTGAGCTGGGAAGATCCCACAAGCTGTGGAGCAACTAAGCCCGTGAGCCACAACTATGGAGCCTGTGCTCTAGAGCCTCGGGGCTGCAACTGTTGAGCCCATGGGCCGCAACTATGGAATTTCGTGTGCCCTAGAGCCCGAGTTCCACAACAAGAGAAGTCACCACAAGAAGCCCCACTCCCTGCAACTAGAGAAGAGTCTGCAGCCAAAAATAAATAAATAAATAAAGTTTAAAAATATTTAAAATAAATAAATAAATACCCTTGGAAAAGGCCAAGATCTGAGCCTGTGGAGCAAAGAAGTGGGGGGAGGGGTGCAGCTGGGAGCCAGAAGAGGTAGCTGTATTACCGGAGGAGAATCAGCCAATCAGCCAAGACGGAAAGCCCTGAAGGGCCTGCAGAGAAATTAACTCCAATGGGGGAAGCAGGGGGAGAAGTGGATTCCTAGGAGACCTCGAGCTTGTGTCCTGCTTTCCCTCTTCCTGAGAGTAAGACATTCCTGAATCTTGTGACTGACAACCTGGGAGATTAAGCCCTCTGAACCCCTGAGCAGGCTGTTAGAACCCCCAGATATTCTCCCTGCTTTAGAAGCCTGGTTCAGCCTTCTCCTGATTGGAAAGGATGACCATGTGTCTAGGAATGCACCAGAGCATTCTATACACTCATCTAAGGGCTTCTCAGGTGGCGCAGTGGTAAAGAATCTGCCTGCCAATGCAAAACACACAGGTCCCTAGGTTGGGACAATCCCATGGAGCAGCCAGTGGTAGCCCATTCCAATATTCTTGCCTGGAACATCCCATGGGCCGAGGAGCCTGGCAAGCTGCAGTCCATGGGGTGGCAAAGAGTCTGACATGACTGAGCACACACACTTACTTATATGCTCATCTAGATGGGACTTGCCTGGTTCCTGATCCTCCGCCCCTGCACCAGGAGTTGATCGTAAACTGGGCTTTATAGTCCGTCCACTGTGGGAGTGATGCTTGACCCCTGAGACCTCAGGGGTTTGGAAGAAGTGACCGGCAAGTGAGAGGTGACGTGAAGGTCGAGTTCTAACCCCTGAGCAGTCCCTGCCCTTGTTGAATCTCCTGCCGAGCTCTAAATCTGAGGTCCCAGTGCTTAGATTACCCGGCCAACAGGCAGGGACATGGTCAAGCGTCCACCGTGGAACCGATCCTGAGAATATCCACCTGGATTGGATGCTTGAAACCAGTCAAGTTTGCCATCAGCGTCTTTGTGGACCCCAATCTGAAGGCCTCTCTGTGACTACACAAAGATATAGGAATGTCTTTGACCCTGTGTGAGTAAGGGCTCTAGGCTGCAGAGGGTGAGGTGGAGAGAAGCTGGGGCTTTTCCTGAGGGCCAGTCAGCAGCAGATGCAATCGCTTATCATCCATCCTCATAACTAAGGAAAGTGTCATTCACCGGCAGCAAAGAGAGGCTAGGATTCAGAACTGATTCCAAGCCTGTTTTCTTTTTCAAAGAGAGGAGAGCACTGCCAGGGCATCAGAGTCTTAGAGGTGCAGATCTAATGTTTCTTCTCTGCCCTCATTTCCTGCCCTTGCCCTCTTCACTTCTGTCTTAGCCACCTAGAAATCCTGCTTGCGTTTCTGTTATCTCCAAGCCTTTGCACTTCTTGAACCCTCTCCACGGAATGCCGTTCTTCCTGCCTAGTCCGCTCGGCCAACTCTGCGCTCTGTTTGGAAGCCTTCTCTTGCCTTTCCCTCTGGGCTTCCACAGAACTACACCACACTCTGTGCTCTCCTGAAGCAAACCCTCAGCTCAACAGTTCTAAGAGTTACGGGTGGTGGTTACCATGTCTGTCTGTCTGCCCCCACCAGACAGTCCAATAAGTTCCCTTCCTGACAGCTGATGGAGCTCAGAAGGCGTTGGTTGACTGACAGACTGAATGTCTGCATTCCTTCACTTTCTAAGCACCCACTCTGTGCCAGGCACTGACCCAGGCCCAGGGACTCTGGCACAAAATGACAGAGGCATGGCCTTTGCTCCCAGGTGTGCATGTTTTGTTAGGGGAAGGTCAGACAATAAGCAGTGGATTGGTATCTGTACAAGAGGACCAGAGATGTGATAAAATGAAGTACCCAGTGATGAGAAAGTTCTTTTGGTTATGTGGTCAAAGGTCATTTTTTTGTGTGCTAAATCCTGTCTGACTCTTTCTGGGGAGTTAATTGTAGGATGAAATCTCAGTGGCTACAAGGAGCCAACCTGCAGTGTATAAAAGAATATTCTATGTAAAGCAGTTGTCCTTCAATTAGAAAAATAAATAAAGGGAAAAGTATGGTGATGATTGTATATACACGGTGATGAATACACTAAAATACTGATGCTTGAAACCAGTCAAGTTTGCCATCAGCGTCTTTGTGGACCCCAATCTGAAGGCCTCTCTGTGACTACACAAAGATATAGGAATGTCTTTGACCCTGTGTGAGTAAGGGCTCTAGGCTGCAGAGGGTGAGGTGGAGAGAAGCTGGGGCTTTTCCTGAGGGCCAGTCAGCAGCAGATGCAATCGCTTATCATCCATCCTCATAACTAAGGAAAGTGTCATTCACCGGCAGCAAAGAGAGGCTAGGATTCAGAACTGATTCCAAGCCTGTTTTCTTTTTCAAAGAGAGGAGAGCACTGCCAGGGCATCAGAGTCTTAGAGGTGCAGATCTAATGTTTCTTCTCTGCCCTCATTTCCTGCCCTTGCCCTCTTCACTTCTGTCTTAGCCACCTAGAAATCCTGCTTGCGTTTCTGTTATCTCCAAGCCTTTGCACTTCTTGAACCCTCTCCACGGAATGCCGTTCTTCCTGCCTAGTCCGCTCGGCCAACTCTGCGCTCTGTTTGGAAGCCTTCTCTTGCCTTTCCCTCTGGGCTTCCACAGAACTACACCACACTCTGTGCTCTCCTGAAGCAAACCCTCAGCTCAACAGTTCTAAGAGTTACGGGTGGTGGTTACCATGTCTGTCTGTCTGCCCCCACCAGACAGTCCAATAATTTCCCCTTCCTGACAGCTGATGGAGCTCAGAAGGCGTTGGTTGACTGACAGACTGAATGTCTGCATTCCTTCACTTTCTAAGCACCCACTCTGTGCCAGGCACTGACCCAGGCCCAGGGACTCTGGCACAAAATGACAGAGGCATGGCCTTTGCTCCCAGGTGTGCATGTTTTGTTAGGGGAAGGTCAGACAATAAGCAGTGGATTGGTATCTGTACAAGAGGACCAGAGATGTGATAAAATGAAGTACCCAGTGATGAGAAAGTTCTTTTGGTTATGTGGTCAAAGGTCATTTTTTTGTGTGCTAAATCCTGTCTGACTCTTTCTGGGGAGTTAATTGTAGGATGAAATCTCAGTGGCTACAAGGAGCCAACCTGCAGTGTATAAAAGAATATTCTATGTAAAGCAGTTGTCCTTCAATTAGAAAAATAAATAAAGGGGGGGAAAAGTATGGTGATGATTGTATATACAGTGATGATGTACATACGGTGATGAATACACTAAAATACTGAGCTGTGTGCTTTCTGAGTGGGCTTTATGGTTACAAACTGCATCTCAATAAAGCTATTAACAAATAAGAAAAAAAGAGAAAGGAAAGCACTGAAACAGGCATTTAAAGAATCACGTAGGAAAAAGTCTGATAAATGCTGTCATGTTAATGGCAACGATATTTTCTGCAGCTTTTGTCAAGAAGCTTCGTGAAATTCAAACTACATTTCCATTGAATTAAAAAAAAAAAATCTAGGAACCTAGAGAAGAAGGGGATTTCCAGGCCACTGAAGAGGTTTATTTTTCCACAGATATTATGGGAAAGAAGTTAAAGGGTTGTAGAGTGGATGTTACATAATAAAACATTTTTTGATATTTGTTTTCACTTTTTTAAAAGTCCATCAGATAGTAGAACTCCAGGGTGAAAGTTTGATGACAAATACTTGCAATCCTCAGGGTATCTATCTACAACATACTTATTAATTACGAAAGGGGGAAAGAGTATGGAGAAACCTGGCAGACCCCATCTCAGCCGGCATCCTCAGGAATGGGCCAACCCAACAATGTCATGCCCTGCCTCCATCATGATGCCCCAAGAGGACACAATATTGTTTTCGGGATATTTGTGTCCAAAATGCAGAACTTCCACCCGATAAGCCCAAACTGAGAGTTATTCTACAAAATAACTGGCCTGTGCTTTTCAAAAATATCAAAGCAATCAAAGATCAAACCTCCCTCCCTCAAATACCCATCAGTAGGTGATTGAATGAAATGTGATCTAGCCTAGAATGGACTATTGTCCAGCAATGAAAAAGAATGAACCAGATCTCTACAGATCCATATAGAAAGATCTCAGAAACTGTGTTCTCATGGTAAGAAACATGGCCAGTGAAAAACCCCATTGAGATGTTTACTTTCCTGAGAAAGTTCTTTTGGTTATGTGGTCAAAGGTCATTTTTTTGTGTGCTAAATCCTGTCTGACTCTTTCTGGGGAGTTAATTGTAGGATGAAATCTCAGTGGCTACAAGGAGCCAACCTGCAGTGTATAAAAGAATATTCTATGTAAAGCAGTTGTCCTTCAATTAGAAAAATAAATAAAGGGGGGGAAAAGTATGGTGATGATTGTATATACAGTGATGATGTACATACGGTGATGAATACACTAAAATACTGAGCTGTGTGCTTTCTGAGTGGGCTTTATGGTTACAAACTGCATCTCAATAAAGCTATTAACAAATAAGAAAAAAAGAGAAAGGAAAGCACTGAAACAGGCATTTAAAGAATCACGTAGGAAAAAGTCTGATAAATGCTGTCATGTTAATGGCAACGATATTTTCTGCAGCTTTTGTCAAGAAGCTTCGTGAAATTCAAACTACATTTCCATTGAATTAAAAAAAAAAAATCTAGGAACCTAGAGAAGAAGGGGATTTCCAGGCCACTGAAGAGGTTTATTTTTCCACAGATATTATGGGAAAGAAGTTAAAGGGTTGTAGAGTGGATGTTACATAATAAAACATTTTTTGATATTTGTTTTCACTTTTTTAAAAGTCCATCAGATAGTAGAACTCCAGGGTGAAAGTTTGATGACAAATACTTGCAATCCTCAGGGTATCTATCTACAACATACTTATTAATTACGAAAGGGGGAAAGAGTATGGAGAAACCTGGCAGACCCCATCTCAGCCGGCATCCTCAGGAATGGGCCAACCCAACAATGTCATGCCCTGCCTCCATCATGATGCCCCAAGAGGACACAATATTGTTTTCGGGATATTTGTGTCCAAAATGCAGAACTTCCACCCGATAAGCCCAAACTGAGAGTTATTCTACAAAATAACTGGCCTGTGCTTTTCAAAAATATCAAAGCAATCAAAGATCAAACCTCCCTCCCTCAAATACCCATCAGTAGGTGATTGAATGAAATGTGATCTAGCCTAGAATGGACTATTGTCCAGCAATGAAAAAGAATGAACCAGATCTCTACAGATCCATATAGAAAGATCTCAGAAACTGTGTTCTCATGGTAAGAAACATGGCCAGTGAAAAACCCTATTGAGATGCCCTTTATCCCACCTGTCAGTTTAGAAGAAAATCAACTTAGCGGAACATTCAAAGTTTGTTGCTCTACTGTGTTGACCAAACTGTGGGGAGACAGAAGCAATGTAAGTGGTCTTCATGGGGGTCTGCATGCCAATATCTCCATCTCAGGCCACATCTAGTCAGAGATGGAAAAAAAGAAACTTCAGGAGCCTGAGAACTCATTTGCCAATCTCTCCCCAGCTTCCCTCCACCAATACCCTTCTTCTGTAGGGTTATGGGAGGGGGCGTAAGGGGGAAGGCTGATGCAGAAATAGGAGCCCCAGGCTAAGGGTCAGCTTCCACCTGCTACTTGCTGATGAGCTTCAAGCTAGTCTGGTCCCTTTTTGGGCCTGTCAACAGGAAGGATGGAGCAATGAGGTATGCCCTTCTACCCATAACCCACTCATCCCCCAATTATTTATAAGACACAGTACACACCTGGATATATTTATTAGAATAAGGGTTCCCATAGGACTTTGGATCAGGAAATAATAACCAAAGTAGTCTGAGTCCTCCTCATCTGAGAGAGTGGAGCTGGGGTGAACCAAGGTTAGGTGTAGGTGAGGAAGGTATCCAGGTATCAGCAGCAAGAACAGCTTAGTTAAGGAACCAGAGTGGCAGCATCTGGGTCAGGTTGACCAGGAGGGGTCCTACCCCCTGAGGAGTGGCCCCAGAATTGGGATTCTTAGCATAGAATCTCGCCACCTCCTCATTGGGGTTGGGCAGGACGGGGTCAAACCACATCTGGAAGCAGCGGCCGCTGCCCCGGCTGTAGTTGCTGGCCTTGTAGGAGTGACTCCAGATTTCGTTGCACAGAGCAGCCGGCGTGGGGAAGTAGAAGTCGAAGCGGTGGCAGGCAGCTTTCACTGGGCACTGGTTGTACCCTGTGGGGAGGATGGAAGACCTGTCGCCACGAGTCCAGAACCATCCCTTGCTCCAGCAGACCCACAAGCCAAATCTCCAGACACCCTCCACACCCCCACCTCCACCTCCCCGCCGCCCCAGCCCTCACCTGCAGTCCAGTCCCAGCCCTTGTGCCAGTTGCTCTTGCAGGTGTAGGAGGTGCGGCAGTCTTCCCACCAGCTCTGACAGTCCTCTTGGCAGAGGGGCACATCCAGGACTCGCTCTCTGCGCCAACTCTGGTTCACCTGGGGAGATGGGAGGACAGAAAGTGCCAGTCTGTCAGGGCTCTCAGCTGCTACGGCCTTGATGTGGTCCAGGGATAGGGAGAGGGCCGTGCCCCTCTCACCCTCAGACTAGGAATCTTGAACCGCACCCTCTCTGCAGGTGCTCAACGGACCCTGCCTTCTGCTGAAGTCTGTGTTTGAGGAAGGGGCTGATGCCCATACCTCCCGGATCCAGGGCCCCAGATTTGGGGAGCACTCGTAGAGACAGGTGTCCTGAATGAAGTGGCGCTTGCAGGCGGGCTCCATCTTGCCGCAGTGGTCCCAATCGAATCTGTACAGACTGGAGATATCCTTATGGGCTTCAACGCTGGTGTTGAAAGTGCAGCAGGCATTCTTGCTCCAGGGGCTGCACTGTGGGAGGAAGACATGGGACTAAGTCCTTGAGCCACAGTGGCTGTCTCCTTTGTAAGGAATAATAACCAAAGTAGTCTGAGTCCTCCTCATCTGAGAGAGTGGAGCTGGGGTGAACCAAGGTTAGGTGTAGGTGAGGAAGGTATCCAGGTATCAGCAGCAAGAACAGCTTAGTTAAGGAACCAGAGTGGCAGCATCTGGGTCAGGTTGACCAGGAGGGGTCCTACCCCCTGAGGAGTGGCCCCAGAATTGGGATTCTTAGCATAGAATCTCGCCACCTCCTCATTGGGGTTGGGCAGGACGGGGTCAAACCACATCTGGAAGCAGCGGCCGCTGCCCCGGCTGTAGTTGCTGGCCTTGTAGGAGTGACTCCAGATTTCGTTGCACAGAGCAGCCGGCGTGGGGAAGTAGAAGTCGAAGCGGTGGCAGGCAGCTTTCACTGGGCACTGGTTGTACCCTGTGGGGAGGATGGAAGACCTGTCGCCACGAGTCCAGAACCATCCCTTGCTCCAGCAGACCCACAAGCCAAATCTCCAGACACCCTCCACACCCCCACCTCCACCTCCCCGCCGCCCCAGCCCTCACCTGCAGTCCAGTCCCAGCCCTTGTGCCAGTTGCTCTTGCAGGTGTAGGAGGTGCGGCAGTCTTCCCACCAGCTCTGACAGTCCTCTTGGCAGAGGGGCACATCCAGGACTCGCTCTCTGCGCCAACTCTGGTTCACCTGGGGAGATGGGAGGACAGAAAGTGCCAGTCTGTCAGGGCTCTCAGCTGCTACGGCCTTGATGTGGTCCAGGGATAGGGAGAGGGCCGTGCCCCTCTCACCCTCAGACTAGGAATCTTGAACCGCACCCTCTCTGCAGGTGCTCAACGGACCCTGCCTTCTGCTGAAGTCTGTGTTTGAGGAAGGGGCTGATGCCCATACCTCCCGGATCCAGGGCCCCAGATTTGGGGAGCACTCGTAGAGACAGGTGTCCTGAATGAAGTGGCGCTTGCAGGCGGGCTCCATCTTGCCGCAGTGGTCCCAATCGAATCTGTACAGACTGGAGATATCCTTATGGGCTTCGACGCTGGTGTTGAAAGTGCAGCAGGCATTCTTGCTCCAGGGGCTGCACTGTGGGAGGAAGACATGGGACTAAGTCCTTGAGCCACAGTGGCTGTCTCCTGCATATTCAGGCTCCTCTGCCTCTGGTAGGTCATCCAGAGGAACACTGGCTGGGGAGGCTGCCTCTAAGCCTGTCTTGAGGAGCCCTCATGTTGGGGCAGAGGCAATAAAAATGTTGACTTGTCACAGAAAGTAACACAGGATGTGAGAGACTTGGAGGAACATTATTATTTGTACGTTTCTAAACAAACTTCTAAACAAACTTTACAAAGTTATTTCACCTTATCGGGGCTATTTGTATTATTCATTTTGCACTAAGCTGGTATTAACTGAGTGCAGGCACTGTGTGCAGGCACTGCTAAGTATACTGTAATGAACAAAATAGATCAAATCTCTGCCCTTCTTGAGCGTATAGTTTAAGGGAATGGGGAGACAGAGAACACTGGGGGTACAGAAAGTAGCAGATGCAACGTTCCTGAGGTTCTGCACTTAATCTTCTCAATAACCCAGTCAGAAACCATTACTCCAATTTTCAGAGTTAAGTAAGCTGCACCCTTGTGGACGGTAAGGTTAAGGCTCTAATTTAGGACAGGGGGAGAAAGGGGAGCCTGGCCTTAGGTTGCGGTGGGAGGTGGAGGGGAAGAGGCGGGTCTGGCACCCCAGATTAGGGACTCCTGGTCAGTCTTGAAAGAAGCAGGGCACAGAGGGGCAGTGACGCACACATGGCCTAAACAGGGGCCTGACTAAATGTGGGAGGCCATCCTGGAGAGGTACATTCAAGCCAGGTGAGACAGTAGAAGGGGCTTCCCAAGTGGCGCTGGTGCTGAAGAACCCGCCTGCCAATGCAAAGACGTGAGATGCAGGTTCAGTCCTTAGGTCAGGAAGATCCCCTGAAGGAGGGCATGGCTACCCACTCCAGTGTTCTTGCCTGGAGAATCCCATGGACAGAGGAACCTGGCGGGCTACAGTCCATAGGGTCACACAGAGTTGGCTATGACTGAAGTGACATGGCACGCACGTGCAAGACCACAGAACAGTAGAAGTGGTGGAGGTTTCCCTTTAGGAATCGCTGTAGTCTGGGAGTCGGACTCAGGGATCATGAGCCAACTGCTTAAAATGTCTGAGATGAACTCTAGCGCCCAGGCTCAAGTGAGGGGGCAGCTGTGATGGGTTTGAATTGGGGAGAAACTAAGGAAAATTCCGGAGGATGAAGTCAAACCAACCCATCTCCAAAAACCCAGCCCACGCCTGGCACTGCTGCCACAGAACCTGCTCCCAGACTTCCCCAGCTTCAAGCATGCCATTCCTCAGATGCCCAACTCTTGGTCAACCTGCAAGACCCCATGCACTGCCTTCCTTAGCTGCCAGCCAGGGTCAGTGGTTTCTGCCTCCTAAAGGGTTAATAAATGTAATGAAAACCACTTTCTGGCCCTTTTAGGCAAGGACCCAGAAAGCTGGCCACTCCCACATAGCTTACATCCCTCTGAATGACAATCACTTGTCTCCTTCCACCGTCTGTGCATCAAGAGGTAAGGAGAAATTGCTACTAAGGGTCCTTTAAAGCACCTTTTAAAACTTTAACAATTCTAAAAATGCAGTGGTGCATGTGGACTTTCAGTTTCAGAAGATGAAAAAGTTCTGGAGGTGGATGGTGGTGACGTTCCAGTGACAGTGAGGCTCTGCCTACTGCTGCAGCACTGTGTCCTTAGAAAGGCTTGAACAGCAAAGTGTATATAACAGGTATTTTACTGCACACACACGCAGAGAGCAAATGAGCTGCTGGGAACGACTCAGAATCAGGAGCTACTGAACTTCCCTCTCTTCACCTGGAGACCCTAAAGGCAGTGCCCCCCGGATGTTCCCTGGGAATGCCCCAGCCCCTCAGCAGTGTGAAGCCTTGTACGGAGCAAAGAGAGAGAACAGAAGGAATGAGATACCTGTGTCTCACATGAGCCTGGAATACAACTTCAAGCTCAGATTCCCTGAGCTGCTTCGGGGACCTTCCCTATGAGATGGGGACCTTGGCCTCACCTCTCCTTCTCTGCGGGCAACAGTGGCCTTGGCTTTGGCCACACGAGACTGGGCACCCACTCATGCGGTCACCCTCCAACCAGTGTACGTGCTGTCGTCACTAGGCTGCCTTTTCCAGCTTTTTCTTCCTGAAAACTCTTACTCATCCTCCAAGGTTAAGCCAATGGCCTCTTTTATCTTCCTGAATATCTGATCTCTGGTACCTGGACTGATGGGTTTGAATTGGGGAGAAACTAAGGAAAATTCCGGAGGATGAAGTCAAACCAACCCATCTCCAAAAACCCAGCCCACGCCTGGCACTGCTGCCACAGAACCTGCTCCCAGACTTCCCCAGCTTCAAGCATGCCATTCCTCAGATGCCCAACTCTTGGTCAACCTGCAAGACCCCATGCACTGCCTTCCTTAGCTGCCAGCCAGGGTCAGTGGTTTCTGCCTCCTAAAGGGTTAATAAATGTAATGAAAACCACTTTCTGGCCCTTTTAGGCAAGGACCCAGAAAGCTGGCCACTCCCACATAGCTTACATCCCTCTGAATGACAATCACTTGTCTCCTTCCACCGTCTGTGCATCAAGAGGTAAGGAGAAATTGCTACTAAGGGTCCTTTAAAGCACCTTTTAAAACTTTAACAATTCTAAAAATGCAGTGGTGCATGTGGACTTTCAGTTTCAGAAGATGAAAAAGTTCTGGAGGTGGATGGTGGTGACGTTCCAGTGACAGTGAGGCTCTGCCTACTGCTGCAGCACTGTGTCCTTAGAAAGGCTTGAACAGCAAAGTGTATATAACAGGTATTTTACTGCACACACACGCAGAGAGCAAATGAGCTGCTGGGAACGACTCAGAATCAGGAGCTACTGAACTTCCCTCTCTTCACCTGGAGACCCTAAAGGCAGTGCCCCCCGGATGTTCCCTGGGAATGCCCCAGCCCCTCAGCAGTGTGTAGCCTTGTACGGAGCAAAGAGAGAGAACAGAAGGAATGAGATACCTGTGTCTCACATGAGCCTGGAATACAACTTCAAGCTCAGATTCCCTGAGCTGCTTCGGGGACCTTCCCTATGAGATGGGGACCTTGGCCTCACCTCTCCTTCTCTGCGGGCAACAGTGGCCTTGGCTTTGGCCACACGAGACTGGGCACCCACTCATGCGGTCACCCTCCAACCAGTGTACGTGCTGTCGTCACTAGGCTGCCTTTTCCAGCTTTTTCTTCCTGGAAAACTCTTACTCATCCTCCAAGGTTAAGCCAATGGCCTCTTTACTTGGAAGTCTTCCTGACATATCTGATTTGCTCCTCTCTCTTCAGGATCTAATGGAGGTGGGGACCTGGACTGATTGCAGTTACTTGTTACATTGTGACCATAAGGCACCTGCCTCTTCTACCTTGACTTTGAAGTCCATGGGCTGGCACATAATGAAGACTGGGAAGGGTACCACTAGTCCCTCTCCCGGCTGGATTCTTAGCTCCGACACGTACCTGTGCCCTCTCTGGGCCTATTTCCTCAATTGTATAAGTAGAGACCACGCCCCCACCTGCGAAGTACAAATTCATTGATGAGGTGTGAGAAAAACACTTGACCCATAGAGGGCACTAGATAGTCTTCCCAGTATTGTAGTGGCCTCAGAGAGGTCCACCAGGATCACCTGAGCCGCCCTCCTGACTCCATCACTCCCAAAGCAGAGCTTTCCATCACCCTAACTTCTGTTTCAGGGGTCATCTCTCTACCCTACCCCAGACCCCACCTCATCCTCACCTGGTCGTGTAGTTTGTCCTCGGGGCCTGGTTTTGTCTTGTGGTGCTTGGCCTTCATGCAGACATTAAGCAGGTCTGTCCTGGCCCGTGGAGTTCCAGGGAGCCGAGCACCCCATGCAACGGCCACCATAGCCAGAAGCAGCAACTGTGTCATCCGCCAGGCCATGACCAGCCACTCCTGCCAGGAAACCCCCACAAGACTCTTGGTCAGATTTCCTGTCTCCCTCCCAAGCCCAGATCTTCTGGCATTCCCACATGGCTTATCCCACTGCACCAAAGAGCCGAGTGATGAAGGGTCTGTAGAGGTCTCGACCAAGTGGTAGGAATCCAGCCTCACCTGAGGACATGTCAACACTAGCTCTGTGACACAGAGGAAATCACCACCCCTCTTTATTGTCTGAGCCACCAGGGAAGCCCCGCCCCCCCCTCTTTAACTATTCCCCTTCCTGTATTGCCAGACAGTATTTCACCCTCAATCAGAGGGTCCTGCCTAGGAGGAACCTTGGGGCATAATCTGCTGATGGGGTTGGTACGTGAGAGGTGGGGCACCAGCCAGGCTCTGCTTTTGCTTCCTCCGTCCATCCCAAGTAGCCCGAAGCAACCAAAGTTTAGGAGCCAAGAGGCTGCCAGCGTGGCAGACGGGGAAGCTGGCCCAGGGCCAGATGAAGACCACTGAGCCATTCAGTTTTTGCTTAAAGTTCTGCAGCCTTTGCCAGGGGTGCTGGGAGTAGCGAGGAAGCTATGTGGAAAGCTAGTGAGAGCTAAACCCCAGGTCCTTACACCTCAACAACTCTCTGAAACCCCCATTGAGGGGTTTTGGGAAGTTCCCTGGGCAGAATCAGGCCGAGACCTTGGGGAAGGCCAAGAGGTAAGGGGAATGTGGAGGAGAAACTGAGCCAGAACACCAGAGGAAGGGTCCTCCCAGAAGCCCCTGGAATATGACCTCAGGTGGAAGTGGATTCTTACCACTTGGTCCAGACCCCTACAGATCCTTCATCACTCAGCTCAAGTGGAGCCCCTGCTTTGCCTCTCACCGCCTACCTCCCATCCTGACTTTTCCTCCCTGTCCTGCCCTCACCTCCGCCCTCAGCTTACCTGGGATGGTCGAGCGTCTCTCCTTCCTTTTATAAGCCTGTCCTGTCTGCTTGGTCAGCCGCTCTGTCGACGAAGTCTGGAGGCTTTGTCTAGGAAACAGTTCAGTAGTCTTTTAATTCGAAACTAGTTAAATAATGGTACACACACCCAATGGGATCTAACCTTTGGAAAAAGATTGAGAAAGCCCTTGACGTATGAATACGGAAAAGTCTCATAACAAAAAAAAAAGTTTCATTACTTAAAAAGTATGTTGTTAAGTGACAGAAGAAAGGTGTATACACTTATGGTCAATTAAACTACAACAAAGGAGTCAAGGGAAAAGAATCTCTTCAATCATCGGTGCTGGGAAAACTGGACACCTACATGTAAAAGAATGAAACTAGAACGTGGTCTAACACCGTATACAAAAAGAAACTCAAAATGGATTAAAGACCTAAATGTAAGTCTGGAAACCATAAACTCCGAGAAGAAAACATAGGCTTAGCATCTTTGACTTAAATCACAGCAATATTTTTTTGATCTGTCTCCTAAAGCAAAAGAAATAAAAACAAAAACAAACAGGGCTTCCCTGGTGGTCCAGTGGGTAAGGACACCGCCTTGCAGTGCAAGGGGCGCCAGTTCGCTCCCTGGCTTGGGAAGATCCTATGTGCTGCAGAGCGGCTGGACCGATGAGTCCAATTACCGAGCCCAAGCTCTGGAGCGCGTGTGCCCAGAGCCGGTACTCTGCGACAACAGAGGCCACTGCGATGGGAGGCCCACGGGCCAAAGAACAAAGGTGGATGAAAATAAATAAATGAAAGACCAATGGAAGTGGCCCGCCCCTCTCCGTCCCCAACCCATCCCCCTCCAAAATAAATAAATAAATAAATATTTAAAAACAAACAAACAAATGAGACCTAATTAAATATAAAGAGTTGTACACAGCAAAGGAAACCATCAACACAATAGAAAGACAGCCTACTGAGGGAATTCCCTGGCTCTGCAGAGGTTAGGACAGCACACTTCCACAGCAGAAGGCACAGGTTTGTCTCCTGGTCAGGGAACTAAGATCCTTCAAGCTATACAGTACAGCCAAAACAAAGAAAGAAACAAAACCCAGCCTACTCAATGAGAGAAAGTATTTGTGAATGATATGACTGATGAGGGCTTAATATCTAAAACATATAAACAGCTCCTACAGCTGGACATCAAAAATACAACAATCCAATTGAAAATGGGTAAAAGACCACAACAGATATTTCTCCAAAGGAAACATGCTCAGGGCCAACAGGCACATGAAAAGATGCTCAACATCAAATATCAGGGTGTAAAAGGGAGTGCAAAATGGTTTACTGATGGTTACTGGTTAGTGACTCAATCTGTTAGATTTTCTTTTTTTATTGATGGTAACTGACTGCAATTAACGAAGAAGCGCCTAGACTATTCTGATGATTTACATGTTAATCTAAAGTGTTTAACACTATACAAAAATGAAACTCAGAACGTGGTCTAACACCGTATACAAAAAGAAACTCAAAATGGATTAAAGACCTAAATGTAAGTCTGGAAACCATAAACTCCGAGAAGAAAACATAGGCTTAGCATCTTTGACTTAAATCACAGCAATATTTTTTTGATCTGTCTCCTAAAGCAAAAGAAATAAAAACAAAAACAAACAGGGCTTCCCTGGTGGTCCAGTGGGTAAGGACACCGCCTTGCAGTGCAAGGGGCGCCAGTTCGCTCCCTGGCTTGGGAAGATCCTATGTGCTGCAGAGCGGCTGGACCGATGAGTCCAATTACCGAGCCCAAGCTCTGGAGCGCGTGTGCCCAGAGCCGGTACTCTGCGACAACAGAGGCCACTGCGATGGGAGGCCCACGCGGGCCAAAGAACAAAGGTGGATGAAAATAAATAAATGAAAGACCAATGGAAGTGGCCCGCCCGCCCCTCTCCGTCCCCAACCCATCCCCCTCCAAAATAAATAAATAAATAAATATTTAAAAACAAACAAACAAATGAGACCTAATTAAATATAAAGAGTTGTACACAGCAAAGGAAACCATCAACACAATAGAAAGACAGCCTACTGAGGGAATTCCCTGGCTCTGCAGAGGTTAGGACAGCACACTTCCACAGCAGAAGGCACAGGTTTGTCTCCTGGTCAGGGAACTAAGATCCTTCAAGCTATACAGTACAGCCAAAACAAAGAAAGAAACAAAACCCAGCCTACTCAATGAGAGAAAGTATTTGTGAATGATATGACTGATGAGGGCTTAATATCTAAAACATATAAACAGCTCCTACAGCTGGACATCAAAAATACAACAATCCAATTGAAAATGGGTAAAAGACCACAACAGATATTTCTCCAAAGGAAACATGCTCAGGGCCAACAGGCACATGAAAAGATGCTCAACATCAAATATCAGGGTGTAAAAGGGAGTGCAAAATGGTTTACTGATGGTTACTGGTTAGTGACTCATCTGTTAGATTACTCTGTTAGCATTGCTTACTGTTAATCTTTATTGATGGTAACTGACTGCAATTAACGAAGAAGCGCCTAGACTATTCTGATGATTGTAAGAGGGAATGAGCATGTGTGGCCAATCTCAATCAAAGGGGAGGGTCTTGCGCCATTGATTGGACCAGCCTTTAAAAATCGCCCTTTACCTCCAGTCAGGGCCCTAGCAGGAAACCTAGTTCCTTGTGGGTGTTCACTGGCTCCAGCCTAAATAAACCTTATTTCCATCTACCATGAGCGGAGCTGGGCACTTCACTGAGCGCGCCTCACAACAAGGGAAATGCAAATCAAAACCACAGTGAGAGATTACCTCACACCTGTCAGAATGGCTATCATCAAAAAGAACTTACATAGCAAGTGTGGGCGAGGATGTGGAGAGAAGTGGACCCTCATACGCTGCTGGTGGGAAGGTGAACTGCTGTGGCCACTGTGGAAAACAGTATGGAGGAGTCTCCAACAACTAAAACTAGAACTGCCATATGACCCAGAAATCCCACTAATGGATATATATCCGGAAAAAACCAAGATGGCTTTTCAGAAACACACTTGTAGGGACTTGCCTGGTGGTCCAGTGGCTGGAACTCTGAGCTCCTGATGCAGGAGATGGGGCAGGGGATGGAGACTGATCCCAGGGAGCTGGGGCTCACTGCTGCAACTAGGGGTTCACATGCCATGTGTCCAATCATGGTTTGCAGAGGAGACTCTAAGTTTTGAGTTTTGAACCATGTGGATATATATATATGTTTTTGAAATATACGTGTTTATGTATATTTATATAACATAAATATATATAAACAAAATATAAACAAATATATTAAGTTTATTTATAAGTATACATTTATTTATATCAGTTTGAGATACTATACATGTATTTTTGAAAGCATAAACATGAGGTTACAAGTAGTCCTGGTTCCCTGGGTATACTGCCAGAGAAATTCTTTTTTTTTTTTTTTAAAGTTTTTTTTTTTTTTTTTACTTTTGGGGGGGGGGGGGGGTGGGGGGGGGGGGGGAGGGGTGGGCCACTTCTATTGGTCTTTCATTTCTCTATTTCCATCCGTCTTTGTTCTTTGGCTCCTGTGGGCCTCCCATCGCGGTGGCGGCTGTTGTTGCAGAGCTCCGTCTCGGTATTTGGACACATCGGTCCAGCCGCTCCGCGGCACGTGGGATCTTCCCAGGCCAGGGATTGAACCGGCGCTCCTTGCACTGCAAGGTGGTGTCCTTACCCACTGGACCACCAGGGGAAGCCCTGCCAGAGAAATTCTATGCATTTATACCACACGTATCCCATTTTTAAGCACTGATGATAGTTCTGTCCATGGTGTTCTCCAGGCAAGACTACTGGAGCAGGTTGCCATTCCCTTCAGCTTTTGACAACAGAAACAAAAATCTCATGAAACCAAGCTATCCACACTTAGACACTAGAGTATTACTGTCCCATTTAATAGCATCACCTTCGAGTTACCTCTTTGGTCCCTTGTGCAGTTTGAAATTAACTCAAATACTGTCTGTGGCAAAAAAAAAACAAAACGAAGAAAAACAACAAAAAAACCCCCAGCAAATCCTTTCATTGATCATGGTAATAAAAAGGTAAGAAGGAAAAGTTCATTTTTGCAAGTTAAAAGTGCTTGATCCTCAGTTTTTATATCTCAGATGTTGCAAACAGTAAAATTGCTACATAATCTAGGGAGCAAAATGGTGCTGCTCTTGTTTTATTTTGTTTTGTTTTTAGTAATATATATTGAAAATTATTGGAAAAGTATCACTGGGGCTCACTGCTGCAACTAGGGGTTCACATGCCATGTGTCCAATCATGGTTTGCAGAGGAGACTCTAAGTTTTGAGTTTTGAACCATGTGGATATATATATATGTTTTTGAAATATACGTGTTTATGTATATTTATATAACATAAATATATATAAACAAAATATAAACAAATATATTAAGTTTATTTATAAGTATACATTTATTTATATCAGTTTGAGATACTATACATGTATTTTTGAAAGCATAAACATGAGGTTACAAGTAGTCCTGGTTCCCTGGGTATACTGCCAGAGAAATTCTTTTTTTTTTTTTTTTAAAGATTTATTTATTTATTTTACATTTTGGGCGAGGGTCGGGTTGGGGGGGGCGGGGGGCGGGCGGGCCACTTCTATTGGTCTTTCATTTCTCTATTTCCATCCGTCTTTGTTCTTTGGCTCCTGTGGGCCTCCCATCGCGGTGGCGGCTGTTGTTGCAGAGCTCCGTCTCGGTATTTGGACACGTTGGTCCAGCCACTCCGCGGCACGTGGGATCTTCCCAGGCCAGGGATTGAACCGGCGCTCCTTGCACTGCAAGGTGGTGTCCTTACCCACTGGACCACCAGGGGAAGCCCTGCCAGAGAAATTCTATGCATTTATACCACACGTATCCCATTTTTAAGCACTGATGATAGTTCTGTCCATGGTGTTCTCCAGGCAAGACTACTGGAGCAGGTTGCCATTCCCTTCAGCTTTTGACAACAGAAACAAAAATCTCATGAAACCAAGCTATCCACACTTAGACACTAGAGTATTACTGTCCCATTTAATAGCATCACCTTCGAGTTACCTCTTTGGTCCCTTGTGCAGTTTGAAATTAACTCAAATACTGTCTGTGGCAAAAAAAAAACAAAACGAAGAAAAACAACAAAAAAACCCCCAGCAAATCCTTTCATTGATCATGGTAATAAAAAGGTAAGAAGGAAAAGTTCATTTTTGCAAGTTAAAAGTGCTTGATCCTCAGTTTTTATATCTCAGATGTTGCAAACAGTAAAATTGCTACCTAATCTAGGGAGACAAATGGTACTGCTCTTTTGTTTTATTTTGTTTTGTTTTTTAGTAATATATATTGAAATTTTCCCATTATGATTTGGGGGAAACCTCCAAATCCTGTCATCACTTACTCAGCTAGTAGAGTGCCTCTCAAGAGTAGGGGGGCAGGGTCTGTGGTTTCAATCTGTTCTCAACACATGGTCCTGCTGTAGATAAGTCTCAGGTGACAGGTGACAAGCTCCGTATCTGGCTGTGAGGTGCTCACCTTGCCCATTCTCCTGCCTCGGGCACCATCTGTGCTGAGCACAGCTGGGCCACACTTCGCAGAGTCCTACCCCCCTCCCATTGTACAGCCTGGGACCTTTAATGTGTTCCTAGTCTTTGTGTCTTCACTTTCTTTTTTTTTTTTAAAGGGAAAAGAAAAATATATAATCATAGTGAGACATATTAAAATTTCTCTTCAGAGTATTATATCAAGTACAGAAAAAATACAGTATTATCTTGAATGTCATTAATAATTTAAATGCAATAGTCTTATATTTAGTTAATTTATATTAATTATATTGTATGTAAATATATTTAAAATATTGTATCTCACACACTGTTATTAGATGATATATGACATTTAGAAAAACTAGCAAAAAGATAAATATTACTAAATTTCAAGAAGTAGAGTTCTTTTTTGTGTGTCATTCAGTTATACTGATACATATATGTTACTTTTGAAACTATTTACCATTGTAAGTTATTATAAAATATTGACTATAGTTCTCTGTGCTATATAGCAAAAATAAAACTTTGTTGCTTTTTAAATTTTTTAATTAAAAATCTAGCATTCTACTCATATTAACTCAAGTGGAATCAAAATGCCATAAATTTTTTAGTTAGGCAAACATTCATAGGTTTTCTAAAATATGTATATTATAAACGTTATTTACACATATGTATACAAAAGTTTTTCTACCTCGCTTGATAAAATTTTGAGAAAGTACATCCAAAAAAGAGTTGGACAAATTGGAAAACATAAACTAAATTAAGTGGGAGGACTGAATATGAAATAGAAAAAAATGAAAATAGAGTGCTTGATCCTCAGTTTTATATCTCAGATGTTGCAAACAGTAAAATTGCTACCTAATCTAGGGAGACAAATGGTACTGCTCTTTTGTTTTATTTTGTTTTGTTTTTTAGTAATATATATTGAAATTTTCCCATTATGATTTGGGGGAAACCTCCAAATCCTGTCATCACTTACTCAGCTAGTAGAGTGCCTCTCAAGAGTAGGGGGGCAGGGTCTGTGGTTTCAATCTGTTCTCAACACATGGTCCTGCTGTAGATAAGTCTCAGGTGACAGGTGACAAGCTCCGTATCTGGCTGTGAGGTGCTCACCTTGCCCATTCTCCTGCCTCGGGCACCATCTGTGCTGAGCACAGCTGGGCCACACTTCGCAGAGTCCTACCCCCCTCCCATTGTACAGCCTGGGACCTTTAATGTGTTCCTAGTCTTTGTGTCTTCACTTTCTTTTTTTTTTTTAAAGGGAAAAGAAAAATATATAATCATAGTGAGACATATTAAAATTTCTCTTCAGAGTATTATATCAAGTACAGAAAAAATACAGTATTATCTTGAATGTCATTAATAATTTAAATGCAATAGTCTTATATTTAGTTAATTTATATTAATTATATTGTATGTAAATATATTTAAAATATTGTATCTCACATACTGTTATTAGATGATATATGACATTTAGAAAAACTAGCAAAAAGATAAATATTACTAAATTTCAAGAAGTAGAGTTCTTTTTTGTGTGTCATTCAGTTATACTGATACATATATGTTACTTTTGAAACTATTTACCATTGTAAGTTATTATAAAATATTGACTATAGTTCTCTGTGCTATATAGCAAAAATAAAACTTTGTTGCTTTTTAAATTTTTTAATTAAAAATCTAGCATTCTACTCATATTAACTCAAGTGGAATCAAAATGCCATAAATTTTTTAGTTAGGCAAACATTCATAGGTTTTCTAAAATATGTATATTATAAACGTTATTTACACATATGTATACAAAAGTTTTTCTACCTCGCTTGATAAAATTTTGAGAAAGTACATCCAAAAAAGAGTTGGACAAATTGGAAAACATAAACTAAATTAAGTGGGAGGACTGAATATGAAATAGAAAAAAATGAAAATAGATAAAAGTAAAAGATCTTCATGTCGTCCAGTTGTTTCAAACATGGCTGCTCGTTAGAAACATTATCTAGACCTCTGCCCAAAAAAAGGCAATACCAGGGCATTTGTGTTTTTCAAAAAATTCCAAGATGATTCTGATATGCATCTAGATTTTTAAAAAGTGATTACAGGTTTTTCTGTTAAATGGTAGTTTAGGTGATAAAGAATTCAACAATTTTTCTGTTGACAATTGTGACTCAATGGTATTAAGTGTGTAATAGTTACATGATCACAGTAGTAAAACATGTTTATCAGTTTTACAGTCAATTTCACTTTCTATATAAGGACGTGTACATATATCTTTTCTTAGGAGTGATTTGAAAGTGTTATTTGTATCCTTCTAATTATGTGTCTCCTGCGAAACCTGTATGCAGGCCAAGAAGCAACAGCTAGAACCAGACATGGAACAATGGACTGATTCAAAACTGGGAAAGGAGTAGATCAAGGCTATGTATTGTCACCCTGCTTATTTAAGTTATATGCAGAGTACGTCATGCAAAATGCTGGGCTGGATGAAGCACAAACAGGAATCAAGATTGCCAGGAGAAATATCAATAACCTCAGGTATCCAGATAACACCACCCTTAAGCAAACAAGAACTAAATTCTCTTGATGAGGGTAAAAGAAGAGAAGGTGCAAAAGCTGACTTGAAACTCAACATTCAAAAAATGAAGATCATGGCATCTGGTCTCATCACTTTATGGTAAATAGAAGGGAAAAAAGTGGAAACAGTGACAGATTTTATTTTCTTGGGCTCCAAAATCACTGCGGACAGTGACTGTAGACATCAAATTAAAAGACGCTTGCTCCTTGGAAGGAAAACTATGACAAACCCAGACAGTGTATTAAAAAGCAGAGCCACCACATGCCAGCAAAGGTACATATAGTCAAAGCTATGATTTTTCCAACAGTCATGTATGGATGTGAGAGTTGGAGCATAAATTTTTCTACCTCGCTTGATAAAATTTTGAGAAAGT
Organism: Tragulus kanchil; assembly: GCA_022376925.1. Classification (NCBI taxonomy): domain Eukaryota; kingdom Metazoa; phylum Chordata; class Mammalia; order Artiodactyla; family Tragulidae; genus Tragulus; species Tragulus kanchil. The sequence continues at coordinate 49,446,165 of JAIOJX010000006.1, forward strand.
ACATCCAAAAAAGAGTTGGACAAATTGGAAAACATAAACTAAATTAAGTGGGAGGACTGAATATGAAATAGAAAAAAATGAAAATAGATAAAAGTAAAAGATCTTCATGTCGTCCAGTTGTTTCAAACATGGCTGCTCGTTAGAAACATTATCTAGACCTCTGCCCAAAAAAAGGCAATACCAGGGCATTTGTGTTTTTCAAAAAATTCCAAGATGATTCTGATATGCATCTAGATTTTTAAAAAGTGATTACAGGTTTTTCTGTTAAATGGTAGTTTAGGTGATAAAGAATTCAACAATTTTTCTGTTGACAATTGTGACTCAATGGTATTAAGTGTGTAATAGTTACATGATCACAGTAGTAAAACATGTTTATCAGTTTTTACAGTCAATTTCACTTTCTATATAAGGACGTGTACATATATCTTTTCTTAGGAGTGATTTGAAAGTGTTATTTGTATCCTTCTAATTATGTGTCTCCTGCGAAACCTGTATGCAGGCCAAGAAGCAACAGCTAGAACCAGACATGGAACAATGGACTGATTCAAAACTGGGAAAGGAGTAGATCAAGGCTATGTATTGTCACCCTGCTTATTTAAGTTATATGCAGAGTACGTCATGCAAAATGCTGGGCTGGATGAAGCACAAACAGGAATCAAGATTGCCAGGAGAAATATCAATAACCTCAGGTATCCAGATAACACCACCCTTAAGCAAACAAGAACTAAATTCTCTTGATGAGGGTAAAAGAAGAGAAGGTGCAAAAGCTGACTTGAAACTCAACATTCAAAAAATGAAGATCATGGCATCTGGTCTCATCACTTTATGGTAAATAGAAGGGAAAAAAGTGGAAACAGTGACAGATTTTATTTTCTTGGGCTCCAAAATCACTGCGGACAGTGACTGTAGACATCAAATTAAAAGACGCTTGCTCCTTGGAAGGAAAACTATGACAAACCCAGACAGTGTATTAAAAAGCAGAGCCACCACATGCCAGCAAAGGTACATATAGTCAAAGCTATGATTTTTCCAACAGTCATGTATGGATGTGAGAGTTGGAGCATAAAGAAGTCTGAATACCAAAGGATGTTTTCAAATTGTGCTGGAGAAGACTCTTTTTTTTTTTTTTAATTTTATTTGTTTATCTTTTGGAGGGGGGGGGTGGGGAGGGAGGGGGATGGGCGGGCCACTTCCACTGGTCTTTCATTTCTCCATTTTCATCCATCTTTGTTCTTTGGCTCCTGTGGGCCTCCCATCGCGGTGGCCACTGTCATCGCAGAGCACCGGCTCTGGGCGCATGCGCTCCAGAGCTCCGGCTCGGTAATTGGACACATCGGTCCAGCCGCTCCGCGGCACGTGGGATCTTCCCAGGCCAGGGATTGAACCCGCGCCCCTTGCACTGCAAGGCGGTGTCCTTACCCACTGGACCACCAGGGAAGCCCTGGAGAAGACTCTTGAGAGTTCCTTGGATAGCAAGGAGATCAAAGGAGTCACTCCTAAAGGAAGCTCCAATACTTTGGCCACCGGATAAGAAGAGAGGACTCATTGGAAAAGAACTTGAAGCTGGGAAAGACTGAAGACAAAAGGAGAAGGGGATGACAGAGGATGAGATGGTTGGATGACAGCACCGACTTAATGAACATGAGTTTGGACAAACTCCAGAAGACAGTGAAGGACAGGGAAGACTGGTCTACTGCAGTCCATGGGGCTGCAGGGAGTCAGACACAACCTAGCGACTGAACAACAGTAAACATTACTATTTATAACCACACTAATGGTTATATTGAAAACAACTTTATACCAATTAAATTAATGAATGCTTTACTTACACTCTTGAGTCTTGTAATCCTCACATCACCCTGCAAAGTTGACATTATTCCCAATATAAGGATGGAAAACTGAGGCTCTGAGAGTTAGCTGAATTCCTAAACAGGTTGAAAGTAGAGGAGTCAGGATTCAACTCAAGTGGGTTTAATGGCAAAGCCCGTGTGTTTTCATTGTAATACTATGTTAACTTTTTAGAACAATCTTTAGAGCCTTTGTCTCTATCTGTCCGTCTGTCTGTCTGTCTCTCTCTCTCTCTCTCTCTTTTTTTTTTTGTGAACAGAGCCAGCGTGGTATGTAGGATCTTAGTTTCCTATCCAGTGATTGAACCTGGGTCTCCTCAGCGGCAGCTTGGAGACTTCACCGCTGGACTGCCAGAAAAGTCTGAGTCTCTCTTTCAAGAAACCTCTCTGACTGTACAGTTACTTTTTTAGTTCTGCTAAGTTTTGCCAAATAACACAAATAAAGGAAATATGATACCTGAGAAATAAGAGTATCATGTGACCCCATTCCAGCCAGAAGATCTTTCTAGTCATGTTATCAAGCAGCTATACAAATCATAAATGACACAAAAGGGAATAACATAAGCTTCCCTTTGCCTTTCTGAGCAAAGCTAAGCCATGCTTGGATCAATGCTGAGAATATGCAGGGAAATTCCCTGCCATTTATTGGTTAGGACTCCGTGCTTTCACTGCCAAGGGTGTGGATTCAAGTCCTGGTTGGGGAAGTAAGATCCCGTAAGCTTCATGGTGTCCCCTCAAAAAAAAAAAAAACAGAATGTCAAGAACCAAGGGTTATAATTAATCTAATCTCTTTCCCATGTATGATGGATTAAAAAAAAGGTACAAATAAATTCTTTGACCATTGAGAAGTGGGATCTCTCTGTGTCCCCTTCACTTGACTGTGGATAGGCTCTACGACTGCAATAACCAGTATTATATGGTGAAATTGACACTCTGCCAGTGTCTAGCTCCAGGCTGTAAAAGTCTATTATGGATTGAATGTTCGGACTACAAGGAGATCAAACCAGTCCATCCTAAAGGAAATCAACCCTGAATATTCATTTGAAAGACTGTTGCTAGAGCTCCAATACTTTGGCCAGCTGATGCAAAGAGATGACTCATTGGAGAAGACCCTGATGCTGGGAAAGACTGAGGGCAGGAGAAGGGAGGGACAGAGGATGAGATGGTTGAATGGCATCATCGACACAATGGACATGAGTTTGATCAAATTCTGGGAGGTAGTGCAGAACAGAGGAGCCTGGCATGCTGCAGTCCATGATGTCACAAAGAGTCAGACAGGTCTTAGTAACTGATCAACAAAAACATGTTGAAACCTTCTATCTCCCATGTGATGGTATTTGAACGTGGGGCCTTTGAGAGGTGATTAGGGTTGAAGGTGATTAGGATTATATGGGATTAGTGTCTTTATGAGAAACATGAGAGAATTTGCCTCATTCTGCTCTCTACTGTGCCCAGAAGTGTTAACAAGTCAGCAGTTGCAGCCCAGAAGATGGCTCTCCCCAGGGATGACATGATCTCCTCCTCCTCCAGGGGATCTTCCCAACCCAGGGATCAAACCCAGGTCTCCCACATGGCAGCTGGATTCTTTACCGTCTAAACCACCAGGTCAAACTCTGGTCTCCTGCATCTCCTGCATTGGCAGGAGGGTTCTTTACCACTGGCCCCACCCCGGAAACCAGGCCAGCTTGACTAAAAATAGGCAACAGAGCACAAGGGTTCGAGCAGAAGGAAAACATCCAGCATAGAGTCAGGGTTTTTCTCTGTTACAAGAACTGTAAGAAATTAATTTTGGCTGTTTAAGCCTTCCAATGTCTGGTATTCTGTTACAGCAGCCCCGATTGACCAAGACAGGGACTGGCAGCTTCTACTTTCTGTATTTTGGAATACTTGCTCTTTAATCCTTAAGATACCATGTAAGAAGACTGGCTACCCTGCAGGAAAAGGCCACACTGGGAAACCCAGGGGCTATGTGGAGGGAGGGGCCCTGGTTGAGGCCAGCCTTCCTGTAATCCCTGCCCAGGTGCCAACCACATGAGTAAAACCACATCAGATGCCCAGGACTAGCCCAGACACAGGCTATTATGGATTGAATGTTCGGACTACAAGGAGATCAAACCAGTCCATCCTAAAGGAAATCAACCCTGAATATTCATTTGAAAGACTGTTGCTAGAGCTCCAATACTTTGGCCAGCTGATGCAAAGAGATGACTCATTGGAGAAGACCCTGATGCTGGGAAAGACTGAGGGCAGGAGAAGGGAGGGACAGAGGATGAGATGGTTGAATGGCATCATCGACACAATGGACATGAGTTTGATCAAATTCTGGGAGGTAGTGCAGAACAGAGGAGCCTGGCATGCTGCAGTCCATGATGTCACAAAGAGTCAGACAGGTCTTAGTAACTGATCAACAAAAACATGTTGAAACCTTCTATCTCCCATGTGATGGTATTTGAACGTGGGGCCTTTGAGAGGTGATTAGGGTTGAAGGTGATTAGGATTATATGGGATTAGTGTCTTTATGAGAAACATGAGAGAATTTGCCTCATTCTGCTCTCTACTGTGCCCAGAAGTGTTAACAAGTCAGCAGTTGCAGCCCAGAAGATGGCTCTCCCCAGGGATGACATGATCTCCTCCTCCTCCAGGGGATCTTCCCAACCCAGGGATCAAACCCAGGTCTCCCACATGGCAGCTGGATTCTTTACCGTCTAAACCACCAGGTCAAACTCTGGTCTCCTGCATCTCCTGCATTGGCAGGAGGGTTCTTTACCACTGGCCCCACCCCGGAAACCAGGCCAGCTTGACTAAAAATAGGCAACAGAGCACAAGGGTTCGAGCAGAAGGAAAACATCCAGCATAGAGTCAGGGTTTTTCTCTGTTACAAGAACTGTAAGAAATTAATTTTGGCTGTTTAAGCCTTCCAATGTCTGGTATTCTGTTACAGCAGCCCCGATTGACCAAGACAGGGACTGGCAGCTTCTACTTTCTGTATTTTGGAATACTTGCTCTTTAATCCTTAAGATACCATGTAAGAAGACTGGCTACCCTGCAGGAAAAGGCCACACTGGGAAACCCAGGGGCTATGTGGAGGGGAGGGGGCCCTGGTTGAGGCCAGCCTTCCTGTAATCCCTGCCCAGGTGCCAACCACATGAGTAAAACCACATCAGATGCCCAGGACTAGCCCAGACACAGGCTGAACCCCACCAAATGACCTCAGGAGTCACTGCCACATGGAGCAGAGGATTATTCTGCTGAATTTTGCCCAAATTACGGACTCACAAAATCTTGAATTCTTATAAAATAACTCTTATTGTAAGCCACTGAGCTTATTTTATTTTTTAAACTTTGTATTTTGTAATAATCTTTGCATTACAGGAAAACTGCAGAAGTAGTACAGTTCCTGTGTTCTTTTCATCCAGTTTCCCCAAATGTTGACACATAAACCGAGTAGAATCATAAGAAATCACAAAATTGGCATTGATGCAGTTTTATTAGTTAATTTACAAACTTCACTTCATTTGCCCATTTTTCTACCTATGTCCCTTCTCTGGTCCAGATTGCATTTTAATGTCATGTCTCTTTATTCTCCTACAATCTGTGACAGTTTCTCAAACTATCTTTTATGGCTGGCACTTTTGAAGAATACTGGTCAGTTATTTTGTAGAATGTCCCTCAACTTAGGTTTGTATTTTGAGATTATGTATTTTGGCAAGAAAATCAGAGGTGTGATACCCCTTTCTCAGTGCATCATATCAGGGGCACAGGATGTACATAGTGCTAGTAATCATTTGGTTAAGGTGGTTCTGACAGGGACAGAGTAGAATAGGTAGGTGGTTGTAGAGTGCTAGTAGGGGTTGGTAGGTAGAAGGGAGAAACCTGAGAAAGGCTGGGAGGCCAGTGAGTTGATGATAACTCAGAAGAGCTGCTCCTTGTTCAGTAAAGCAGGCTTGACTGGGTATAAACACCTGATGAAGGAGGAGCTGGTGAAGAAGCAGCCAATGATGTATGTCCTGCATCTGCGTCTACTTGAGGGGAGCGGTCTTCTACCATCCTATATATATTGCTGCCCACTCAATTGAGGGAGAGCAGAGCAGAGCTTTCCTGCCTGCCTGCTTGCACCTCTTACAAGTACCCTATTCTAATAAATCCTCTTCTTGCTTATCACTCTGCCTCTCGCTGAATTCCTTCTGCATTTAGGCACGAAGAGCCTGAGCCTCAGTGGGTCCAGATGTTGGGTGAGTGCTAGATTAAGTCCTGGGCACGTGGGTTCAAGTCCCAGACAAGGTTTTGGCCAGGATTGAGTCCTGACTACGTGGGTTCAAGTCCCACACAGAGTTTTGGCTGGGTTTAAGCCTTAGCCACGTGGGTTCAAGTACCAAATCGGTTTTGGCTAGGTTCAAGCCCCAAACAGGGTTTTGGCTGGAATTCAAGCTCCAGCCACGTGGGTTCAAGTCCCAAGCAAGGATCAATCAGGTCTGGGCCCTGGGTTTAAGTCTCAAATCAAGGTAAAACCCTTTCAGTTTTTCTTCCATATGATTATTTGTTTCTCTTTGTGCATAATCAGTATCAGGTAGGAAAATACTTTGACACAGTGTAAATATCCTCATCATACTTTCATCCATTTATTTAAACCTCCAGTTTTGACTTCAACAATAAACCACATGGTTATGAAATGGTCTGTTACCCAGCAATAGGTAACTGACAGCACAATGATAGTTTTGCCTTTTTTAGGGTCTCAAAATTATAACACTAATACAGGGCTTCTCTGGTGGCCCAGTGGGTAAGGACACCACCTTGCAGTGCAAGGGGAGCCAATTCGATCCCTGGCCTGGGAAGATCCCAAGTGCTCTGGAGCGGCTGGACTGATGTGTCCAACTACCAAGCCGGAGCTCTGGAGCACGTGCGCCCAGAGCCAGTGCTCATGGGCCCCCCATGGGAGGCCCACACGGGAACAAACCTGAGAAAGGCTGGGAGGCCAGTGAGTTGATGATAACTCAGAAGAGCTGCTCCTTGTTCAGTAAAGCAGGCTTGACTGGGTATAAACACCTGATGAAGGAGGAGCTGGTGAAGAAGCAGCCAATGATGTATGTCCTGCATCTGCGTCTACTTGAGGGGAGCGGTCTTCTACCATCCTATATATATTGCTGCCCACTCAATTGAGGGAGAGCAGAGCAGAGCTTTCCTGCCTGCCTGCTTGCACCTCTTACAAGTACCCTATTCTAATAAATCCTCTTCTTGCTTATCACTCTGCCTCTCGCTGAATTCCTTCTGCATTTAGGCACGAAGAGCCTGAGCCTCAGTGGGTCCAGATGTTGGGTGAGTGCTAGATTAAGTCCTGGGCACGTGGGTTCAAGTCCCAGACAAGGTTTTGGCCAGGATTGAGTCCTGACTACGTGGGTTCAAGTCCCACACAGAGTTTTGGCTGGGTTTAAGCCTTAGCCACGTGGGTTCAAGTACCAAATCGGTTTTGGCTAGGTTCAAGCCCCAAACAGGGTTTTGGCTGGAATTCAAGCTCCAGCCACGTGGGTTCAAGTCCCAAGCAAGGATCAATCAGGTCTGGGCCCTGGGTTTAAGTCTCAAATCAAGGTAAAACCCTTTCAGTTTTTCTTCCATATGATTATTTGTTTCTCTTTGTGCATAATCAGTATCAGGTAGGAAAATACTTTGACACAGTGTAAATATCCTCATCATACTTTCATCCATTTATTTAAACCTCCAGTTTTGACTTCAACAATAAACCACATGGTTATGAAATGGTCTGTTACCCAGCAATAGGTAACTGACAGCACAATGATAGTTTTGCCTTTTTTAGGGTCTCAAAATTATAACACTAATACAGGGCTTCTCTGGTGGCCCAGTGGGTAAGGACACCACCTTGCAGTGCAAGGGGAGCCAATTCGATCCCTGGCCTGGGAAGATCCCAAGTGCTCTGGAGCGGCTGGACTGATGTGTCCAACTACCAAGCCGGAGCTCTGGAGCACGTGCGCCCAGAGCCAGTGCTCTGCGACAACAGAGGCCACCACGATGGGAGGCCCACACGGGCCAAAGAACAAAGATGGATGAAAATGAATAAATGAAAGACCAATAGAAGTGGCCAAAAAAAAAAAAAAAAAAAAGTATAGCACTAATACAGTCACATAGTAGGTTTTGGGGTTTTTTTGGCCACCGTGCACCTTACAGAATCTAACCCATGCCTCCTGCAGTGGAAGTACAGAGTCATAACCACTGGGAACTCCCTAATTTTTCTTACTACAATATGATTCTGAGGAAAAACAATCACACTCATCTTTAAATCCGGTCAGATTAGATATCTTCATAGTGGGCTTCCCTGGTGGTCCAGTGGGTAAGGACACCACCTTGCAGTGCAAGGGGAGCCAATTCGATCCCTGGCCTGGGAAGATCCCAAGTGCTTTGGAGCAGCTGGACTGATGTGTCCAACTACCAAGCCGGAGCTCTGGAGCACGTGCGCCCAGATCCGGTGCTCTGCGACAACAGAGGCCACCACGATGGGAGGCCCACAGGAGCCAAAGAACAAAGACGGATGAAAATAGACAAATGAAAGACCAATAGAAGTGACCCGCCCGTCCCCCTCCCTCCCCACCCCCCCCAAAAAAGGAAGCCTGTTTAAAAAAAAAAGAAATCTTCATAGTTTACCATCTTTGAATATTTTGTGCAATGCTTTTTGGGGCGGGTGGGTGGGTGAGGCGGGGTGGGGTGGGGAGGGAGGGGGCTGGTGGGCCACTCCTATTGGTCTTTCATTTATCTGTTTTTCATCCATCTTTGTTCTTTGGCTCCTGTGGGCCTCCCATCTCGGTGGCCTCTGTTGTCGCAGAGCACCGGCTCTGGGCGCATGCACTCCAGAGCTCCAGCTTGGTAGTTGGACACATCAGTCCAGCCACTGCAGCACATGGGATCTTCCCAGGCCAGGGATCGAACCGGCGCCCCTTGCACTGCAAGGTGGTGTCCTTACCCACTGGACCACCAGGGGAAGCCCTGTGCAATGCTTTTAAGGCGATGGACTGAAGGGTTATTCAAGACATCAGCACTGTCTCGGTTACTTTCTGATTTGTCCTTGCAAGGCAGTGAACAGGAGATTTCACGGACAGTACTGGCTCCTCAAGCACCTGGAGGGGTGGGATGGGGAGGGAGACGGGAGGAAGGTTCATGAGGGAGGGGACGTATGTATACCTATGGCTGATTCAGGTTGATATTTGGCAGGAAAGAACAAAACTCTGTAAAGTTATTATCCCTCCATTAAAAAATAAAGTAAATACTGGCTCTTCAAGGCTTCTTCAATCCTGATGTTGTTTCTGAGTAAATATTTCCATGGTGACTGATCACAGAACTGGGGTCTTCACTGTCCCCCACCAATTAGGCCAGCAAGCAAAGTCATGTTATTCCCATCTAAAAATTACAGATAGTCTTAAAACCTGTCCCACCCAACCCACAGGGTCCAAAGAGAGAGTGGTGTGTCCTCAAGCAGTGAGCACGTAGAATCATGTCTTTGAAATCCACATCCTCTAATCCCAGCTTCCAAGATCATGGCCACAGCCAGGTCTGGTGGATCTTCCAGTGGTGCTGTAGTCCCCGGTAAACGCCGAGACCAGCCTTCATCCTGTTCTCCTGAGAGCCTTGAAGCAATGTCCTAGGTGCTCGGCAGCCTCTAGATGAAAAGCAAGGTGATTTCTGACACCTCTAGCTATAGCTCTTGGTTTTTTACCTTGTGCTTTGACCTGGAGCCCACATTATGCATGGCTACTCTCAAAGGCTTTGTATCATAGGTGATCAAAGTTTATGGCAAAAATAAAATGCCTGTTCATCACATCCACGAGCAGATGGTCAGCCCAGAGTCCAGCATCCAGGTGCACTTCAGCTCCTAGGGAGACCAACCTACTGTGGAGAGTGGATGACTGGGTCTTGCAACAGGATGCAAGTGTCACAACAGGTGCCACTCCCCAGGAGTAATAGATTACCCTCAATTTCCTTGCTCTTGGCTTTTCTCATTTAACAGGATGTGCTGGAGATGATTCCTTATCAGTGAAGATAGAGCTATGTGATTCTCTTAACTTAAATAGCTCTTCTGACTTTAAGTGGCCTCTACTATTTCACTATTATAGCCAGTGCTGTAGTGAGTGTCCCTGTGTATCTATCCATCTCGGTATGTAAGAATCTGTGTAGAGGACTCGGTTACTTTCTGATTTGTCCTTGCAAGGCAGTGAACAGGAGATTTCACGGACAGTACTGGCTCCTCAAGCACCTGGAGGGGTGGGATGGGGAGGGAGAGGAGGAAGGTTCATGAGGGAGGGGACGTATGTATACCTATGGCTGATTCAGGTTGATATTTGGCAGGAAAGAACAAAACTCTGTAAAGTTATTATCCCTCCATTAAAAAATAAAGTAAATACTGGCTCTTCAAGGCTTCTTCAATCCTGATGTTGTTTCTGAGTAAATATTTCCATGGTGACTGATCACAGAACTGGGGTCTTCACTGTCCCCCACCAATTAGGCCAGCAAGCAAAGTCATGTTATTCCCATCTAAAAATTACAGATAGTCTTAAAACCTGTCCCACCCAACCCACAGGGTCCAAAGAGAGAGTGGTGTGTCCTCAAGCAGTGAGCACGTAGAATCATGTCTTTGAAATCCACATCCTCTAATCCCAGCTTCCAAGATCATGGCCACAGCCAGGTCTGGTGGATCTTCCAGTGGTGCTGTAGTCCCCGGTAAACGCCGAGACCAGCCTTCATCCTGTTCTCCTGAGAGCCTTGAAGCAATGTCCTAGGTGCTCGGCAGCCTCTAGATGAAAAGCAAGGTGATTTCTGACACCTCTAGCTATAGCTCTTGGTTTTTTACCTTGTGCTTTGACCTGGAGCCCACATTATGCATGGCTACTCTCAAAGGCTTTGTATCATAGGTGATCAAAGTTTATGGCAAAAATAAAATGCCTGTTCATCACATCCACGAGCAGATGGTCAGCCCAGAGTCCAGCATCCAGGTGCACTTCAGCTCCTAGGGAGACCAACCTACTGTGGAGAGTGGATGACTGGGTCTTGCAACAGGATGCAAGTGTCACAACAGGTGCCACTCCCCAGGAGTAATAGATTACCCTCAATTTCCTTGCTCTTGGCTTTTCTCATTTAACAGGATGTGCTGGAGATGATTCCTTATCAGTGAAGATAGAGCTATGTGATTCTCTTAACTTAAATAGCTCTTCTGACTTTAAGTGGCCTCTACTATTTCACTATTATAGCCAGTGCTGTAGTGAGTGTCCCTGTGTATCTATCCATCTCGGTATGTAAGAATCTGTGTAGAGGAGTGGAAATTCAAAATGGCGCAGCGTGGTGGGGCAGGAGGTTGGGTGTGGACAGGAGGTGAGTCACGTGGACTGGTTAGGAGTCCAGGGCTGGCGCGAGGGTGCCTTGGACCCGGAGGGTGACAGGGGGATTCATTCAACAAACCAAGATTGTCTGACTACCATGTGCTGGGTCACAATAGCGAACCAAACTCCCTGCACTCAGGAAGCTGACATTCTAATAGGACAAGGGGAGGAGAGAAAAATAAACTGGTGACGGTGCTCTGAAGAGAATTAACGCGGTGTAAGGGGAGGTGAGATTTGGGCAGCAACCCCAGTGCAGTGAGGAAAGGAGAGCCCTGAGGACAGTGAGGGGTGTTTTGTGCCGGTTTCAGTCTATTAAGCAGTGCTGCGGTTGGACTGGTTCTCGTGGTTCTTACTGTGGCTGCAAGACACCCTTCAGCAGAAACCAATGGGAAACTCTGAAAAACAGCAATAATAATAATAATAATAAAGGTTTGTTACTTACAGGATTCAGAAATCATATAGCACCTGGGGCCATCCAGTGAGGTCATAGGCAGAGAGAGAGAAAGCATGTGTGAGCCTGGGGCTGTGCTTTTACTGGGGTGGAGGGTGGGGACCTTCGTGGGCTCACTCTTAATTGGTGAATTTAAAACAGAAATGTAAAGCACATTATGCATGGCTACTCTAGCATCCAAAGGTAAAATGCCTGTTCATCACATCCACGAGCAGATGGTCAGCCCAGAGTCCAGCATCCAGGTGCACTTCAGCTCCTAGGAGACCAACCTACTGTGGAGAGTGGATGACTGGGTCTTGCAACAGGATGCAAGTGTCACAACAGGTGCCACTCCCCAGGAGTAATAGATTACCCTCAATTTCCTTGCTCTTGGCTTTTCTCATTTAACAGGATGTGCTGGAGATGATTCCTTATCAGTGAAGATAGAGCTATGTGATTCTCTTAACTTAAATAGCTCTTCTGACTTTAAGTGGCCTCTACTATTTCACTATTATAGCCAGTGCTGTAGTGAGTGTCCCTGTGTATCTATCCATCTCGGTATGTAAGAATCTGTGTAGAGGAGTGGAAATTCAAAATGGCGCAGCGTGGTGGGGCAGGAGGTTGGGTGTGGACAGGAGGTGAGTCACGTGGACTGGTTAGGAGTCCAGGGCTGGCGCGAGGGTGCCTTGGACCCGGAGGGTGACAGGGGGATTCATTCAACAAACCAAGATTGTCTGACTACCATGTGCTGGGTCACAATAGCGAACCAAACTCCCTGCACTCAGGAAGCTGACATTCTAATAGGACAAGGGGAGGAGAGAGAAAAATAAACTGGTGACGGTGCTCTGAAGAGAATTAACGCGGTGTAAGGGGAGGTGAGATTTGGGCAGCAACCCCAGTGCAGTGAGGAAAGGAGAGCCCTGAGGACAGTGAGGGGTGTTTTGTGCCGGTTTCAGTCTATTAAGCAGTGCTGCGGTTGGACTGGTTCTCGTGGTTCTTACTGTGGCTGCAAGACACCCTTCAGCAGAAACCAATGGGAAACTCTGAAAAACAGCAATAATAATAATAATAATAAAGGTTTGTTACTTACAGGATTCAGAAATCATATAGCACCTGGGGCCATCCAGTGAGGTCATAGGCAGAGAGAGAGAAAGCATGTGTGAGCCTGGGGCTGTGCTTTTACTGGGGTGGAGGGTGGGGACCTTCGTGGGCTCACTCTTAATTGGTGAATTTAAAACAGAAATGTAAAGCATGGAAAGAGAAAAAAGGAGTGACCCTAACAGTTAATAAATTCAACCAGCATCTCTAAAACAAAACAACCTCCGGGCAGGGAGGCAGCCTGGCTCTTTAGCCAGTGGCCAGACTGTGCTTGATCTAGATAACCGTCTTTGAACACAGCAGCCAAAATCTTTTTCATCATCTCTGTGAAAGGGATCAAAAGACAACTGACTAGACTTCCTGCTACCAGTATGGGTGCAATGGTGATGGCCACAGTCTAGAAAGGCAAACTAGGGGATTTCCCTGGCAGTCCAGTGGTTAAGATCCCATGCTTCCAATACAGAGGGAGTAGGTTCGATTCCTGGTCTGGGAACAAAGATCCCCCATGCCAAGGAGCAACTAAACCCACTCCCCTCCAACACACACATAACTAGGGAAAGCCTGCATGCCTCACTAAGGACCCCACAGGCTGCAACAAAGACCAAACATTTATTAAAAAAATTTTAAACCAAAACTTTTTAAAAAGAATAAAAAAAATTATAAAAAAAAGAAGAAAGGCAAACCAGAGCTCAGAAAGAAGGTACATCCAGTAGCAGTAACTTGACAAATATTGTACCAGAGAAAAGATGGCATGTTCCTTTATTTTGAAGTGAACACTGCAATCAGAGTAAACCGTGAAAGTGACAGGAAAGCTTCAGCCTTCACAGGACCAGGAGTGTGCAGACTTGTGGCCCAGGATTGCATCCAATGCGGCAGCATTGCTGATTCTTTGGTATATTCATAAAAAAAAAGGAAGAAAATTAAAAATTATTTGCTCCCTTCCTTATTTAAAAATTTAAATTTAAAAACTAAGAATTATTTATTCCCCCCACCTGAAAGATAGCCATCTTTGAAGAGGATATGTAGGTAATCAAAGTTAATGCGGTTGGACTGGTTCTCGTGGTTCTTACTGTGGCTGCAAGACACCCTTCAGCAGAAACCAATGGGAAACTCTGAAAAACAGCAATAATAATAATAATAATAAAGGTTTGTTACTTACAGGATTCAGAAATCATATAGCACCTGGGGCCATCCAGTGAGGTCATAGGCAGAGAGAGAGAAAGCATGTGTGAGCCTGGGGCTGTGCTTTTACTGGGGTGGAGGGTGGGGACCTTCGTGGGCTCACTCTTAATTGGTGAATTTAAAACAGAAATGTAAAGCATGGAAAGAGAAAAAAGGAGTGACCCTAACAGTTAATAAATTCAACCAGCATCTCTAAAACAAAACAACCTCCGGGCAGGGAGGCAGCCTGGCTCTTTAGCCAGTGGCCAGACTGTGCTTGATCTAGATAACCGTCTTTGAACACAGCAGCCAAAATCTTTTTCATCATCTCTGTGAAAGGGATCAAAAGACAACTGACTAGACTTCCTGCTACCAGTATGGGTGCAATGGTGATGGCCACAGTCTAGAAAGGCAAACTAGGGGATTTCCCTGGCAGTCCAGTGGTTAAGATCCCATGCTTCCAATACAGAGGGAGTAGGTTCGATTCCTGGTCTGGGAACAAAGATCCCCCATGCCAAGGAGCAACTAAACCCACTCCCCTCCAACACACACATAACTAGGGAAAGCCTGCATGCCTCACTAAGGACCCCACAGGCTGCAACAAAGACCAAACATTTATTAAAAAAATTTTAAACCAAAACTTTTTAAAAAGAATAAAAAAAATTATAAAAAAAAGAAGAAAGGCAAACCAGAGCTCAGAAAGAAGGTACATCCAGTAGCAGTAACTTGACAAATATTGTACCAGAGAAAAGATGGCATGTTCCTTTATTTTGAAGTGAACACTGCAATCAGAGTAAACCGTGAAAGTGACAGGAAAGCTTCAGCCTTCACAGGACCAGGAGTGTGCAGACTTGTGGCCCAGGATTGCATCCAATGCGGCAGCATTGCTGATTCTTTGGTATATTCATAAAAAAAAAGGAAGAAAATTAAAAATTATTTGCTCCCTTCCTTATTTAAAAATTTAAATTTAAAAACTAAGAATTATTTATTCCCCCCACCTGAAAGATAGCCATCTTTGAAGAGGATATGTAGGTAATCAAAGCTTAAGTCAGGCACTTACATTAACAACAACAACAAAACACCCGTCAGGTCTACAATACAATCCCCTCTGCGATGCAGAGGCATCAGAGTCAAGGGTGTGGACAATTAACTGGCGTGTAACTGATTCACTAAAAGTTGAGGTAGGGTACATTGTAGTCAGAAATTGCACATCTCAATAGGGTAACAGTAGCAAATCTTATAATAATTATACAGGCAACAGTTTAATACAAAGGCTATTGTATCAAGCTTGAAAAGTTCAGTTGTGAAAGTAAGTCTGTTATTTCAAGGGCCCTGGTAATCTATTCAAAGATTTGGTAAGATGGTGGAATATTTTACTGGTATAAGTAAAGTTGAACCTGTCCTGAATTGGTAGATTGCTCTATCTCTCACTGAACCAGTCTTTCAGTCCTAAAAATATGTCAGTTAAAGGGTTATATCCCATTTGAGGAAGCAGTGATGCAGGTAGGTTCCCCAAATTAGGCCTACATGATGCACGTGTTCAGATAAGATATTTATTTATTTGACATCCCAGCTGGCTCAGTGGTAGAGAATCTACCTACTAATGCAGGATACATGGTTTCGATCCCTGGGTC
This sequence comes from Tragulus kanchil, assembly GCA_022376925.1. Taxonomy (NCBI): domain Eukaryota; kingdom Metazoa; phylum Chordata; class Mammalia; order Artiodactyla; family Tragulidae; genus Tragulus; species Tragulus kanchil. The sequence continues at coordinate 49,461,709 of JAIOJX010000006.1, forward strand.
AGGAAGATCCCTGGAGAAGAAAATGGTAACCTACTCCAGTACTCTTACCTGGAAAATCCCATGGACAGAGGTGGGCTACACTCCATGGAGTCACAAAAGAGTCAGACACAATTTAGCGACTAAGGGTTATATCCCATTTGAGGAAGCAGTGATGCAGGTAGGTTCCCCAAATTAGGCCTACATGATGCACGTGTTCAGATAAGATATTTATTTATTTGACATCCCAGCTGGCTCAGTGGTAGAGAATCTACCTGCTAATGCAGGATACATGGTTTCGATCCCTGGGTCAGGAAGATCCCTGGAGAAGAAAATGATAACCTACTCCAGTACTCTTACCTGGAAAATCCCATGGACAGAGGTGGGCTACACTCCATGGAGTCACAAAAGAGTCAGACACAATTTAGCGACTAAACAACAACAAATTTATTTATTTAATTTTTTAAGCTTTTGTTTGGCCTTGTCGTTTCTGGGATCTTAGTTCTCCAACCAGGAATTGAACTCAGGCCCTCTGCGGTGAAAGCTCTGAGTTCCAATCACTGGGTGCCAGGGAATTCCCCTGGTGGCTCAAACTGTAAAGAACTTGCCTTATTTATGGAAGACCCAGGTTTGATCCCTAGGTCAGGAAGATCCCCTGGAGAAGGAATGGCAACCCACTCCAGTATCCTTGTCTGGAGAATTCCATGGACCAACGATCCTGGTGAACTACAGTCCACAAGATTACAAACAGTCAGACACAAGATAGCAACTAACACAAACATGGAAACAAAAGAAAAAAATGTTCATGCTATAGTGTATTACAATCCCAGTTTCTGAGTTCTGAAGGCAGCAGTCAAGAAGATTTCCAGAAATCAGGCTTGAGGCATTTTCAGGTGGAGTGAGGGCAGACAATGGCACTCTGATAGATTTTTTCGGTTTGCAGTTTAAATGTCTCTGGTGATGTTTCTTCGTGGCCCACACAGCAACAGTCACAAAGGTTGTCCATACATGAGCTGTCATGGATATCCCTCTGAAATTGATATCAACTGTCCCCCTTCAGCCTATATGGCTCTGGGAAAGGGACAGTTTTTGTTCTTAATGATTCCGAGTCAGAGGGTGGGAGGAAAACTGGAAGCACTAGTTTGGAGAGTTGTAGCCAGATACTGGAGGAAACAAGAATTCAGCATCCAGTCCAGTCGACTGGACTGAAACAAAATGTCAAAGACAATGAACAGGACTAGAATCTGATGTCAACAAAGTGTTCCACTGAAACATGTATTTCTTTCTCTCTATAGTCACTCTCATTTCTCTCAGAGATAATCAAAGTAAGACTGATTTGTTTGTAAAATATGTGTAATATCATTAAATGTGGTCTGATTATGTATATAGCTGCAGTAAGAATAGTGATGGATCATACAGGCTCTTTTAAGTTTGCTTGAGTGGAGCTTTTCATAAGGAATCTCCAGGCTGAACTTTTAAATGCCTCTCAAGGCTAGGAAGCCAAACCTAGAATTTACCATTACACTTTGCCTGAAGTACCCACAGATTTATGTGAATTCCTCTCTCTCTTCTTGAGGTTCACCAAATATCCTGTGGTTCCTGGGTTTCTTGTAATGCTGCTGAAGCCCTGTAAGCAGGGTACCAGGGTGATTTTTTCCGAGGGGCTTTATTGGTTCTAAAATCCTGGTGGCCCCAATGCTTTTTGGGGTTTGATCCCTAGGTCAGGAAGATCCCCTGGAGAAGGAATGGCAACCCACTCCAGTATCCTTGTCTGGAGAATTCCATGGACCAACGATCCTGGTGAACTACAGTCCACAAGATTACAAACAGTCAGACACAAGATAGCAACTAACACAAACATGGAAACAAAAGAAAAAATGTTCATGCTATAGTGTATTACAATCCCAGTTTCTGAGTTCTGAAGGCAGCAGTCAAGAAGATTTCCAGAAATCAGGCTTGAGGCATTTTCAGGTGGAGTGAGGGCAGACAATGGCACTCTGATAGATTTTTTCGGTTTGCAGTTTAAATGTCTCTGGTGATGTTTCTTCGTGGCCCACACAGCAACAGTCACAAAGGTTGTCCATACATGAGCTGTCATGGATATCCCTCTGAAATTGATATCAACTGTCCCCCTTCAGCCTATATGGCTCTGGGAAAGGGACAGTTTTTGTTCTTAATGATTCCGAGTCAGAGGGTGGGAGGAAAACTGGAAGCACTAGTTTGGAGAGTTGTAGCCAGATACTGGAGGAAACAAGAATTCAGCATCCAGTCCAGTCGACTGGACTGAAACAAAATGTCAAAGACAATGAACAGGACTAGAATCTGATGTCAACAAAGTGTTCCACTGAAACATGTATTTCTTTCTCTCTATAGTCACTCTCATTTCTCTCAGAGATAATCAAAGTAAGACTGATTTGTTTGTAAAATATGTGTAATATCATTAAATGTGGTCTGATTATGTATATAGCTGCAGTAAGAATAGTGATGGATCATACAGGCTCTTTTAAGTTTGCTTGAGTGGAGCTTTTCATAAGGAATCTCCAGGCTGAACTTTTAAATGCCTCTCAAGGCTAGGAAGCCAAACCTAGAATTTACCATTACACTTTGCCTGAAGTACCCACAGATTTATGTGAATTCCTCTCTCTCTTCTTGAGGTTCACCAAATATCCTGTGGTTCCTGGGTTTCTTGTAATGCTGCTGAAGCCCTGTAAGCAGGGTACCAGGGTGATTTTTTCCGAGGGGCTTTATTGGTTCTATAAAGTTCCTTAAAGTTGCCTGGCCATACATGAGTCTGTGCATGTCTCTAACAAATATGAATTTCTGGGACTTCCCAGGTGGCTCAGTGGTAAAGAATCCACCTGCCATGTAGCAGACATGGGTTCGATTCCTGATCCAGGAAAATCCTACATGCTGCTGAGCAACTAAGCCCATGCGCCACAACTCATGAGCCTGTGCTCTGGAGCCTGGGAGCCGCAACAAGAGAAGCCACCACACTGCAACTAGAGAAAAGTCCATGCAGCAATGAAGACCCAGAATAGCCTAATTAATAATTAATTACATCATAAAAAGTGAATTTCTTGTCAAAGCTTTGGTTATATAACCAATTTCAATATTTTCCTGTTACACAAAGAACAGATTCTTGCTGCGCTTCTACAAAGAACTATATTGCCATGAAGCAGTTGCAGCACAAGGGCTGAGCAGTTGTGGTGCATGGGCTTAGGAGCCCCAAAGCATGTGGAATCTTCCCAGACCGGGGATCAAACCCATGTCCCTGCATTGGTAGGCAGATTCCTATATACTGTACCACAAGGGAAGTCCAATCCTATGTAATTCATTTTTTTTTTAACCTCTAAGTTATCATTTATTTTTCATCCATCTTTATTCTTTGACCTGTATGGGTCTCCCATTGCAGTGGCCTCTCTCGTCGCAGAACACCAGCTATGGGCGCATGAGCTCTAGAGCGATGGCTTGCGATTGGACACACTGGCCCAGCCACTCTTGACACGCGGGATCTTCCCGGGCCAGGGACAGAACCAGTGTCCCTTGCACTGCAAGGTGGGCTCTTTATCTATTGGACCACTGAAGAAACCCCTAATCCTATGGAATTCATTCTGGATCTTTTGCTAGCAGTTTTCTGAATCTAGTTTTTCCTCAGACCTCTGGAAAATCCCAAAGTTACTACCAGTTCAAAAAAGCTTCACTTAGAATTCGATTTTGGGAAGCTTGTCCAAAAGAAAAAGGCTTTAGACACTTAACTAAATAAGATCACAATTGATTATAAAATAATATTTAATTATCTACCTAAAGTGACAAAAGATTCTAAAGGCAAATACAGATGGTCCCATAAATGTGAGCAAAACTTAGCTCTTTGAATATTGAGGAAACTCGGTTTTCTTAAGTAATCAAACATAGAGAAAATTATTTTGGCAAAACCCATCTTTGTTTTCTAGCTAGATTACTTAAAAGGCAAAGAAAAACCTCTTACCAGGTGTAGATTAACACTCCAAGGTAACTTTGTCCTTTTAGCAGATGAAAGAAAATATATAAGCATGTTTTTGAAAGTGAAGACTACGTTTTAAGAAAGCCCTTGTAATAACAATTCCATTTTATCCAACTTGACTGCATAAAGTAAAAATCTCTCTTACTTTCTCTTTCTGCCCAACTTTCTATATCATTTCATCCTTATTTTCCTCTTTCCCATTCTGGAATAACAGGTTTTACTTTAGAAAAAATTTACTTTCTTTTCCCTTAACAAAAATGCATCTCTAAACCTCATACCTTCTCAGAGCCAAAAAATACATCCTGCTTTCCTTGCATTCAGAGTTATTTACCTTATTATTTCTAGTAGGTTAATTACATATACGAATTAGAATTCTTCGCCTTGAGAAACTTTCATTTCTAGTAAACACTAAGAAGTAAGCACTGCGTGGAGAGTTCCTGATGGTCTAGTGGTTAGGATTTGGCACTTTGACAGCTATGGTTGGAATTGAATCATTAGATGAGGAATTGAGATTCCCCCAAGCCTTGGGGTGCAGCCAAAAAAAGAGAAAGAAACAAAGAAGACATAGCACTTGCAAATTGAACTGTTAAATCTGCATTCTTTAGATTGGTAAATGTATGAATACATTTTGTAACTTCGAGAAATATACAGTTCCTCATAGTACAAATTTTCAGTGTAGCACAGGACATGCTTACTGATAGAACAAAATAGCGCTTCCTCTGTAATAAGAAGCTAACATTAGGTAAGCTTATAGACTTTTGAAATTGCTACTTCAGCATTTTATCATCCAATAATCTAGACATTCAATAATCTCCTACATTTAATTTAACTTAAAATTTTAAAGGTGGAAACTACCAAAGATTTGAGAAACTATTCTTTTAAGTAGACATACCATAACACATAATTATTGCTGTGAAGTTCACCTAAAAAATTCTATCCCGCTTACATCTGTCTATCTCCCCCAATTATGTTTAGATAACCCACAAAAACTTCACTGGACACTAAACCCAACCATCATCCAAAGCTACTTTTCTTGCTGAAAGATTTTGTAGTGAAGATAATATGAATGTATTTGACTAGTAAGTCCTGGGAGAATAAAAGTTGTTCATCTGTATTTATTTATTTATACACTTTTGGCCTTTTGCTATGTAGAATCTTAGTTCAAACCTACATTCCTTGCAGTGGGAGCACAGGCTCTTAATTAATGGACTGCCAGGGAAGTTCCAATCTACATTTTATTTAATGTTGGTAGCTCTGAAGACATACCTATTTTAAAAAAAAAAAAAAAATTATGTATTTGGCTGTGCTGGGTCTTAGTTGTGGGACTTGGGATCTTTAGTTGCAGCATGTGAGATCTAGTTCCCCGACCAGGGATTGAACCCAGGCCCCCTGCATTAGGAGCACGGTGTCCTAGCCACTGGACCACCAGGGAAGTCCCAAGACACACCTATTTTAATTTAACCAGTTTTTATTTACCAGAGATTATCCTGGATCATATGAACTTGAAAAATAGTTGTTACTGTATGTAAGGAATGTTTCATTCCTAGCTATTTGTTTCTAAACCAGTCAAATAGATCTCTTTTACAAATTAATTTTGGCATTTCCATCCAGAGATAGAGGAAAAAAAGTCATATATATACATACATACATATATATATATATATATATATATATATATACACACACACATATATATATATAAAACCTATATCCATAGATATACATAAACACGCAGACACCTTGGAGCCTCTGTTCCAAGTTTTAGCTGTGAATCACATACATAACAACATAAAACTCATTAGTTTATAGTAACAGTTGAAACCAAGTTGAAAAATGGGACAAGTTAAGTTTACCTGCTCCAATGGCTAAAGCTTCTTACTAATATTTGTGGAGAAGACTTTTTTATGATTTGTATTTGTTCTTGACAAGTAATCTCCTGGGGTATTTATATTTCAAAGACATGATAAAGTTTGTGCCTTCAAGGGGCAGAGAAAGAATGCAAGCTTTATCCTGGGAGTTTCAGTTCCTTTTGGATGGTTTTGGTAGTCCCAATAAAATGCAGTTAGGAGAATACCCTGTGAAAATAATCTCTGGGCTCCAGGTCAAAGTAGGCCTTTCCAGGAAATGAAGATGGGTGATTTTGGATCACCATGGTCACAGAAATGATAAACCCATTGAGCCATGTTAATTTCACATAGCAGGAAATGGACTTCGACCTAATGTTTTCCATTAACCAGTGATTACTCTGATGGAAGAATAGCCAGGGTGCCAGGCACTAGATTTCCAAGTGAGGAGCTGCATTCCCTCGTCGAGTATCAGTGGCTCTAAGGGGCTGTGCCTTCCCATTTCCCTCTTCCTCTTCATCAGAGATCTTGGCAACCCTGTCAGCTTTTCCTTTGGTGGCAAGGATTCCCGTGACTCATGATTCCAATTCTGCTCCATTCAGGGGAATGCCCACAGGCCTTGGGGTCTGTACTATCTCAGGGGAAATGTGCACGTAGCTCAGAAAGATCTTGAAGAAGTTATGGATTTCAGTGTCTTTAAAGATACCAGTCAGTTGACACATCTTGGCAGTTGAGAATATCAATTCAGAGACTGTTGTCAGACTTCCCTGGTGGTCCAATGGTTGAGAATCCACCTGCCAATTCAGGGAATATGGGTTCGACCCCTGATCCAGGAAGATTCCACCTGCTGAGGAAGGGGCAGTAAAGCCCGTTGCTCCACAACTATTGAATCTATGCTCTAGTGCCTGTGAGCTGCAACTACTGGAGCCCTCGTATCCTGGAGCCCTGTGCTCCACAAGTGAAGCCACCACAGTGAGAAGTCTGTGCACCTCAGTGAAGAGTAGCTTCCTGCTCGCTGCAACCAGAGAAAGCCTGTGTATACCAACAAAGACCCACCACAGTCAAATAAATGAATAAATAAATGAGACTGGTGTCTTGCTCCAAACAAACAAAGATATTCAAGAAACCTACAAAAGCCAATTAATTTCCCTCTCCCTTTCCCACTACATAAAATCTTTAAGGAAGATTTTAATTTTAATTAAAATATAGTTTTGGGGGGCTTCCCTGGTGGTCCAGTGGGTAAAGACATCACCTTGCCATGCAAGGGGCTCCGGTTTGATCCCTGGCCTGGGAAGATCCCACGTGCCACAGAGTGGCTGGACCGATGTGTCCAACTACTGAGCCAGAGCTCTGGAGCGCATGCACCCAGAGCTAGTGCTCTGCAGCGAGAGAGACCACTGCAATGGGAGGCCCACGCGGGCCAAAAGAACAAAGATGGATGAAAATGGATGGATGAAAGACCAATAGAAGTGAAATATATATATATATATATAGCATATATATATATATAGTTTTTGATCTGTTTCTACTTCTTGTTTTTTTAATATATATATAGTCTATATATATATATATATATATATATATATATATGGAACTCGGGCTCTAGGGCACACGGGATTCAGTAGTTACAGCACATGGGCTCAGCAGTTACGGCTCTAAGACTCTAGATCACAGGCTCAATAGTTGTGGCTATATATATATATATTATAAGACATGATAAAGTTAGGAGTTTTTATATATATATATAAAAATAGTTTTTAATATATATATAGTCTATATATATATATGTAGTTTTTGATCTCTGTTTCTACTTCTTGTTTTTTAATATATATATAGTCTATATATATATATATAGTTTTTGATCTCTGTTTCTACTTCTTGTTTTTTAATATATATATAGTTTATATATATATATATAGTTTTTGATCTCAGTTTCTTCTTGTTTTTTTAATATATATATAGTTTTTGATCTCAGTTTCTGCTTTTTTTTTTTTTTTAATCTTTGGCTTCTTTTATCATTTATTTATTTATTTTCATCCATCTTTACTCTTTAGTCTGTGCGGGCCTCCCATTGCAGTTGCCTCCCTCACTGCAGAGCACCGGCTCTGGGCATATGAGCTCCAGAGAGCTGGCTCATAATTGGACACACGGGTCCAGCCACTCTGCGACATGTGGGATCTTCCCAAGCCAGGGATGGAACCTGCGCCCCTTGCAGTGCAAGGCGGACTCTTTACCCACAGAACCACCAGGGAGGCCCTCTACTTCTTGTTTTTAATCATGTTACCTTAATCTTAGCGTACTGTGATTAGAAGCTATTGAATGATGTCACCATAAGCCCTCTCTGTTAGTGGCTGCTTTCCTTTCCATGGGGTATCCCAAGAGATGGCGCCAGGGTTGGGATCTATCACCACTGTGTGGCATACACATAGTCTGGGAAAAGCCCTCAGGCCTCTGAAGTGTAATTCCAGAGTTTTGGCACATTGGTGTGCATGGCATTAAATAACAGTCAGAAAAATACATACACAAATAACACCCAGGAAGCATCTCTGCATTTTACATTTATCAAGGAGCTGGTATTCCCCTCAGGGTTCTTAGGAGACATCAGCACCAGATGTTTGGAATATTTATATTCATCTACTAATTCTTTTTCATAACACTGATGCCAAAAACTCAGCCTCTGTATACCCATGCCGAATTGAATCTCAGACAAGAGTCTTGAGTGAGGGCTTCCCTGGTAGCTCATTGGTAAAGTGTTCACCTGCCAATGCAAGAGACACAGGTTCAATCCCTGAGCCAGGAAGATCCCACATGCTGCGGACCAGCTAAGCCCATGAGCCACAACTATTGAGCCTGTGATCTAGAGTCTTAGAGCAGTAACTGCTGAGCCCATGTGCTGTAACTACTGAATCCCGTGTGCCCTAGAGCCCGAGTTCCACAACAAGAGAAGTCACTTCAACAAGAAGCCTACTCACCTCAACTAGAGAGTGAACCCCACTCCCTGCAACTAGAGAAGAGCCTGTGGCAGCAGTGAAAACTCAGAATAGCCAAAAATAAGTAAATCAATCAATTAAAAAAAAAAAGTTTTGAGTGAAGTAGAAAAGAATAGCTTTATTGCTTTCCCAGGCAAAGGGGCAAAGGGGCAAAGGGGGACACAGTGGATTTTTGCCCTGAAATACCATCCCTAGCAGGATTTGATGAATAATGGTTCAAAGGTAGGGTCCCTGATAAGATTTAGAGTGCGTGCAAGGCCTGCATACCTTTAACCTCTTCTCAGGAGGTTTCCTAATCTTGACAAGCTTCTCCCATTCCTTTAATCTTGCCTCAGGTGCTTCTTGACTGCTCCTCCCTGGATTGTGTGTGTGTGTGTGTGTGTGTGTGTGTGTGTGTGTGTGAGCACCCAGTCTGACTCTTTGTGGGCCCCATAGACTATAGCCTGCTAGACTCCTCTGTCTATGGAATTTTCCAGGCAAGATACTGGAGTGGGTTGCCTTTTCATACTCCAGGGGATCTACCCGACCCAGATATGGAACTCGTATATCCTGAGTCTGCCTTGGCAGGCAGGTTCTTTACCACTAACACTAAGGCCACCTAGGAAGCCCTTTGATTAGCAATGGTGAGCTCTGCCCTCTGAAACTCAGGATAGGTCATAGAGGCTGAAGTCCATTCCCAACAAACAAGAAACAGGGGACAGAAAGTCTTCCATGCTCAGAAGCCCACAGGGTCTTGCCCAGTTTCAACAACACACCAGGAATTGGACCCATAATATTCCATCAGTTCAGGGGACTGAGTAGGGATGAAGTACTGACACAGGGACCATAAACTTCTGTCATATTTTCCCTCTGGTGGCGCCACTGGTTGCTGGTTGCCAAGCTATTTCAGTCTTCTGGGTTATGACATATTATAGCACAGTCTACTGACTCAGGGGTAGCAGGAAGAAGTTTCTTCCCCTTCTCCCCTAAGGGAATGTTTTTCTCATGCCTTTAGCCCATAGCCTCTCCTTGGGGAGTAACAATAACATTAATCTGCCCTCCTTAGCTCTCCTTGGCCTTGAGACATGGAAGACCCTTCAGTTCAGTTCAGTCTCTCAGTCATGTTCTTTGTGACACCATGAATTGCAGCACACCAGTTTTCCTTGTCCTTCACCATCTCCTGGAGCTTGCTCAAACTTATGTCCATTGACTCAATGAATTCATCGAACCACTTCGTCCTCTGTCATCCCCTTCTCCTTTTGCTTTCTATTTTTCCCAACATCAGGCTCTTTTCCAATGAGTTGTCTCTTCACACCAGGTGGTCAAAGTATTGGAGTTTCAGCTGCAGCATCATTCCTTCAATGAATATTTCCTTTAGGGTTGACTGGTTTGATCTCCTTCCAGTCCAAGGGACTCTCAAGAGTATCCTCCAACACCACAGTTCAAAGGCATCAATTCTTTGGCTCTCAGCCTTCTTCATGGTTCAACTTTCACATCCATACATAATTACTGGAAAAACCATAGCTTTGACTATATGGAATTTTGCTGGTACAGTGATGTCTTTGATTTTGAATATGCTGTCTATGTTTGCCATAGCTGCCATGATCTTCATTTTCACTCTCCTCTTTCACCTTCATCAAGAGGCTCTTAAGTTCCTCTTTGCTTTCTGCCAAAAGGATGGTATTATCTACATATCTGAGATTACGGATATTTCTCCCGGAAATCTTGATTCCAGATTCTGCTTCAACCAGACTGGCATTTTGCATGATGTACTCTGCATATAAAATAAATAATCAGGGTGACAATATACAGCCCTGATGTACTCCTATCCCAATTTGGAACCAGTCGATTATTACATGTCCAGTTCTAACTGTTGCTTCTTGTCCTGCACAAGTTTCTTAGGAGGCAGGTAAGATGATCTGGTATTCCCAACTCTTCCAGAATTTTCCACAGTTTGTTGTGATTCATACAGTCAAAGCTTTAGCATAGTTAACGAAGAAGAAGTAAATGTTTTTCTGGAATTCTCTTGCTCTTTCTATGATCCAGCAGATGCTGGTAATTTGATCTCTGGTTCCTCTGCCTTTTCTAAATCCAGCTTGTACATCTGGAAGTCTCAGTTCACGTACTGTTGAAGCCTGGCTTGAAGGATTTTAAGCATTACTTTGCTAGCATACGAGATGAGTGCAGTGGTATGGTAGTTTGAACATTCTTTATCATTGCCCTTCTTTGGGATTGGAATGAAAACTAATTTTTTCCAGTCCTGAGGCCATTGCCTTTTTTCATGGACTTCTCAACTTATGTCCATTGACTCAATGAATTCATCGAACCATTTGTCCTCTGTCATCCCCTTCTCCTTTTGCTTTCTATTTTTCCCAACATCAGGCTCTTTTCCAATGAGTTGTCTCTTCACACCAGGTGGTCAAAGTATTGGAGTTTCAGCTGCAGCATCATTCCTTCAATGAATATTTCCTTTAGGGTTGACTGGTTTGATCTCCTTCCAGTCCAAGGGACTCTCAAGAGTATCCTCCAACACCACAGTTCAAAGGCATCAATTCTTTGGCTCTCAGCCTTCTTCATGGTTCAACTTTCACATCCATACATAATTACTGGAAAAACCATAGCTTTGACTATATGGAATTTTGCTGGTACAGTGATGTCTTTGATTTTGAATATGCTGTCTATGTTTGCCATAGCTGCCATGATCTTCATTTTCACTCTCCTCTTTCACCTTCATCAAGAGGCTCTTAAGTTCCTCTTTGCTTTCTGCCAAAAGGATGGTATTATCTACATATCTGAGATTACGGATATTTCTCCCGGAAATCTTGATTCCAGATTCTGCTTCAACCAGACTGGCATTTTGCATGATGTACTCTGCATATAAAATAAATAATCAGGGTGACAATATACAGCCCTGATGTACTCCTATCCCAATTTGGAACCAGTCGATTATTACATGTCCAGTTCTAACTGTTGCTTCTTGTCCTGCACAAGTTTCTTAGGAGGCAGGTAAGATGATCTGGTATTCCCAACTCTTCCAGAATTTTCCACAGTTTGTTGTGATTCATACAGTCAAAGCTTTAGCATAGTTAACGAAGAAGAAGTAAATGTTTTTCTGGAATTCTCTTGCTCTTTCTATGATCCAGCAGATGCTGGTAATTTGATCTCTGGTTCCTCTGCCTTTTCTAAATCCAGCTTGTACATCTGGAAGTCTCAGTTCACGTACTGTTGAAGCCTGGCTTGAAGGATTTTAAGCATTACTTTGCTAGCATACGAGATGAGTGCAGTGGTATGGTAGTTTGAACATTCTTTATCATTGCCCTTCTTTGGGATTGGAATGAAAACTAATTTTTTCCAGTCCTGAGGCCATTGCTGAGTTTTCCAGATTTGCTGGCATATGAGTACAGCATCATTGTTTAATATTTGAAATAGCTCAGCTGGAATTCCATCACCTCCACTAGCTTTTTTCATAGTAATGCTTCTTAGGGGACACTTGACTTCACAATCTAAAGTGTCTGGCTCTAGGTGAGTGATCACACCATCGTGGCTCATTAAGATCTTTTTTTTGTATAGTTCTTCTGTGTATTCTTTCCACCTCCTCTTCATATCTTCTGCTTCTGATAGGTCCAGATCATTTCTGTCCTTTATTGTGCCTATCTTTGCATGAAATGTTCCCTTGGTATCTCTAATTTTCTTTTAGAGATCTCTAGTCTTTTCCATTCTGTTATTTTCCTCTATTTCTTTGCATTGTTCACTTAAAAAGATCTTCTTAACTCTCCTTGCTATTCTCTGGAACTCTGAATTCAGATAGATATATCTTTCCTTTTCTCCTTTGCCTTTTGCATCTCTTCTTTTCTCAGCTATTTGTAAGGTCTCCTCAGACAACCATTTTGCCTCTTTGCATTTCTTTTTCTCAGGGATAATTTTGATCACTGCCTCTTGTACAATGTTACAAACCTCCATCCATAGTTCTTCAGGGAGGACCCTTAGGCAAGTTAATAAGTCCAAATTTGATCTGCTCACCACACTACAGGTGTTGCAGCAAAAAGCAGTGACTTGATTCAGAAAGCTGGCCATCTGAGAAGAAGGTGTACTAGAGTCCTATTGTGTTAGTCACTCAGTCATGTCTGACTCTTTGTGATCCCATGGACTGTAGCCCATCAGACTTCTCTGTCCATGGACTTCTTCAGCCAAGAATGCTGGAGTAGATTGTCATTCCCTTCTCCAGGACTTCTCTGGTGCCTCAGAAGGTAAAGAATCTGCCTGCAATGCAGGAGACATGGGTTCAATCCCTGGGTCAATAGTATTCATGCCTGGAGAAGTCCATGGACAGAGGAGCCTGGTAGTCTACAGTCCATAGGGCATACAGAGTCAGACATGACTGAGGGATTAACACACTTTTCCAGGACTAAAGTCCTAGAGTACCATCTTGTTGGGTCTCAATGCAACTTTCTTTTATAGAACAGAGAAGGAGAGGAGGTGAGGAAATAAAGTAAAAATGCCATAGTCTTGCAAAATATCTCCTAATTTGGCCAGCCTCAGAAAGGAGATGTGCCAATTTCTTATTTCCTGCAGTCATTCACGGATTGACAGGGTTGCAGTTAAGGCCTTCTCCCCCCTCCCCACCCCCACAACTGAACTATGTGGCATGCGGGATCTCTCCCAACCAGGGATTGAACCCATGCCCCCTTCACTGGAAGCGCAGAGTTTTAGCCACTGACCACTAGGGAAGTCTGAGGGCGTTTATAATTAGTGATCTAATCTCATTAGGCCACTTAGTCTTTTTTTTTTTTTCTGGAATCCCTTGCTGTTTCTATGATCCAATGGATGTTTGATCTCTGGTTCCTCTGCCTTTTCTTTTTTTGGTCGGGGGGGGAGCGAGTTGGGGGGAAAGGGGGGCGGGTGAGCCACTTCTATTGGCTTTCATTTATCTATTTTTCATCCATCTTTGTTCTTTGGCCCATGTGAACCTCCCATCTCAGTGGCCTCTGTTGTCGCAGAGCACTGGCTCTGGGTGCATGTGCTCCAGAGCTCCGGCTCGGTAATTGGACACATCGGTCCAGCCGCTCCACGGCACATGGGATCTTCCCAGGCCAGGGATCAAACCGGTGCCCCTTGCACTGCAAGGCGGTGTCCTTACCCACTGGACCACCAGGGAAGCCCCACTTAGTCTTTTTTTTTTTTTAAGGTTGTGAGGTTTTTATTTATTTATTTATTTTAATTTATTTATTTTGGTGGGGGTGGGGTGGGGAGGGAGGGGAGCAGGTGAACCACTTCTATTGGTCTTTCATTTGTTCATTTTCATCCATCTTTGTTCTTTGGCCCGTGTGGGCCTCTCATCGCGGTGGCCTCTGTTGTCACAGAACTCTGGCTAGGTAATTGGACACATCAGTCCAGCTGCTCCATGGCACGTCTTCCCAGCCCAGGGATCGAACCGGTGCCCTTGCACTGGAAGGTGGTGTCCTTACCCACTGGACCACCAGGGAAGCCCCCCACTTAGTCTTTTTTTGTTGTTAATTATTTATTCATTTTGGTTGAGCTGGGTCCTCATTGCTGTGCTTGGGTTTTCTCTAGTTGCAGTGATCAAGGGCTACTCTACACTTGAGTCCATGGGCTTCTTCTTGTGGTGGTTTCTTTTGTTGTGGAGCATAGGCTCTAGGCACACAGGCTTCAATATTAGTTGCAGCACACAGGCTTAGTAATTGCGGCTCTCAGGTTCTAGAGCATGGGTTTAGCTGTTTCATGGCATGTAAAACATGTAATCCCTAGATGAGGGATTGAGCGTGTGCACTGGCAGGCGGATTCTTATCCACTGTACCACCAGGGAAGTCCTAGGCCACTTTGCCTTTATCACACTACTTTGGGGAGATGCTTGGATTATTATGTCTGCTGTGACCTTTGGAGTTGGATACCATGGACAACACACTACTGAGAAATATGTGAAAGCACAGTAGTGCAACAGATCCCCAGAGTGTGCTACCTCCCTGAGTAAGTAAGCAAGTTGCAGACAGAAAGGACATTCCCCTTGGTTAATTACAAGGGCAATCATGCAGTCCTGCTGACTACGCCAACTGTTTTGTGCCTGCCTCCGCCGGTCAATAAACCAGGCTATGACTGGACTGGCCCTTAAGGTTCTGATTATGATTGCAAGACACCCTGCAACTTCGAAATAATAAAGGTGTGGGGCTTCCCCGGTGGTCCAGTGGGTAAAGAGTCCACCTTGCAGAGCAAGGAGCACCAGTTCAATCCCTGGCACGGGAAGATCCCATGTGCAGTGGAGCAACTGGACCAGTGTGTCCAATTACGAGTTGGGGCTCTGGAGTTCTTGCACCCAGTCCCAATGCTCTGCGAGAGGCCACTGCGATGGGAGGCCCACGCAGGCCAAGGCACTTCTATTGGTCTTTCATTTGTTCATTTTCATCCATCTTTGTTCTTTGGCCCGTGTGGGCCTCTCATCGCGGTGGCCTCTGTTGTCACAGAACTCTGGCTAGGTAATTGGACACATCAGTCCAGCTGCTCCATGGCACGTCTTCCCAGCCCAGGGATCGAACCGGTGCCCTTGCACTGGAAGGTGGTGTCCTTACCCACTGGACCACCAGGGAAGCCCCCCACTTAGTCTTTTTTTGTTGTTAATTATTTATTCATTTTGGTTGAGCTGGGTCCTCATTGCTGTGCTTGGGTTTTCTCTAGTTGCAGTGATCAAGGGCTACTCTACACTTGAGTCCATGGGCTTCTTCTTGTGGTGGTTTCTTTTGTTGTGGAGCATAGGCTCTAGGCACACAGGCTTCAATATTAGTTGCAGCACACAGGCTTAGTAATTGCGGCTCTCAGGTTCTAGAGCATGGGTTTAGCTGTTTCATGGCATGTAAAACATGTAATCCCTAGATGAGGGATTGAGCGTGTGCACTGGCAGGCGGATTCTTATCCACTGTACCACCAGGGAAGTCCTAGGCCACTTTGCCTTTATCACACTACTTTGGGGAGATGCTTGGATTATTATGTCTGCTGTGACCTTTGGAGTTGGATACCATGGACAACACACTACTGAGAAATATGTGAAAGCACAGTAGTGCAACAGATCCCCAGAGTGTGCTACCTCCCTGAGTAAGTAAGCAAGTTGCAGACAGAAAGGACATTCCCCTTGGTTAATTACAAGGGCAATCATGCAGTCCTGCTGACTACGCCAACTGTTTTGTGCCTGCCTCCGCCGGTCAATAAACCAGGCTATGACTGGACTGGCCCTTAAGGTTCTGATTATGATTGCAAGACACCCTGCAACTTCGAAATAATAAAGGTGTGGGGCTTCCCCGGTGGTCCAGTGGGTAAAGAGTCCACCTTGCAGAGCAAGGAGCACCAGTTCAATCCCTGGCACGGGAAGATCCCATGTGCAGTGGAGCAACTGGACCAGTGTGTCCAATTACGAGTTGGGGCTCTGGAGTTCTTGCACCCAGGCCCAATGCTCTGCGACGAGAGGCCACTGCGATGGGAGGCCCACGCAGGCCAAGGAATGAAGATGGATGGAAATAAATTAAAAAAAAAAAAAGAACAGCTGGGGATGGCGCAAAAAAAAAAAAAAAAAGGTTTGTATACCCGACCCTGACCCAGAAATTAGACAGTGTACCTGGGGCCATATAGCAAGGTTGTGGTAGAGAGGAGGAAAGAATGTGTGGGCTTGGGGTCCTGTTTTTATGGGGGTTGATGGTGGGAACCTAGGGTTTCACAAACTCACTCTTCATTGATGAATTTAACACATGTGAGCAGGAATTTAGAGTGTGGGAAGAGAAACAAAAAAGGGACCAAATGGTCAGTTACTGAGATAAACCAATACCTCCAAAACAAAGGAGCCTCAGTTCCAGGAGGCAGCCTGGTTATTTACCTAGCAATTTGTTTATTCAAGGGTATCCTTTGATGTGGCTACCTCAGCAACCAAAGCTTAAGTCAGGTACCTTCATTACGAAAAAGAAAAGAACCTAACAGTCAGACTGTATACTCTAAGGGGGAAGTGTTCCAGGCAGAGGGAACAGTAAATTCAAAGGCCCTGAGGCAGGAATATATTCAGTGCATTCCAGGAACAAACTGCAAGGAGGCCAGTGGGACTGGTGAGCAGGAAACAGGGCTCATGGCCGGAGTGTGTGGTCCAACCAGAACCTACAAGGCCTCACAAGTCAGACTGGGTAGAGATTTGGAATTTTACTCTGAATGCAATGGAAACTTTTTTTTTTTTTTTTTAATTCAGCATCTCATCTAGGAACAGATTCTGGGGACAAGGGAAAGCAAGCAAAGGACATGAAGGTCCATTTTGAACAGCACAATCTCAAGGTAACCATGACTTTAACAGGGTAAGCGGTAGCAGAGAGGGCGGTTAAAAGGTGGGAATCTGCATGGAATTTGAAGGGCATGCTAAAAAGATTTGGTGATGGATTAGATGTTCAGTGTGGGAGAAAGAGACAAATTAGGACGACTCTAAGGATTTGGGGTCTGAGTGATTGGAAGAGTGTGTGGCCATTTCCTGAGGTGCGGAACACTGTGAATGGAGTTGGGCTGGAGGAGAATGGGGGAAAAAAGAATATTGTAATTGAGAGATGTAGTAGATATATGAAATACTTAGTGAATAAAATCTCCAGGGCAAAAAAAAAAAATCTCTAGGGCTGGGACTTCCCTGGTAGTCAGGTGGCTAAGACTCTGTACTCCCAAAACAGGGGGCCTGGGTTCGAGCCCTAGTCAGGAAACTAGATCCCACATGATGCAACAAAGAGTTTGCATGCTATAACTACACATCCTACTACAATAAAGGGTGAAGATCTCAAATATCCGGCAGGCTACAGCTCAGACTCGGCGCCACCAAATAAATAAATATTAAAAAGAAAAATCTACAAGGCATGGCGACTTTGGGGGCATGGGGAGAGGGGGAGAGATGAGGGACAAAAATGACTATGACGTTTTTGGGTTATGGAATGAGGAGATGTTGGCATTGTTTTCTGAGACTGAGAACCTTAGAAGATGGAGAAGGTGCTGACTGGTATTGCATCTGGAAATCTGGGTAGCAGCTGTCGGAAGTGATGCTGATTCCAGCCTAGAATATCCCCCTGCTTTCATCTCGCTCACTCCCTCTTCTCTTTGGGGACCTATTTAAGTGTCTGAACACTAGCGAAGTTTTTCCTGAGCAGCGTCTCTTGAATATGGCGTCATCCTCACCCCTGTGTACTCCATTGCCTTTCCTGCCTTTATTCAGCTTTTACCACATTTATTACTGTCTGATTTTACTATTTATGTGATGGTCTCCTACCACTGCAAAGTGAAGTTTGTGAGAGCAAGGAATTCTGTCCATTTTGTTCCCAACTTACAACAGTACCAGGTATCTAGTCAGCACTCAGGAAATATGTGGCGTCTAAATGAATGGTGAATGCCCAGGAGGTACTGGGATGGCCCTTCTGATTTTGGTTTGAGACTATTCTCAGTTTGGATTCAGTGAATCTTGGTGAAACAGTCTTGGCTCTGGAGACTGAGAGCAAAAGGGACAGTGGCAGAGAGCAGGGAGCTAAAGTGAGGAGGAACAGGTGAAGCCTCAATTTTGTATGAAATCTGCCTACTCAGTTGCTCAGTCGTGTCCAACTCTTTGCAACCCCATGGACTGTAGCCCACCAGGCTCCTCTGTCCATGGGATTCTCCAGTCAAGAATACTAGGGTGGGTAGCTATTCCCTTTTCCAGGGGATCTTCTTGACCCAGGGATCAAACCCGTGTCTCCTGCATTGGTAGGTGGATTCTGTTTTTTGTTTTTTGTTTTTTTTTAATATTTATTTATTTATTTTTGGTTATTTCACTGCTGCCACGGACTCTTCTCTTCTCTAGTTGCAGGGAGTGGGGGCTACTCTCTAGTTGAGGTGAGCAGGCTTCTTGTTGCGGTGACTTCTCTTGTTGTGGAACTGGGTCCTAGGGCACACAGGTTTCACTAGTTGTGGCACATGGGCTCGATAGTTGCAGCTCCGAGGTTCTAGAGCACAGGCTCCATAGTTGTGGCTCACAGGTTTAGGTGCTCTGCAACATGTGAGATCTTCCTGACTCAGGGATCGACCCCAGTTCTTGTGCATTACCAGGCGAACTCCTTACCACTGAGCTACCAGGGAAGCCCCTGGCAGGTAGATTTATGACTGCATCACCTGAAAAGCCCAGAGCCTCCATTTCTCTACCTGTAAAATACAGAATAACGTAAAATGAGATATCTATTCCCTAAGGAGTTGTGAGTAAGGATTGGATGTGGGAGAAATCCTCGGATCAAATTTTCTGAAGTGCAGGGTAGGGAGGATGCAGGTAAACATAGTGTGAGACAGTGAATGTTTGCTATTTAGTAATAAAAGGTGCTAGTTTGTGGGTTGTCATTGGGGTGGGAAGAAGCTGGCCTGCTTGGGAAAATCCAGGAAGTAAAGGAAAGGGCAGAACACAGGTTTGAGGACAGTTGGGTCCTTGGGGCTGTAAGTACCTGTGAAAAGATTGGGGCAGTTTGTGAACTGGAGTGTCAGGCCATCAGAAACTCAGCCCCTAGTCTCCACCCAACATTTCTGCTTTCATGAGAGCACGCCTCCGGGGGAGGCTGTTGGGGGCAGGGCAGGATTGAGGCTATTATTTTCCAGAAGAGACTGTGGCCCAGGTGGGAGAAGGATGGTACTATTGCCTGTGTCCTAAACCTCAGAACCTAGAAATGTTACTCTGTATGGAAAGGGACTTTGCAGATGTGATTAAGGGACAGCTCTTGAGACAGGGAGATTATTCTGGATTATCTGGATGGGCTGATATCATCACAAGGATCCTTATAAGAGGAAGGCAGGAGGTCAGAGAGTGCAGGAAAAGATTGAAGAGTGGAAGGAAGAGGTTGGAGTAATATGAAAACAGCCATGCAGGTGGTCTCTGGTCTCTGGTTAGGCTTCCCTAATGGATCAGTGGTAAAGATTCTGCTTGCCAATGCATGGGACAGGGTTTGATGTCTGGTCTGTGAAGATCCCACATGCTGAGGAGCAACTCAGCCTGTGCACCACAACTATTGACCCTGTGCTCTAGAGCTCGGGAGCCACAAGAGAAGCCACTGTGATGGGAGGCCCACATACTGCAACTAGAGAGTAGTCTTTGCAGCAACAGCCATTAAAAAAAAAAAAAAAAAGGAATCTACCTTGCAATGCAGCAGATCTGGGTATGACCTCTGGTCGAGGAACTAAGATCCCACAAGCCTTGGGGCAGCTAAGCCCGCACACGACTGGGCCACGTGCTCTGGAACCCATGTGCCAACCCATGTGCCACAGCGCCACAGCTGGAGAGTCTGTGTGCTGTAATGAAAGATGCCTCATGATACAAAGAAGATCCCACGTGCTGCCACTAAGACCTAGTGAAGTCAAATAAATAAATAAATACTTGATAAAATAAAATATCTATTAAAATGTTTACCCTTTAAAAATATCTTTGCTTTTATAGCATGTTTCTTTTATTTACTTATTTATTTGGCTGCACTGGGTCTTCATTGCGGCACATGGGCTCCTTAGTTTTGGCAGGTGAACACTTGGTTGTGGCATATTGCACCCAGGCCCCCTGCATTGGGATGTGGAGTCTTAGCCACTGAACCACCAGGGAAGTCCCAAGCCATGTTGTTTTAACCCACAAAGTTTTTCGTAGTTTGTTATGGCAGCCATAAGAAACTAGTACAGACCCAGGGTCACCCGGGGATTGGTGGTGGACTTGGAACTGGATTACAACCCTGTTAGTCCAGCTCTGTCAGTCTAAGCCTCCGTGCTCCCTCTTGCTTCAGCTGAGGTTTCTAGATCATTGTGCAGCTCCCGGGGGCCAATAACTGGACCCTCATCCCATGTATTTCACTTGACCCTGACAAGAACCTCGTGGGGCAGGCAGAGCCCCTACTTTACATACACAGACATTGAAGACCAGAGATGAAGTGTCTTGATCAATGTCAGAGCACACAATGAGGAGTCAATGGGCTAGATCTCATCCTCAAGTTCTCTGCCTTTCCCAGAACAGTGCAGGTATGGCGTGTGTTCAGTACATAAATTTTGGTCTCCCATTCATTCATTCAGCAAATATTGAACATCAGTAGATGCCTCGTCACTGTAGTCAGTGCTGTGGCTCCGCTAGTAAACAGTCATGACGTTCAGAGACTAGGAAGCCTTTGTTCTTGCAGTATCCACACAGGTCAGGTCATGACATTCTTGTAAACCTCCAGCAAGACAAATATTGGTCTCTGTTCTGTAACTTTTTATCTCTCTATGAAGGGAAAAGTGTTATATTAATACTTTTAGAGGTCAGAACCTTGAAAATGGGCTGTCATGTATATTTCAGACTATAAACAATGTTCCTTTTTAATTCATTTTTATTGGAATATAGTTGTGTTATTTTCTGCTGTACAACTAAGTGAATCCATTATACATATGCATATACCCACTCTTTTTTTGGATTCTTTTCCCATATAGGTCCTTACAAACTATTGAGTAGAGTTTCCTGTGCTATACAGTAGGTTCTTTTTTTTTTTTTTTAGATGTATTTATTTATTTATTTAGGGCGGGGGACAGGTTGGGGAGGGAGAGGAGCGGGCGGGCCACTTCTGTTGGTCTTTCATTTCTCTATTTTCATCCGTCTTTGTTCTTTGGCTCCTGTGGGCCTCCCATCGTGATGGCGTCTGTTGTCACAGAGCACCAGCTCTGGGCGCGTGCGCTCCGCAGCACGTGGGATCTTCCCAGGCCAGGGATCGAACCGGTGCCCCTTGCACTGCAAGGCGGTGTCCTTACCCACTGGACCACCAGGGGAAGCCCCCAGTAGGTTCTTATAAGTTATCTATTTTATATACATAGTAGTATGTGTTAGGTTTATGGGCTATTAAAGGGTTAATACGGCAGTTGCAAACTCCCCAGCCCTAAAGGGTCAGCATCATAGGGCCGGTTGCTGATCTGCTGGCGCCTGGGAGTCTCTCAAGGCCGGCGATAAGGAGTTCGCTCTGGCCATAAAGATTCTCCACTACATCTGGAAAGTGACAAGAACAGCACACCCCCATGCCCACAGACAACTCAAGGACAGCAGACCCATCACTAATTTCCCGCCTAACTTAAACAAAGACTTTGTCTCTGCGCCTGCTCTGAAGAATCCCCCTCCCCTTTCTTTTTCTCCCCAATAAAACCTCCTCATCCCATCTCCGGGGTGCGATTTCCCCAGTCTATCTCTCGGACCTATGGATCTCACCCGGGAATTCTTCCCAAATGGGCTCTTTCCCTAACAGCTTGCTGTCCGCTATGTCTGCGATTCTTACATCTGGTGCCGAAACCCGGGAGGAGTGTGAGCCTTGCAACCCTCTGCAAGTGCCCCTCCTTTCCCGCTGACACGGCTGGACCTCTCTGACCATCACCCGCTCCGGCATATGTGAGTGGTAAGTCCCCCTTATCCCATTGTTCTCACTCGAGACTCTGCTCCGGGCCCCTGGCTGGAAATCGCGGCTGCGTCAGAGCAACCCTCCGCCCCTGTGGCTTCCGGCGACCATCGTTGCGGAGACGTCTGCCACGGTTTTCGCACTCTCCGGTGTTCTGCTCACGCCAAGCAGAGCATCTGTCCTGTGGTCCCAGGCAGTCTCGGGGACGCCTGTCTCTGCCTAGTTCCACATCCGCCAGTCTCTGGTGACAACATGGGCAACTCTAAATCTAAACCTGATCCTCAGACCCCTTTTGGGCTGTTTACTTCAAAATTTCTCTAAATTGTAATTGTCTTCAGACTTCCGCCCCAAGCGGCTTATTTTTACTGCAACAGCGTGTGGCCACAATATCCTCTAGATAATCAAATCAGTGGCCTAAAAATGGGGCTTACAATTTTAATGTCCTCACTGATTTAGATAATTTCTGCCAAAGGAATGGGAAATGGTCATGAATTCCTTATGTGCAAGCTTTTTGGGATATTTGTTACCATCTTTCTCTCTCTTTTTTTCTCTCTCGCTCGCTCTCCCTCTCACTTTGGCTCTCAAAGCAAGACTCTATGTTCCTCTCTGTTTTTCTTAAAGCCATGTCCAGGCTTCTCCTGACTGCAGCAGGAGAAACAGCTGGGCGGGGCATTTCTCCTGGGCCCACAGGTACCCCTTCCACAGACGTTTCAGAGGTTTCTTTCCCGCTTCCTAATCTCATTCTATCTCTTACTCTGTCATTCTTTCTCCTTAATGCAAAGCTCAAGACATTTGCTAAAGTTCAGACAAGAGCCATTTGTCATTTAAGGAGACCACACTACAACTTTAATTAACTTCTATAAATTCATTCTAAAATAAGGGCTCCCTTCTCCCTCCTCCAGCCCCTCAAGTTTATCTGAGTGCCCAACCTGCCCCTCTCCGTACCCCACCGGCTTCAGCCTTATACCCCACCAGCCTCAGGCTAATGCTCTTCCAGCTTCAGCCTAATTCTCCTCTGGCTTCAGCCTGACCTCTCTCTCTCTCCCCCACTGTGGGAGAGGACCATTCCATCACTACAGACCCTCCCTTGCCTGCCTCCAAAAATTTTAAGACACTGATTTTAATAACTGTTTACAGCAAAATGACAAATAGTCAAAAGTCCCCTATATTCAAACTTTCTTTAATCTTCGCTCATGCCCCTCCTGCCCAAGCCGGCTCCTTTAGCCCTCCAGTCCAGGACTGGTTGGCTTCCGCCCATGCTGGGCTCCCGTTCCTCCAGCCATCCAGTCCGGGACTGGTTGGCTCCCACCCACAATCTTTGAGACCCAACCTCTGAGACTATATTCTAAAAAACTGGGATAGATTTGACCCTCAGAGCTTAAAAAAAGACACACCTGATTTTCTTTTACAAATCTGCATGGCCACAATATCCTCTAGATAATCAAATCAGTGGCCTAAAAATGGGGCTTACAATTTTAATGTCCTCACTGATTTAGATAATTTCTGCCAAAGGAATGGGAAATGGTCATGAATTCCTTATGTGCAAGCTTTTTGGGATATTTGTTACCATCTTTCTCTCTCTTGATTTCTCTCTCTCTCTCTCTCTCTCACTTTGGCTCTCAAAGCAAGACTCTATGTTCCTCTCTGTTTTTCTTAAAGCCATGTCCAGGCTTCTCCTGACTGCAGCAGGAGAAACAGCTGGGCGGGGCATTTCTCCTGGGCCCACAGGTACCCCTTCCACAGACGTTTCAGAGGTTTCTTTCCCGCTTCCTAATCTCATTCTATCTCTTACTCTGTCATTCTTTCTCCTTAATGCAAAGCTCAAGACATTTGCTAAAGTTCAGACAAGAGCCATTTGTCATTTAAGGAGACCACACTACAACTTTAATTAACTTCTATAAATTCATTCTAAAATAAGGGCTCCCTTCTCCCTCCTCCAGCCCCTCAAGTTTATCTGAGTGCCCAACCTGCCCCTCTCCGTACCCCACCGGCTTCAGCCTTATACCCCACCAGCCTCAGGCTAATGCTCTTCCAGCTTCAGCCTAATTCTCCTCTGGCTTCAGCCTGACCTCTCTCTCTCTCCCACTGTGGGAGAGGACCATTCCATCACTACAGACCCTCCCTTGCCTGCCTCCAAAAATTTTAAGACACTGATTTTAATAACTGTTTACAGCAAAATGACAAATAGTCAAAAGTCCCCTATATTCAAACTTTCTTTAATCTTCGCTCATGCCCCTCCTGCCCAAGCCGGCTCCTTTAGCCCTCCAGTCCAGGACTGGTTGGCTTCCGCCCATGCTGGGCTCCCGTTCCTCCAGCCATCCAGTCCGGGACTGGTTGGCTCCCACCCACAATCTTTGAGACCCAACCTCTGAGACTATATTCTAAAAAACTGGGATAGATTTGACCCTCAGAGCTTAAAAAAAGACACACCTGATTTTCTTTTACAAATCTGCATGGCCACAGTATCCACTGAAAAAATAGTAAATGTTGACTAGTTACAGGGTCTCTCAATTACAACACTGTTTCACAATTAGATTTGTTCTGTGAGAAACAAACAAACAAATGGGTAAAAGTGCCATATGTATTGCTCTTTTTCTCTTTCTGAGAGATGTGCCAGACTTACATCCTAAAGGTCAAATTTGGTTTAAAGCTTTTGGCTCCCTCCCATTCTCTTACTCTGCCCGGGTTGAGCAGGAGGACGAGAAAGAAAATGAGGCACAAGATAAAGATGATAAAAAGCAAGTTTCTCCAGTCTTAAAGTACAGAAAAAAGATAGCTAGAAAAGCTGAGAAACAGCTACATAAGTTACTATCTCTTTAAGAGACGACCATATATCCACTGTAAGTTACAAAAACAGGCGTTTGGACCAAATCAGTCTTTACAAAAACGGTCGCAGCTGGGTCAGACAAAATATTACAGTAGAGAAAATAAGAAACAAAAACAAAAACAAAAAGTCCAGGAAAAGACTGAAGCCCTAACATTGGCTGTTAGCTAAAACAGCCTGGAACAAATGTCCAGAGGAACCCAGGTGAATGGGGACAGATCTGCAATCCCTGTGTAAAAGCGAAGGGCATCACCAGCAGGATTGCCTGCAAGCATCTCAGTCGCCCCTGCTCTTTGTCCAGTCTGTCGGTCACAGACCACACTGAAAGAGAAACTGCCCCCAGAGGCGTAGGCCCCAGGGGCCAGACTCTCAGAACAGTCAGGACTGAAGGTGTCCAGGGGTCCCCACACAAGCTCCTGTCCTAATAACACCTGAGGAATCCTGAATATTAATAACTATTGGGGGCCAATCAGTCAATTTCCTTTTGGACAGTAGGGTGACTTTCTCTGTGCTCAGTGAAGCCCCTAGTCTGCTTCTTTCTGAGCCACTACTGTAATAAGACTGTCTAAATGAGCCAAATGTTATTATTTCAGTCATTCTCTAAATTACAATTGAGAACAAGGTCCACGTCTCTGTTTTCATAAACATAACCAGATTATAATAGCTTCTATTTCTAAAGGTTATGCTAACTAAGTGATAATGGTCTATTAAATAACTAAGATATTTTCTGTGTAAGAAAGCAATGTTTTTGGAGATTGTCGCTGATGTTTATGCTCACTAATTCAAATGCTGATATAGAGGTCAGTTCTTAAGTGCTTAAAAATAAGATGAGTGTTTTTGGTAAAAAAAGTATAAAGAATGGAATTTATTTTATAAAAGAAAGAGGCAGTCTGACTTACAGATGGCTGTTTTAGGATGAGAAGATGGGATGGTGGACACAGAAAGTGATAAAAGGGTTCGTGGAGATAGATTCTGAAAAAGTTTGTACATATTTAAGACTGACTATGTTTAAACCTAATCAAGTTTACCTTCCAGACTATAAATTTGAGATTAATCTGGTTCCAAGAGACCTTTTAAGACCTAACATTTCTTTACCAAAATGCCTAAATCAGACATCTTCTGACTAATTGGTCTTTTCTAATCTCATAAGCCCTCTCTACTCTGCCCGTTTCACTTATCTCAGGCTACAAATCAGGCCTTCCCAACCCCACCAGTGTTTAGCTGATTTCTGCCTTAATTTCCACTGAAACAGTCCAGAGCCCTTCCCACATCAATGTTTATCTTTCTTACGACCTGGCATGGAAAAACTATATCAGATCTCACGCTTTGACCTTATCCCACGTCTCTATCAATAAATAGGCTCTTCAGATTTACAGGACCAGTGCCTACATGTGTCTTCCTACAAATTGGCTCATGCTAGCCTTATTACCATGCCTTGTAAGTTTCTTTCAGAAATTTTTGATCACCAGTCACTGCCACCTCTTGTACAGATCACCTCTGTCGCCAGAGTGACCCTTTAAAATCGACGAGCCCTAGACCTCCTCACCACAGACAAAAGAAAAACCTGCCTCTTCCTGCACAGAAAAATGCTGCTACTACATCATCGAGTTGACTCATCTGAATATTAATAAAACTATTGGGGGCCAATCAGTCAATTTCCTTTTGGACAGTAGGGTGACTTTCTCTGTGCTCAGTGAAGCCCCTAGTCTGCTTCTTTCTGAGCCACTACTGTAATAAGACTGTCTAAATGAGCCAAATGTTATTATTTCAGTCATTCTCTAAATTACAATTGAGAACAAGGTCCACGTCTCTGTTTTCATAAACATAACCAGATTATAATAGCTTCTATTTCTAAAGGTTATGCTAACTAAGTGATAATGGTCTATTAAATAACTAAGATATTTTCTGTGTAAGAAAGCAATGTTTTTGGAGATTGTCGCTGATGTTTATGCTCACTAATTCAAATGCTGATATAGAGGTCAGTTCTTAAGTGCTTAAAAATAAGATGAGTGTTTTTGGTAAAAAAAGTATAAAGAATGGAATTTATTTTATAAAAGAAAGAGGCAGTCTGACTTACAGATGGCTGTTTTAGGATGAGAAGATGGGATGGTGGACACAGAAAGTGATAAAAGGGTTCGTGGAGATAGATTCTGAAAAAGTTTGTACATATTTAAGACTGACTATGTTTAAACCTAATCAAGTTTACCTTCCAGACTATAAATTTGAGATTAATCTGGTTCCAAGAGACCTTTTAAGACCTAACATTTCTTTACCAAAATGCCTAAATCAGACATCTTCTGACTAATTGGTCTTTTCTAATCTCATAAGCCCTCTCTACTCTGCCCGTTTCACTTATCTCAGGCTACAAATCAGGCCTTCCCAACCCCCACCAGTGTTTAGCTGATTTCTGCCTTAATTTCCACTGAAACAGTCCAGAGCCCTTCCCACATCAATGTTTATCTTTCTTACGACCTGGCATGGAAAAACTATATCAGATCTCACGCTTTGACCTTATCCCACGTCTCTATCAATAAATAGGCTCTTCAGATTTACAGGACCAGTGCCTACATGTGTCTTCCTACAAATTGGCTCATGCTAGCCTTATTACCATGCCTTGTAAGTTTCTTTCAGAAATTTTTGATCACCAGTCACTGCCACCTCTTGTACAGATCACCTCTGTCGCCAGAGTGACCCTTTAAAATCGACGAGCCCTAGACCTCCTCACCACAGACAAAAGAAAAACCTGCCTCTTCCTGCACAGAAAAATGCTGCTACTACATCATCGAGTTGACTCATCTGAAAAAAGAACTCCGTTCCAAGAGACAACCATCATCCCCATTTACAGAGTGGTGACAGTCTCCGTTGATGACATGGGTGGCCCCTTTGCTGAGACCACTCATACTCATAATACTGTTACTCATGCTTGCCCTCTGTTTTCTCAGGTTCCTACAGAGCCGCACGCAAGACTTCTCCCAACTTGCCATAAATCAGATGCTCCTTCAACCCTATTCCCGACGGTTCACCGGTCCACCACCCACAGGCCAGTCTTAAACTCCCCCTGCCCAAACGAAGACTCAGCAGGAAGTAGCCAGACAAAACTCGACACCCTATATCACCAAAAAGGCTGGAATGTTAGGTTTATGGGCTATTAAAGGGTTAATACGGCAGTTGCAAACTCCCCAGCCCTAAAGGGTCAGCATCATAGGGCCGGTTGCTGATCTGCTGGCGCCTGGGAGTCTCTCAAGGCCGGCGATAAGGAGTTCGCTCTGGCCATAAAGATTCTCCACTACATCTGGAAAGTGACAAGAACAGCACACCCCCATGCCCACAGACAACTCAAGGACAGCAGACTCATCACTAATTTCCCGCCTAACTTAAACAAAGACTTTGTCTCTGCTCCTGCTCTGAAGAATCCCCCTCCCCTTTCTTTTTCTCCCCAATAAAACCTCCTCATCCCATCTCCGGGGTGCGATTTCCCCAGCCTGTCTCTCGGACCTATGGATCTCACCCGGGAACTCTTCCCAAATGGGCTGTTTCCCTAACAGCTTGCTGTCCGCCGTGTCTTTGCGATTCTTACAGTATGTCTATGGGGTTTCCCAGGTGGTGCTAGTGGTAAAGAACCCATCGATCCCTGGGTCTGGAAGATGCCCTGGAGGAGGGCATGGCAATCCACTCCAGTTTTCTTGCCTGGAGAAGCTCATGGACAGAGGGGCCTGGCAGGCTACAGTTCATGGAGTCAGAAAGAGTTGGGCACGACTGAAGCAACTTCACACACACACACACACACACACACACACACAGAGTCTGTATTTATCAATCCCAATCTCCCTCTTTATCCTTCCCCCACCATAGACCTAATATGGAGTCAACCTTGTTCTCTCAGTATGCCTGCAACCACCATTCCATGTTCTGTCGCTCTGAATTTAACCTCTCTAGGGACCTAGAGAAGGTAAAATAATACAGTCTTTGTCTTTTTGTGACTGGATTATCTCACCTGGCATAATGTCCTGAATGTTCATTCATGCTGTGTTTGCAACCGTTTTTACGGTAAAATCTGGAGTAGAGGTTGCTAAAACTGTGATGTAAAGACTGAGGGAGCAGAGCAAGGCAAGTCTGTGAGAATTTGCTCAGCAGAAGAGGGCTTGTCTCTGTCCTTTCTCATAACAAACAAGGAGCAGTCTTAAGACTGCACCCCACCCCACAGAGCACCACTGAAGGTTCATTGCTCCCCAGCCTCCACTGAAAGCCTGCTGATACCTCTGGGTCTCTCTGCCTGGGTCTGTCCAAGTGTGTATGGCCATATGACTCAGTGCTTATCTAGGTGTGAGAACATAGGCATTGCCCATGTCTTAGTTTTCTATTGGTGCTGTAACAAATCATCACACATTTTGTGACTTAAAACAGCACATGTGTATTCTCTTACAGTTCTGTAAGTTAAAGTCCAACTTGGGTCTCACTGAGCTACCACAAGGTGTGAGCAGGGCTATATTCCTGATACCAAGTCCGAACTTACATTGCTCGCTGCACAACAGGCCAATAAATGGAGAGACAAGCTGTTGAGGCAAGGAATCGTGACTTTATTTGGAAAACCACCAGATTGAGAAGACAGTGGACTCATTTCCCCAAAGAACCACCTTACCTGAGTTAGCATTCTGGCTTCTTTTATACTAAAAGGGGAGGGGATGTGGCTGGTTGTTGCAAACTTCTTGATTCAGGAATCCTTTGTTCTCGTAGCTGACCAAGGCCTGGTCACAGTTCTCCTATAACCCTCCAACAAGACAGTTGTTATTTTCTGTTTTGTACATTTTGATCTCTAAAAGTGTTGTGCATTTAGAGGTCCGAATCTTGAGAATGGGCTGTCATGTGTATTTCAGGCTGTAGGTAATATTCTTTTAGCAATTAACTCACAGCCAAAGCAATAGAATACAAAGGTTAAAGTAAAAGAAACAGATCCATTATGGAGTCAGGTTTGTTCTTCCCTATTACATTCCTTTATGGAGGCTCTAGTCTGAGAATCTGTTCCCGTGCCTTTTCCAGCTTCTAGAGGCTGCCTGCATTCCTTGGCTCGTGATCCCTTCTTCCAGTCTTTAAAGTCAGTAGTATAGCATTCTTCTGTTTCTTTTTCCTTTCTCATATTGTTTTGTTTTCTGACCAAAGCTCTTGGGAAAGAATCTTCAGTTTTAAGGACTTGTGTAAATAGATGGGGCCCACCTGGATAATCTGGGCTCTCCTCCCCATTTAAGGTCCTTAAACATCTACAAAGTCCCTTTTGCCATGGAAGACAACATGTTCATAGGCTCTGGGACTAACACATGAACATCTGTGGGGGACCTTGATTCTGCCTAACACCATCATGTGTGCTAGGAGTGTGTGCTGGTGGCTGTATGTGCATGTACGTATAGGTTCGTGTCCCTCAGTCTTGCTCTGCCATACAGAGGGCCTCTCTTCCCACTTTCTGGTTTTGCTTTCATCAGAGTGAGGAAGCCTTAGCTACAGTAAGCAAATATGTGCAAATTCATCATGCAAGTAGTGGCCTAGCTGCAGCACTATTACCAAGTTAGTTCCTCTCTGCCGGTCAAGGAAAGTCCCTGCAAGATCCCTAGAGGAAAATGAGCTCTGGCAGCTGCAGGGGATTCAAGCAAGAGGCTGCCTCTGGCCGGGGTCGACTTGCCACAGGCACAGATTCCTAGGCTGCCTTCGCCAGAAGTGCTATTTGAATGTAAGTTCCTGGACCTGATGTACAGCGAGGCCAAAAAACACTGAACTGTTGGAGTTCGGAGCAGAGAAAGGTTTAGCTCAGGGTCATGTAAGGAGAACAGATGGTTCAGACACCCAAAAGGCCTGAACTCCCTGAAGGTTTCCAACAAGACAGTTGTTATTTTCTGTTTTGTACATTTTGATCTCTAAAAGTGTTGTGCATTTAGAGGTCCGAATCTTGAGAATGGGCTGTCATGTGTATTTCAGGCTGTAGGTAATATTCTTTTAGCAATTAACTCACAGCCAAAGCAATAGAATACAAAGGTTAAAGTAAAAGAAACAGATCCATTATGGAGTCAGGTTTGTTCTTCCCTATTACATTCCTTTATGGAGGCTCTAGTCTGAGAATCTGTTCCCGTGCCTTTTCCAGCTTCTAGAGGCTGCCTGCATTCCTTGGCTCGTGATCCCTTCTTCCAGTCTTTAAAGTCAGTAGTATAGCATTCTTCTGTTTCTTTTTCCTTTCTCATATTGTTTTGTTTTCTGACCAAAGCTCTTGGGAAAGAATCTTCAGTTTTAAGGACTTGTGTAAATAGATGGGGCCCACCTGGATAATCTGGGCTCTCCTCCCCATTTAAGGTCCTTAAACATCTACAAAGTCCCTTTTGCCATGGAAGACAACATGTTCATAGGCTCTGGGACTAACACATGAACATCTGTGGGGGACCTTGATTCTGCCTAACACCATCATGTGTGCTAGGAGTGTGTGCTGGTGGCTGTATGTGCATGTACGTATAGGTTCGTGTCCCTCAGTCTTGCTCTGCCATACAGAGGGCCTCTCTTCCCACTTTCTGGTTTTGCTTTCATCAGAGTGAGGAAGCCTTAGCTACAGTAAGCAAATATGTGCAAATTCATCATGCAAGTAGTGGCCTAGCTGCAGCACTATTACCAAGTTAGTTCCTCTCTGCCGGTCAAGGAAAGTCCCTGCAAGATCCCTAGAGGAAAATGAGCTCTGGCAGCTGCAGGGGATTCAAGCAAGAGGCTGCCTCTGGCCGGGGTCGACTTGCCACAGGCACAGATTCCTAGGCTGCCTTCGCCAGAAGTGCTATTTGAATGTAAGTTCCTGGACCTGATGTACAGCGAGGCCAAAAAACACTGAACTGTTGGAGTTCGGAGCAGAGAAAGGTTTAGCTCAGGGTCATGTAAGGAGAACAGATGGTTCAGACACCCAAAAGGCCTGAACTCCCTGAAGGTTTCCAGCAAGACATTTTCTTTTTGGCTTAATACAATCAAAATTTATTCTCTGGAAGTTGTGGAAAACAAAAGTCTGAAATCATTTGCATCCTCGATATAAAGGAGTCTTAAGTAGTCTTATGATCCTCATCAGAGGGCAAAAAAAAGTACAGCATCTTTATAATTGAATTAACTGATTTTATTCCTGACAGGAGAAAACTTGCAATTTGTCTAGGTGTTAGTGAAAACTGAGATACTAATTTTTTGTTGAAATGTAACACTGTTGCAGCTTAGTGCACAAATCTCAAAAGGTCAGCTTGAGGTCTTTTTTTTTTTTTTACTTTTGGCCTATTTTATTGGTTATTTATTTATTTATTTTCATCTGTCTTTATTTTTCAGCCTGTGTGGGCCTCCCATTGCATATCTCTATAGGAAGGGAAAACTGTTATACCTTTAAAGGTCAGAACTTTGAGACTGGGCTATCCTGTATATTTCAGGCTGTAGACAGCATTCTTTGTTTTTGTTTTGTTTTGTTGTTTCCTTAAATTGAGATGTAAATGACATATAACATTATTATTCATACCAGATGTACACGATGGTGATGCAATATTTGTATGTATTACAAAATGATCACCATAATAAACCCAGTCAACATTCGTGACCAAACAAAGCAGATGTTCCCTTGTGCCAAGAACATCTAGGATCTACTTTTTAAGCAGGTTTCGAATATACAATACAGTATTATTAACTATAGTCACTATGTAATGCTATACATTACAACCTCATGATTTACCTTCTTAGTGAAAGTTTGTACCTTTTGACCATCTGTACCCATTCCACCATCTCTCACCCCTGCCTCTAGCTACTGCCAGTCTATTCTTTCTACCTATAAGTTCAGGGTTTTACTTTTTAGTTTTTTGGCCATGTCATGTAGCTTGCAAGATTTTAGTTCCCCGACTTGGGATTTATCCCAGGGATTTAGTGAGAGGGCCAAGTCCTCACCACTGAACCTCCAGTGAAGTCCCTGGATATTTTTTCTTTAATTGTTTTATTTATTTATTCGAGCAGAGAAAGGTTTAGCTCAGGGTCATGTAAGGAGAACAGATGGTTCAGACACCCAAAAGGCCTGAACTCCCTGAAGGTTTCCAGCAAGACATTTTCTTTTTGGCTTAATACAATCAAAATTTATTCTCTGGAAGTTGTGGAAAACAAAAGTCTGAAATCATTTGCATCCTCGATATAAAGGAGTCTTAAGTAGTCTTATGATCCTCATCAGAGGGCAAAAAAAAGTACAGCATCTTTATAATTGAATTAACTGATTTTATTCCTGACAGGAGAAAACTTGCAATTTG
Organism: Tragulus kanchil; assembly: GCA_022376925.1. Lineage (NCBI taxonomy): Eukaryota > Metazoa > Chordata > Mammalia > Artiodactyla > Tragulidae > Tragulus > Tragulus kanchil. The sequence continues at coordinate 49,495,013 of JAIOJX010000006.1, forward strand.
TCTAGGTGTTAGTGAAAACTGAGATACTAATTTTTTGTTGAAATGTAACACTGTTGCAGCTTAGTGCACAAATCTCAAAAGGTCAGCTTGAGGTCTTTTTTTTTTTTTTACTTTTGGCCTATTTTATTGGTTATTTATTTATTTATTTTCATCTGTCTTTATTTTTCAGCCTGTGTGGGCCTCCCATTGCATATCTCTATAGGAAGGGAAAACTGTTATACCTTTAAAGGTCAGAACTTTGAGACTGGGCTATCCTGTATATTTCAGGCTGTAGACAGCATTCTTTGTTTTTGTTTTGTTTTGTTGTTTCCTTAAATTGAGATGTAAATGACATATAACATTATTATTCATACCAGATGTACACGATGGTGATGCAATATTTGTATGTATTACAAAATGATCACCATAATAAACCCAGTCAACATTCGTGACCAAACAAAGCAGATGTTCCCTTGTGCCAAGAACATCTAGGATCTACTTTTTAAGCAGGTTTCGAATATACAATACAGTATTATTAACTATAGTCACTATGTAATGCTATACATTACAACCTCATGATTTACCTTCTTAGTGAAAGTTTGTACCTTTTGACCATCTGTACCCATTCCACCATCTCTCACCCCTGCCTCTAGCTACTGCCAGTCTATTCTTTCTACCTATAAGTTCAGGGTTTTACTTTTTAGTTTTTTGGCCATGTCATGTAGCTTGCAAGATTTTAGTTCCCCGACTTGGGATTTATCCCAGGGATTTAGTGAGAGGGCCAAGTCCTCACCACTGAACCTCCAGTGAAGTCCCTGGATATTTTTTCTTTAATTGTTTTATTTATTTATTTATCTATTATTTTATTTTTTTGGTTGCGCTGCACATGGGCTTTCTCTACTTGTGGCGAGCAGGGCTACTCTCCATTGGTGACCTGTGGGCTCAGTAGTTGTGGTACGTGGGTTTAGTTGCCCTGAGGTATGTGGGATCTTCCCAGATGAGGGATCAAACCTGTGTCCCCTGCACTGGCAGGCAAATTCTTAACCACTGAGCCACCAGGGAAGTCCTTCCTTAATTGTTTAAGATTTTACATATATTTTCACCTTTTTTTAAAATTTATTTTTTATTTTAATTTTTAATGGAATATAGTTGGTTTATAGTGTTGTATTAGTTTCTGCCATACAGCAAAGTGATTCATTTATACATATATTCAGTCTTCTCTAAATTCTTTTCTCATAAGGTTGTCACAGAATACTGAGTTGAACTCCCTGTGTCACACACACAGTAGGTCCTTGTTAGTTATCTACCTTATATATAGTAGTGTGTGTATGCTCATCCTTAGCTCCTGATTTATCCCTCTCTGCCGCTTTTCCCCTTTGGTAAGCATAACTGTAATTACTTCACTTAGTATAAGCATTGCTAGGTCCATCTGTGTTGCTACAAATGGCATTTTTTATGGCTGAATAATAATATTCCATTGTAGAAATGTATTACATCTTCTTTATCCATTCCTCTGTCAGTGGAGATTTAGGTTGCTTCCATGTCTTGGCTATTGTCCCTCTATGAACAATGGGGTACATACATATATGCCCAGGAGTGGAATTGCAGGATCATATGATAATGCTATTTTTAGTTTTTTAAAGGAACTTCCATGGGCTTCCCAGGTGGATTAGTGGGTAAATAATCTGCCTGCAATGCAGGAGACATGGGTTTGATTCCTGGGTAGGGAAGATTCCCTGGAGGAAGGCATGGCAACCCAGTCCCATAGTCTTGCCCGGAGAATCCCATGGACAGAGGAGCCTGATGGGTTATGGTCCATGGGGTCCCAAACAGCCAGACATGATCGTAGTGACCAAGCATGCACACACAAGGAAACTTCACAGTGGTTTAAACACCAATTTACCAACTTACATTCTCACCAAAAGTGTAGGAGGGCTCCCTTTTCACCACACCCTCTCTACCATTTACTATTTGTATACTTTTTTAAAAATAACCATTCTGAGTGGTATGTGGTGAAAATTCATTGTAGTTGTTTATTGTTTAAACTTTTTGGGCATGCTGCCTGGCATGTGGGGTCTTAATTTCCTGTCCAGGAATCAAACCTGCACTACCTGCAGGGAAGTGCTTAGTCTTAACCACTGAACCACAGGAAGTCCTTATCTTGTAGTTTTGATTTGCATTTCTCTGATAATTAGTGATGTTGAGAATCTTTTCATGCATGTGCTTTCTGACCATTTGTATGTCTTCTTTGGAGAAATGTTTATTTAGATCTTCTGCCCTTTTCTGAGTGGGTTGTTTGTTTTTGACATAGAGCTACATGAGATGTTTGCATATTTTGGAGATTAATTCCTTGTTGGTTGCCTCATTTGAAAATTGGGTTTTCCCTTTGAGTCAAAAAAGTAGTGTGTGTATGCTCATCCTTAGCTCCTGATTTATCCCTCTCTGCCGCTTTTCCCCTTTGGTAAGCATAACTGTAATTACTTCACTTAGTATAAGCATTGCTAGGTCCATCTGTGTTGCTACAAATGGCATTTTTTATGGCTGAATAATAATATTCCATTGTAGAAATGTATTACATCTTCTTTATCCATTCCTCTGTCAGTGGAGATTTAGGTTGCTTCCATGTCTTGGCTATTGTCCCTCTATGAACAATGGGGTACATACATATATGCCCAGGAGTGGAATTGCAGGATCATATGATAATGCTATTTTTAGTTTTTTAAAGGAACTTCCATGGGCTTCCCAGGTGGATTAGTGGGTAAATAATCTGCCTGCAATGCAGGAGACATGGGTTTGATTCCTGGGTAGGGAAGATTCCCTGGAGGAAGGCATGGCAACCCAGTCCCATAGTCTTGCCCGGAGAATCCCATGGACAGAGGAGCCTGATGGGTTATGGTCCATGGGGTCCCAAACAGCCAGACATGATCGTAGTGACCAAGCATGCACACACAAGGAAACTTCACAGTGGTTTAAACACCAATTTACCAACTTACATTCTCACCAAAAGTGTAGGAGGGCTCCCTTTTCACCACACCCTCTCTACCATTTACTATTTGTATACTTTTTAATAATAACCATTCTGAGTGGTATGTGGTGAAAATTCATTGTAGTTGTTTATTGTTTAAACTTTTTGGGCATGCTGCCTGGCATGTGGGGTCTTAATTTCCTGTCCAGGAATCAAACCTGCACTACCTGCAGGGAAGTGCTTAGTCTTAACCACTGAACCACAGGAAGTCCTTATCTTGTAGTTTTGATTTGCATTTCTCTGATAATTAGTGATGTTGAGAATCTTTTCATGCATGTGCTTTCTGACCATTTGTATGTCTTCTTTGGAGAAATGTTTATTTAGATCTTCTGCCCTTTTTCTGAGTGGGTTGTTTGTTTTTTTGACATAGAGCTACATGAGATGTTTGCATATTTTGGAGATTAATTCCTTGTTGGTTGCCTCATTTGCAAATATTTTCTCCCATTCTGTGGGTTGTCTTTTTGCTTTGTTTATGGGGTTTTTTCTACTATGCAGAAGCTTTTAAGTTTAATTAGGTCCCATTTGTTTACTTTTGTTTTTATTTTCATTACTCTAGGGGGTGAATCAAAAAAGATATTGCTGCTATTTATGTCCAAGAGTATTATATGCTTTTCCTCTGTTTTATAGTGTCTTATTACATGTAAGTCTTTGATTTATTTTGAGTTTATTTTTGTGTATGGTATTAGAGAATATTCTAATTTCATTCTTTTACATGTAGCTATCCAGTTTTTCCAGCAGCATTTACTGAAGAGACTAATTTTTCTTCATCGTGTATTCATAGGTAGCATTCTTAAAGCAAAAGCAATAGAACAAAACGTTAAAGTAAAATAAACAGATCTAATATTGAGTCAGATTTATTTTTCCCTATTACAGGGCCCCTCCTGGGGCTGGCTTTCTAGGGACTTGGAAGAGAATCCATGGCAAGTGAAGTGTTAGTTGAAACTCGCTTTGTAACTTACAAGGTCCATAGAGTAGAAACAAAATGATATACCCAGAACACAGAGGAGCTTGTGTATGTGTGTGTGTGCCTTGTTTGTTAGTCCATTTTTGGCAGGGTATCAGGAAAACTGCAGATATGGAAATAACTTACTGATGTCTCTCTGCTTGAGAATCAGAATGGCAGCTGCATTGAAGTACTAGAATGATTGATGGGTGTCCTTACTTAGTTCCTAAGTTGTGTCCAACTATTTATTGACCCCATGGACTGTAGTCTGCCTGCCAGGTTCCTCTGTTCATGGGATTTCCCAGATGAGAATAATGAAGAGAGTTGCTGTTTCCTTCTCCAAGGGATCTTCCAGATACTCAAGACGGGGTAAAAGACAAAAAGTCCTGTTGTGATCTGTGAAGGTGTACTCTGTAGCTTGGATCCCTGTCCTCATCTTCTCTCATTTTCCCCACAGAACACTACACTCCAACCATTCTAGGCCCTTTGAACTTGCCCTGATACTCTTCCCTAAATACCAGAATAGTGCCCCTCCTCTTTTTTTCTTCAGATCTTTTACTCAGAAGTCACTTTCCCAGTAAGGTCTTCCTTGGCCCCCTAAAATAAAATATCTCCCCAATCTCTCTTGCAAAATCGCCTGAATTGCAACTAGTTCCTGAAAAACCATCGACCTGAGGAGGTTGGATCCGATCACAAAAAGGATACCCCACATCAAAGAGCAAATGAAAAGCCGCAACAAGACGGTAGGAGGGGCTCAATCACGCTTTTAAAAGTCAAACCTCATACCCACCAGAGAGGCAGGTGGGCCAAATACGCAAAGCCTGTTGCAAATGAAGACCCGGAAAAGGAGCAGTGACCCCCACAAGGGACTGAGCCAGACCTGCTTTAGAAGGTTCAAGTGCCCCCTTAAGCTAGAAGTGCCCTTGAGCAGTCCTCGGAAAGATGGCACTCAACTCCCTTTAAAGGAGGTTACCATTAACCCAATCATAGAGCCGCGGAGTAGGACTGGAGACTGTGCGCACTGAGATCCAGGAGAGGGGAATAGCGATCCTGCATGAGACTGAGCCAGACTCACCTCTGAGTAGTCTGACGGCTCCCGCGGTGGCAGGGGTCGATGGTGGCCTGCAGCAGGCTCGGGGACACTGCGGAAGTGCTTCACATAGAGCATGTGGGAATAAATCCTTTGTGAGAGAGACGCCATTATTCCTACTGTACTTTGGTTTATAGCAATACAATCCTACCTCAAGAAACTAGGAAAATCTCAAACAGACGACCTAACCCTATGCTTAAAACAATTTGAGAAAGAACACAAACACCCCAAAGTGAGCAGAAGAAGGGAAATCATAAAGATCAGAGCAGAAATAAATGAAAAAGAAACAAAGGAAACAATAGTAAACATAAATAAAAAAATGGGATTTCCCAGATGAGAATAATGAAGAGAGTTGCTGTTTCCTTCTCCAAGGGATCTTCCAGATACTCAAGACGGGTAAAAGACAAAAAGTCCTGTTGTGATCTGTGAAGGTGTACTCTGTAGCTTGGATCCCTGTCCTCATCTTCTCTCATTTTCCCCACAGAACACTACACTCCAACCATTCTAGGCCCTTTGAACTTGCCCTGATACTCTTCCCTAAATACCAGAATAGTGCCCCTCCTCTTTTTTTCTTCAGATCTTTTACTCAGAAGTCACTTTCCCAGTAAGGTCTTCCTTGGCCCCCTAAAATAAAATATCTCCCCAATCTCTCTTGCAAAATCGCCTGAATTGCAACTAGTTCCTGAAAAACCATCGACCTGAGGAGGTTGGATCCGATCACAAAAAGGATACCCCACATCAAAGAGCAAATGAAAAGCCGCAACAAGACGGTAGGAGGGGCTCAATCACGCTTTTAAAAGTCAAACCTCATACCCACCAGAGAGGCAGGTGGGCCAAATACGCAAAGCCTGTTGCAAATGAAGACCCGGAAAAGGAGCAGTGACCCCCACAAGGGACTGAGCCAGACCTGCTTTAGAAGGTTCAAGTGCCCCCTTAAGCTAGAAGTGCCCTTGAGCAGTCCTCGGAAAGATGGCACTCAACTCCCTTTAAAGGAGGTTACCATTAACCCAATCATAGAGCCGCGGAGTAGGACTGGAGACTGTGCGCACTGAGATCCAGGAGAGGGGAATAGCGATCCTGCATGAGACTGAGCCAGACTCACCTCTGAGTAGTCTGACGGCTCCCGCGGTGGCAGGGGTCGATGGTGGCCTGCAGCAGGCTCGGGGACACTGCGGAAGTGCTTCACATAGAGCATGTGGGAATAAATCCTTTGTGAGAGAGACGCCATTATTCCTACTGTACTTTGGTTTATAGCAATACAATCCTACCTCAAGAAACTAGGAAAATCTCAAACAGACGACCTAACCCTATGCTTAAAACAATTTGAGAAAGAACACAAACACCCCAAAGTGAGCAGAAGAAGGGAAATCATAAAGATCAGAGCAGAAATAAATGAAAAAGAAACAAAGGAAACAATAGTAAACATAAATAAAACAAAAAGCTGCTTCTTCAAAAAGGTCAATAAAATCGACAAACCACTGGCCAGACTCATCAAGAGAAAAAGAGAGGAGAACCAGACCAACAAAATCAAAAATGAAAAAGGAGAGATTACAACAGACAATGCAGAAATCCAAAGGATTATAAGAGACTATTAGGAACAACTCTATGGCAACAAACTGGACAACCTGGAAGAAATGGACTGTTTCTTGGAGAAGATTAATCTCCCAGGACTGAACCAGGAAGAAATAGAAACTATGAACAACCGAATCACAAGCTCAGAAATCAAATTTGTGATTAAAAAATCTACCGAAAAATAAAAGGCCAGGGCCAGATGGCTTCACTGGTGAATTCTACCAAACATTTAAAGAAGAGCTAATGCCTGTCCTTCTAAAACTCTTCCAAACAATTGCACAGGAAGGAACACTTCCAAACACATTCTACGAGGCCACCATCACCCTGATACCAAAGCCAGGCAAAGACAACACAAAAAAGAAAATTATAGGCCAATTTCACTGATGAATTTAGAGGCCAAAATCCTTAACCAAATCCTAGCAAACAGAATTCAACACATCAAAACCTCATGTATCATGGTCAAGTTGGGTTTATCCCAGACATGTAAGGATTCTTCAATATCTGCAAATCAATCAATGTGATACACCATATTAACAAATAGAGAGACAAAAACCACATGATAATCTCAACAGATGCAGAAAAAGCCTTCGACAAAATCCAACACCCATTTATGACAAAAACTCTTCAAAAAATGGGCATAGAAGGAACTTATCTTAACATAGTGAAAGCCATATATGAGAAGCCCACAGCGAACATTATTCTCAAAGGTGAAAAACAGAAAGTATTCCCTCTAAGATCAGGAACAAGACAAGGGTGTCCACTTTCACCACTATTATTCAGCATAGTCCTGGAAGTGCTAGCAAGAGCAATAAGAGAAGAAAAAGAAATAAAAGCTATCCAGATTGGAAAAGAAGTAAAACTCTATCTGCAGACGACATGATATCATACATAGAAAACACCAAAGACACTATTACAAAACTATGAGAGTTAATCAAGGATTTCAGCAAACTCACGGGATACAAAATCAATACACAGAAATCACTCACATTCCTATACACAAACAAGGAAAAATCAGAAAATGAAATCAAAGAGGCAATCCCCTTCACCACTGCAACCAAAAGAATCAAATATCTAGGAATAAACCTACCCAAAGAAAGAAAAGAACTGTACACAGAAAATTACAAGACCCTCATGAGAGACATTAAAGAAGACTTAAACAGATGGAGAGATAGTCCATGTTCCTGGGTCAGAAGAATCAATATTGTGAAAATGACCATACTACCAAATGTCATCTACAGATTCAATGTGATCCCTATCAAACTACCAATGACATTCTTCACAGAACTAGACCAAAGAATAACACAGTTCATATGGAAACACAAAAGACCTCAAATAGCCAAAGCAATCCTGAGGAAGAAGAATGGAGCTGAGGGGATCAGCCTCCCTAACTTCAGACTATACTACAAAGCAACAGTCATCAAGACAGTATGATAAGGGCACAAAAACAGAAATATAGGCCAATGGAACAAGATAAAGAACCCAGAAACAAACCTACGCACCTATGGGTACCTTATATTTGACAAAGGAGGTGAACGTATAAAATGGGATAAAGACAGCCTCTTCAACAGATGGTGCTGGAAAAACTGGACAGCTACATGCAAAAAAAATGAAATTGGAACATTCCCTGACATCATACACAAAGATCAACTCAAAATAGATTAAAGACCTAAATGTAAGGTCAGAAACCATCAAACTCTTAGAGGAGAATATAGGCAAAACACTCAAGGACATCAATCAAAGCAAGATCTTCTCTGACCCACCTACTAGAATAGCAGAACTAAAAAGAAAAATGAACATGTGGGACCTAATGAAACTTAAAAGCTTTTGTACAGCAAAAGAAATCACAAAAAAGCTGAACAGACACCCCACAGAATGGGAGAAAATCATAGCAAATGAAACAACAGACAAAGAATTAATCTCCAAAATCTACAAGCAACTCAGACAACTCAGCACCGGAAAAATGAACAACCTAATCAAAAAATGGGAAAAGGACATAAACAGACACCTCTCCAAAGAGGACATACAGATGGCCCAAAAACACATGAAATGATGCTCAACTTCACTTTATAATTAGAGAAATGCAAATCAAAACTACAATGAGATTTCACCTCACACCCGTCAGAATGGCCATCATCCACAAATCGACAGACAATAAATGCTGGAGAGGGTGTGGAGAAAAGGGAACCCTCTTGCATTGGTGGTGGGAATGCAAATTGATACAGCTGCTATGGAAGACAGTATGGAGATTCCTTAAAAAACTAAAAATAGAAGCACCATATGACCCAGCAATCCCACTCTTAGGCTTATACCCTGATGAAATCAAATCTGAAAGAAGCACCTGTACCCCAATGTTCATTGCAGCTCTCTATACAATAGCTAGAACATGGAAGCAACCTAGATGCCCATCGACAAACGAATGGATCCAGAAGCTCTGGTACATATATACAATGGAATACTACACAGTTGTAAAGAGAAATGCAGAAGAATCAGCCCTAATGAGGTGGCTGGATCTAGAACGTGTCCTAAAAAGTGAAGTCAGTCAGAAAGAGAAGGACAAATACAATATATTAACACACGTATATGGAATCTAGTAGGATAGTGACGATGGCACATGCAGTGAAGTGACAGAAAGACAGACATGGACAGTGGACATATGGGCATTGTGGGGAAGGAACAGAGGGTGGGAGGTGTAAAGCAAGTAGCATGAAGGCCAGTACTATCATAAGTGAATAAAATAGCTCTAGTCATTGCTCTGTGAGAAAAGGGGATCCTTCAGGGGTGCTGTGTGATGGCTGGGAGGGGTGGGAAGGGGGGGATATACATATGACTAATCTGGGAACATACATATCTGTAAACAACAATTCTTTAAAAGTTAAAAGGAAAATAAAAGTTAAAAAAAAAAAAAAGCTACAATGAGATATCACTTCACACCCGTCAGAATGGCCATCATCCACAAATCGACAGACAATAAATGCTGGAGACGGTGTAGAGAAAAGGAACACTCTTTCATTAGTGGTGGGAATGTAAATTGATACAGCTGCTATGGAAGACAGTATGGAGATTCCTTAAAAAACTAAAAATAGAAGCTCCATACGACCCAGCAATCCCACTCTTAGGCTTATACCCTGATGAAATCAAAACTGAAAGGGGCACCTGTACCTCAATGTTCATTGCAGCTCTCTATACAATAGCTAGAACATGGAAGCAACCTAGATGCCCGCTGACGAATGAATGGATCCAAAAGCTCTGGTACACATATATAATGGAATACTACACAGCTGTCAAGGAAAAGAAATGCAGAAGAATCAGCCCTAATGAGGTGGCTGGATCTAGAACCTATGATAAAAAGTGAAGTAGGTCAAAAAGAGAAGGACAAGTACAATATACTAACACATATATGTGGAATCTAGTAGGATGGTGATGATGGCACATGCAGTGAAGCGATGAAAAAACAGACATGGACAGTAGACATATGAGCATTGTGGGGAAGCAACAGTGGGTGGGAGGTGTAACGGAAGTAGCATGAAAACCTATACTATCATATGTGAAAAAAGTAGGTATTGTCATTGCGCTGTGAGAAAAAGGGATCCTGCAGGGGTACCCTGGAGGGGTGGGATTGGGGGGATACACTTATGACTAATCTGGGATTATACATATCTGTAAACAACAAAACTCTGTAAAAATAAAAAAGTTAAATAAAAATTAAAAAAAAAAAAAAAAAACACCATTCGGGGGGAAGAAAAAAACAACCATCTTCCCTACCAACATTTTTCCTCCACTTCTCTGATTAATTTTTCTCCTTAGTATTTCCTGCAATCTTAAAACTATATATTTTATTATCTATCTTCTTTATCTCTCTCATTAAAATGGAAGCACCATGAATCTTTTCGTGAAAAATTTTTTGTTCCGTTTTGTTCCCTATTGTATATTCTTTACTTAGAATATAAGACTATACTTAGATAGGCATATAGTAAGGTACTTAATAGATACTGGTTGAATGAATGGAAAAAGAAAAGAGGTAGACATTTCCAAGGGGCAAATGATGTTGAAAAAAACAATGAGATATCACTTCACACCCGTCAGAATGGCCATCATCCACAAATCGACAGACAATAAATGCTGGAGACGGTGTAGAGAAAAGGAACACTCTTTCATTAGTGGTGGAATGTAAATTGATACAGCTGCTATGGAAGACAGTATGGAGATTCCTTAAAAAACTAAAAATAGAAGCTCCATACGACCCAGCAATCCCACTCTTAGGCTTATACCCTGATGAAATCAAAACTGAAAGGGGCACCTGTACCTCAATGTTCATTGCAGCTCTCTATACAATAGCTAGAACATGGAAGCAACCTAGATGCCCGCTGACGAATGAATGGATCCAAAAGCTCTGGTACACATATATAATGGAATACTACACAGCTGTCAAGGAAAAGAAATGCAGAAGAATCAGCCCTAATGAGGTGGCTGGATCTAGAACCTATGATAAAAAGTGAAGTAGGTCAAAAAGAGAAGGACAAGTACAATATACTAACACATATATGTGGAATCTAGTAGGATGGTGATGATGGCACATGCAGTGAAGCGATGAAAAAACAGACATGGACAGTAGACATATGAGCATTGTGGGGAAGCAACAGTGGGTGGGAGGTGTAACGGAAGTAGCATGAAAACCTATACTATCATATGTGAAAAAAGTAGGTATTGTCATTGCGCTGTGAGAAAAAGGGATCCTGCAGGGGTACCCTGGAGGGGTGGGATTGGGGGGATACACTTATGACTAATCTGGGATTATACATATCTGTAAACAACAAAACTCTGTAAAAATAAAAAAGTTAAATAAAAATTAAAAAAAAAAAAAAAAAACACCATTCGGGGGGAAGAAAAAAACAACCATCTTCCCTACCAACATTTTTCCTCCACTTCTCTGATTAATTTTTCTCCTTAGTATTTCCTGCAATCTTAAAACTATATATTTTATTATCTATCTTCTTTATCTCTCTCATTAAAATGGAAGCACCATGAATCTTTTCGTGAAAAATTTTTTGTTCCGTTTTGTTCCCTATTGTATATTCTTTACTTAGAATATAAGACTATACTTAGATAGGCATATAGTAAGGTACTTAATAGATACTGGTTGAATGAATGGAAAAAAAAGAAAAGAGGTAGACATTTCCAAGGGGCAAATTTTACTGTTTAATGAATGAAAAACTTTATATCAACCAGAACTGCTTGGCAACAATGATAGTACATCCGTGCAAGTCGCTCAGTCATGTCAGACTTATGCCACCCCATGGACTGTAGCCTGTCAGGCTCCCTTGTCCATGGAATTTTCCAGGCAAGAGTACTGGAGTGGGTTGCCATTTCTTTCTTCGGGGAATCTTCCCAACTCAGGGATCGAACTCAGGTCTCCTTCATTATAAGCTGATTCTCTACTGTCTGAGCCATTAGGGAAACCCTAAATCTTAAATACGTTATCTCATCAAGCCCTCACCTTAAGTCCAAGGTAGGCAGAAGACTGGACAGAGACTATGATGTTGGTTGAAGAGGAAACTGAGTCCCGACATGGAAAAGGGATTTATTAAAAGTCACACATTAGGGCTTCCCTGGTGGTCCAGTGGGTAAGGACACCGCCTTGCAGTGCAAGGGGCGCCGGTTCTATCCCTGGCCTGGGAAGATCCCACGTGCCGCGGAGCGGCTGGACCCATGTGTCCAATTACCGAGCCAGAGTCTGGGGCGCATGCGCCCAGAGCCGGTGCTCTGCGACAACAGAGGCTGCTGCGATGGGAGGCCCACATGGGCCAAAGAACAAATATGAATGCAAACAGATAAATGAAAGACCAAAAGAAGTGGCCCGCCTGCCCCTCCTCCCAACCCGCGCCCCCAAAGTAATAAAGCTTGAAACTAAAATAAAAAATAAAAAATAAATAAATGAAAAGGAGCAACGACAAATGATTGTTCCCCCTCCTCCCACCCAAAAAAGTCACACATTTGATTAGGGCAGGACTGGAACTATGGACTGTTGCAGGCTTTGAAATCATCTGGTGGGTGAGTGGAGCTTCGTAGACGCTGTGTTTGAAGAGCTTTCCTTGCTAGAAGGTAAAAGGGTCTCTGAAGCGGGAGCTGAGTTAGGCGAAGCTTACTAAAATGAATGCATCAGCAAAGGAGTGGGAGATGTGGCAAGCTGGCCGCTATGGGGATTTAGTCCAGACTTGAAGAGGGCAGCTAAATTTCCCAGCAGCAGAATGCTGCACCCGAGACTGAGTAATCACTCAAGCCCTTAGAAAATCTGGAATGCAGAACTGGAAAGAAACACGCGAGGACTTCCCTTCCAATGCAGAGAGCGCTGGTTCGATACCTGACCAGGGAAACGACCAGAACTGCTTGGCAACAATGATAGTACATCCAGGCAAGAGTACCCTGGAGTGGGTTGCCATTTCCTTTCTTTCTTCGGGGAATCTTCCCAACTCAGGGATCGAACTCAGGTCTCCTTCATTATAAGCTGATTCTCTACTGTCTGAGCCATTAGGGAAACCCTAAATCTTAAATACGTTATCTCATCAAGCCCTCACCTTAAGTCCAAGGTAGGCAGAAGACTGGACAGAGACTATGATGTTGGTTGAAGAGGAAACTGAGTCCCGACATGGAAAAGGGATTTATTAAAAGTCACACATTAGGGCTTCCCTGGTGGTCCAGTGGGTAAGGACACCGCCTTGCAGTGCAAGGGGCGCCGGTTCTATCCCTGGCCTGGGAAGATCCCACGTGCCGCGGAGCGGCTGGACCCATGTGTCCAATTACCGAGCCAGAGTCTGGGGCGCATGCGCCCAGAGCCGGTGCTCTGCGACAACAGAGGCTGCTGCGATGGGAGGCCCACATGGGCCAAAGAACAAATATGAATGCAAACAGATAAATGAAAGACCAAAAGAAGTGGCCCGCCTGCCCCCTCCCTCCCCAACCCGCGCCCCCCAAAGTAATAAAGCTTGAAACTAAAATAAAAAATAAAAAATAAATAAATGAAAAGGAGCAACGACAAATGATTGTTCCCCCTCCTCCCACCCAAAAAAGTCACACATTTGATTAGGGCAGGACTGGAACTATGGACTGTTGCAGGCTTTGAAATCATCTGGTGGGTGAGTGGAGCTTCGTAGACGCTGTGTTTGAAGAGCTTTCCTTGCTAGAAGGTAAAAGGGTCTCTGAAGCGGGAGCTGAGTTAGGCGAAGCTTACTAAAATGAATGCATCAGCAAAGGAGTGGGAGATGTGGCAAGCTGGCCGCTATGGGGATTTAGTCCAGACTTGAAGAGGGCAGCTAAATTTCCCAGCAGCAGAATGCTGCACCCGAGACTGAGTAATCACTCAAGCCCTTAGAAAATCTGGAATGCAGAACTGGAAAGAAACACGCGAGGACTTCCCTTCCAATGCAGAGAGCGCTGGTTCGATACCTGACCAGGGAAACCAAGATCCCATATTCCCTGAGGCTGTTCCCGCAACTCCTCCACATAAAGACCAGAGAGTCCATTGTAGGTCTGCAAAGCCTGACTTCCCTACTGAACTGTGAGGTCTTTAGAAGGCGGGGCCCCGTTTCTAGATTTAGCTCCCGCTTCTAGCAGGAGTCGGAATAATGGAATATAATAGAGACTCAAATATTTCCGTTGAAGACATACACAAACGAATGGATATAACTAAACGGGAATTTGAAGGGGAGAACAGACAGGAGCGGCGAGTACAATCACCCAGCGATTCTGAGGTGGAAGCAGACTAATTTTCCTGGTACGCAGCAGGACAAAGAATCCCAATACTAACGCCGGTTTCCGACAGCTTTTTTTCAGCAAGGATTGGCCGGCAAATACGGCCTAGAAACAGAGAGGCGTGGTTACACGGGGCCGTTGGGGCGTGGCCAGGCTGGAGAGATCGATTGGCGGAGACTCAAGGCGGGGCCAATAGAGCTGGCGAGCCAGATTTCCACCCAGCACGTGACCAGCGTTCGGAACGTCACTTCCAGTCTGGTGGGGCGGGAACGGGAAACAAAAGAAGAGCAATCACGCATGCGTTTGGGATGTCCCTGGTTCTGGCGGGTTCTTCCGCTCCAGTAGAGAAGTGCTTCCGGGTCACTGCCGGCTACCGCCTCCCGGCGCGGTAAGTACTGAAGCCAGGCTGCGGCTCCTGTCTCCTTGTCCCTTCTTTCCTCCCTCCCCTAGAGGAACCCCATTCACCTGGCCCGCCTCCTAAGGAGCTGCCTGTTACACTCCTTCTCTGCTCCCTCCTGGTGGATGTTGAGTTGTCCGGGGGGGACTTCGTAGACGCTGTGTTTGAAGAGCTTTCCTTGCTAGAAGGTAAAAGGGTCTCTGAAGGGAGCTGAGTTAGGCGAAGCTTACTAAAATGAATGCATCAGCAAAGGAGTGGGAGATGTGGCAAGCTGGCCGCTATGGGGATTTAGTCCAGACTTGAAGAGGGCAGCTAAATTTCCCAGCAGCAGAATGCTGCACCCGAGACTGAGTAATCACTCAAGCCCTTAGAAAATCTGGAATGCAGAACTGGAAAGAAACACGCGAGGACTTCCCTTCCAATGCAGAGAGCGCTGGTTCGATACCTGACCAGGGAAACCAAGATCCCATATTCCCTGAGGCTGTTCCCGCAACTCCTCCACATAAAGACCAGAGAGTCCATTGTAGGTCTGCAAAGCCTGACTTCCCTACTGAACTGTGAGGTCTTTAGAAGGCGGGGCCCGTTTCTAGATTTAGCTCCCGCTTCTAGCAGGAGTCGGAATAATGGAATATAATAGAGACTCAAATATTTCCGTTGAAGACATACACAAACGAATGGATATAACTAAACGGGAATTTGAAGGGGAGAACAGACAGGAGCGGCGAGTACAATCACCCAGCGATTCTGAGGTGGAAGCAGACTAATTTTCCTGGTACGCAGCAGGACAAAGAATCCCAATACTAACGCCGGTTTCCGACAGCTTTTTTTCAGCAAGGATTGGCCGGCAAATACGGCCTAGAAACAGAGAGGCGTGGTTACACGGGGCCGTTGGGGCGTGGCCAGGCTGGAGAGATCGATTGGCGGAGACTCAAGGCGGGGCCAATAGAGCTGGCGAGCCAGATTTCCACCCAGCACGTGACCAGCGTTCGGAACGTCACTTCCAGTCTGGTGGGGCGGGAACGGGAAACAAAAGAAGAGCAATCACGCATGCGTTTGGGATGTCCCTGGTTCTGGCGGGTTCTTCCGCTCCAGTAGAGAAGTGCTTCCGGGTCACTGCCGGCTACCGCCTCCCGGCGCGGTAAGTACTGAAGCCAGGCTGCGGCTCCTGTCTCCTTGTCCCTTCTTTCCTCCCTCCCCTAGAGGAACCCCATTCACCTGGCCCGCCTCCTAAGGAGCTGCCTGTTACACTCTCTTTAACATCAAATAGCTGCAGCTCATTGACCGCTTCCTCGAGACTAAGCCCCACCCTGTCATACAAGACCCGTCATTCATTGGTGTCACTTCCTGTCACTCAGCAGTTCTTCAAGTTAATTGGCCTCACCCAGACCGCGCTCGTTTCGTGATTAGCGACCCTATTAGGGCAAATGCCTGCGGGAATCCCGCCCCCACCTTCTTCCTGTTGGTCAATTCCACAATTATTATAATAAGCAGAGAATGGGCAATGGCTTTGCGGCCAGGGGTTGGGCTTTCGGAGCCGCTCTTTTTGGTCCTTCAGTACGTCCCGGGACGGGAAGGGTGGGTGTTATTGATGCTTGTTAAATGCTCCGGGAAGCTGACGTCCACGGAAGGGCAGCAGCTACCCCCGGATTGGTGAAATAAGTTAGGGCAAGAGCAGAATTAGACATAGATCCTTTTCTCTTCATCTCTAGTGCCCGGCGTGGATCTATTCCTCGCAAGAATTCTGTGCCCAGCTCACCGTGTGACCTACATAGAGCCAGTTGTTGCCTTCGCTGGGCCTCAGTTTTCCTGTGAGCTGAAGTTTTAATTCAGATTTTTTGCGACCTTCCAGGTCAGCTCCCTCAGCTGCTTAATCCGAGCTGAATTGATGTGTTCTCTCACATGTTGGCTCATCCAGTCTTTCACCTACTTATTTACTCAGGCCTTTAGAATGTCTTGGGATTCCCTTTTAGCTCATCTGGGGAAGACTCCACCCGAAACGCAGGAGACCCCGCTTCGATCCCTGGGTCGGGAAGCTCCCCTGGAGAAGGGATAGGCTACCCACTCCAGTATTCTTGTCTGGAGAATTCCATGGTTCATCCATGGGTCGCTCATCTATGGGTCGCAAAGAGCTGGACATGACTGAGCGACTTTGCTTTCACTTAGACGGTGTCTTACTGAGCCATATTTTGACTGGTAACACCTCCCTTCCTTGCCCCTCAGTTCGGGTGTGCTTCATTATAAGGGTGGCTCCTATCCTAAGTTTCTGACACGGGTGGGTATGTTGTGGGGCAGCATGGAGGGGCAGACAGTAGGTCTTAGTCTTTGGAGAGGGTAGAGGAAGCTGCAGTAGAGTCCTTCCATGTCTAATTTTGTGATGCCAGTTTGCCTTCTGGTTTCCTCTCTCTACATTTGGCTTCCATTCTCCTCCCTCCTTGAGCAGTTTATGAACAGCTCTACTTATCCATAAGGTAAATTACTAATTGTCAGAATAACTGTGAGGGTGGTATAATTGTTATTATCCTCATTTTACAGATGAGGAAACAGGCTTAGAGAGGTTAAGTGACTTGGTGAAGGTCAAACAGCTAGTAAGTGGTGGAACCAGGACTCAAACCCAGGTCTGTCTGATTCCCACCAGGAACGGTTCTTTCCCTTCTCCTGCTCACTCCACTCATTCCCTAAATCAAAATGCAGCCAAATTAAAATGAAAACCAACCACCACTGAGAGCTGGATTCACCGGACCCTTTCCGTTGGTCTAGGAGCTATGTCCACCTTGTTCCCCTCCCTCTTCCCCCGTGTGACCGAGCCGCTGTGGTTTAACCTGGACCGGCCCTGTGTGGAGGAGACGGAGCTGCAGCAGCAGGAACAGCAGCACCAGGCCTGGGTGAGCAAGGACCGAGCACAGTAGTGGAGCTTGTCAGTTGCCCCCCTCCACTGGCCTTGACCCAGCCCTCTGGAGCACTGCCCTGGGGAAGGTTTTTGTCTTGAGCTGGGGGTCTCTGTTCTCACCTTTGTGTTACCCCACGACTGAAGAAGAGCAGCAACAACAGTTTGCCAGGGACTGTGGGATCTCTAGGCCAGATCGGAGCCCAGACTCTTTTTCCCTAAAACATAGGAAATAATTTTTGACTGTTTATTGAGGACGTTGCTGATATCATGTTTTAGGCTGGTAGTGTCACTTCATCACCAAATTTTATGAGGAAAACAAACACCAGAGAGTTTACATAGCTGGATCAAATTCGTAAGTCAGTGATGGATGACTGAAGAAAGAGACTGCGTCTTCCTGAGAGTTGGAAGGAAGCTTCTCCTCCACACTTGGGAGTCTTCTTGGGGGAAGGGCAAGTGAGTGCCATGCCCCTCACTGCCCTAACTGGGCCCTGGCCTTGCTCTCCTCCCCCTTTGGCCACAGCTCCAGAGCATTGCAGAGAAAGACAACAACCTGGTACCTATTGGCAAGCCGGCCTCAGAGGTGAGTGGGTGCAGCAGGTGGGACCTGTGTGGGGCCCAAGTGGACTAAAGCTCTGCTCTAATTCTGAAGGTCTGACCTCTGACTCCAGAGCAGGTGTGGTCCTCAACTCTGGATGGAGGCCAGAAAGAGGAGGTGGAGAGGGTGGGCGCTGGGCTTAGCAGTAAAGTGGTGGAGAACACGCACCAGTGGGCTAGACTCCAGCAGGAAGGGCTTGGGGAGTGGAGCTCACTCATTGGCCCCAGAGAGAAGCTCCAAGTGGACCAGTCCTTGAAGTGGTCCAGGCAGACCTGCAGAACCTACAGGCTCTTTCCTGCCTCCCCAGCACTATGATGATGAGGAAGAAGAAGACGAAGACGACGACGAGGACAGTGAGGAGGACTCGGAGGATGACGAGGACATGCAGGACATGGACGAGATGAATGACTACAACGAGTCGCCTGACGATGGCGAGGTTAATGAGGTAGACGGGGTGCGGGGAGGGCCTCTGCTCCTGGGCCTCGCCCCTGACCTACCTGGCAGCCAGGGACTACAGAAACCCTGGATCCTGCCAGGATCTGGGACGGGGGCCAGCTGGGTGGTTGAGGCCCCTCCCCACCCACACCCAGCCTGCTCTCCAGGTGGACATGGAAGGCAATGAACAGGATCAGGACCAGTGGATGATCTAGGTGGACAAGGCAGGCTGGTCTCAGGGAGATTCCAGGACAGCTCAGTCTATCCTGGATGCCCTGTAGAACCAGCTGATCACCCACCCCCACCCTTAGCTGCTGCCAGGACCTGGTCTCATTGGCCCCTCCCAGGCCACCCGTCTGCCCTCGAATCCCCAGGGCGTGAGCTCACCCACCTCCTTTCTGGCCAGCACTTCACCCCTTGCGTGCCAGATCTGGTCTCTTTGTTACTCTCTTTAATAAAGACACAGGACTGGTTTTATTCCCCTATGTCTATTCCCTATTTCTTGGTGGGGCCTAGAGGAGTCCAGCGTCTTCTCTTGAGCTTTGGGGAGAGGGTATTCAAGGGATTTCAGGCAGATCTGCCTGGCCATATGGGCTGGGACTAGGGAAGGCCATGGCAGCCCTGGCTGTGAGCCCTCTGGCCTAGCTTGCACCCAGCCATTCCTGCAGGGCCGCTAAATCAATCTTTACTGTTGGTTTTGATTCCACCAGAAATTGCATGGTGTAGGGTGCGGGGAGGTTTACTGAGGCCCAGAACTTAGAGGCCCCTGGACTCTCCTAGTCAGTTTCCTTGGTGATAGAACAGATTAAACCTCAGAGCAGGGCAGGGATTCTCATGGAGTAACTCAGCAAATGAGTGATAGGGCAGGGCTGGGAGCTCAAGCTTTTTGCCTCTCAGTCCGTGGCTCAACTGGAAGGAGGGGGAACCAGTGGAATCAAACAGCCTGGCAGACCTTGAGGCTTCAGGTTAGAGTGGAGCCAGAGTAGGACAGAGGCAGGAGGAGGGCACACCCCCTCCCAGCCCGGCATGTGTTAGTCTTCAAGGGGGAAGGGAGGGGAGGGGCTACTCTGAGGTCCCTGCTTAAGGAGGGGTGGGGGGAGGCAGCAGTAAGTACCCCTGGGCCTGGACTCAGCCAGGGCCTGCATAGGTGAGCTGGGCAATGCCGTCCTTGATGGCAGGGAAGTCAGGGAGGCCAGTGTGGTGGAGGCGGCAACGGTAGCGGCCACAGCTCTTGGCGTATTGCAGGAAGCGGGGGGCACCAGGGAAGAGCACGTGGTCAGCTAGCACAGTGGCACCAGCTGGCAGCAGGGCATGGCCTTCCAGCAGCTGCAGGTCCCTCAGGTAGCATCGTGGCCGGTGTGCCAGGAGCACCAGCTCAACCCGACTCAGCTGGTACTGGGTTCTTAGGCGAGGGATCACGTCCTCCGATCTGCCCACGATGAGCTCTACCTGTGGGGGGAGACGCTGGCGGTGAGGTGGGGAGGGACTGCTCTTCCACACCAGACCCCACTGCTCTCTGGCTTATTTTGTGCCAGGCCCTGGCCAAGGTCCCCATGTATGTTCTCATACTTCTTCTGACCTCAGAACCCAGGAAGTCAGGATCAGAACTGATTTCTGTTCTGCCAGTGAAGAAGCTAAACTTCAGAGGACAAGTGCTTTGCCCAGGATCACACAGCCAACGAGGCAGACGGAGGTCTGGGCCCAGATTTGCTGGGCTCCAGACTTTCCTCTTAACTGCTTCTTTGTCATCCAGCTGCAAATGTGTGTCAGTGACTTGGAACAGGAAGGCAGGAACTCATACACTCTCCAGGGTCACCGTTCCCTAAGTGGAGCTGAGGCTGGCTAGTGTTAAGGCCGGGGTTGGCAGGAAGGAGATCAGCATTGGGGAGGTAGGGCCTAACCGTGTGCTCGTCGAAGCCAGCCAGCCGGATGAGTTTCTCAGCCACTGCTGCTGTGTGTGGATCCTGCTCCACAGTAAGAAGGCGACCTCCAGGGGGCAAGGCACGGACAATAATCAGTGTGGAGTACCCGCAGTAGGTGCCCAGCTCCAGTGCACAGGTAGGGGCCTTCTCCTCCACCAGCCGCATCAGGATCTGACCTATGGGAGGAAATGGCTGTTGCCACAGACATGGGAGATGGATGACAGGACCCTCATAGAAAGGAGTCTCAGGGCTTCCCTGGTGGTGCAGTGGTAAAGAATCTGCCTGCCAATGTAGAAGACATGGGTTTGATCCCTGGTCTGGGAAGCTCCCACATGCCACAGGGCAACTAAGCCCATGTACTACAACTACTGAAGCCTGCATGCCCTAGAGCCCATGCTGCAAAACAAGAGAAGCCCAGGCACTGCAACTAGAGAGTAGTCCCCCCAATCGCCACAACTAGAGAAAAACCCATGCAGCAATGAAGACCCAGCACAGAGATAAACAGATAGGCAAAATTTAAACAAGAAGAAGGATCTCCAATGCCCGCTTGCCTCACTGCAGGCCCCGAATGGCTAGCGTCTCATTTCTTTCTTAGGTTATAGTCCTAGCAGCCCCACTGGTCTCCCTGCCCCTCCAGGCTTGCCACCTTCACACTAGCCACTAGGAATCTTTCTAACAAATCTGACCCTACTGCTCCCTGGTTCCTGTGATCCTAAAGGTCTTCAGGGTTGAACATGGGATCCTTAGCTTGACATTCAGAACTTTCTTAGACCTGATCCTATCCCTCCTTTACGGTTTCAGCTCTCAATTCTTCCCACCACAGCCATCCTGGACAACTGCGCCCAGAGTCGACCCTGCTGGCTCATTCCTTCATGCCACATTCAGATACATGGCTGGCTTTGTCCTTCCTCACCTCTACCCTCAACTACCTGGTCAACTCAAAAGCAATCCCTCCAGGCTCAGTTCAAATGTTGCTTCCTCCAGGGGGGCCCAGGCAGAAACAACCACCAAGCTCCTAAGAGATCTTTGCTAGATGTTCCAGCTTCATTCTCCCTTGTTTTATTCATTGAAATATCCTTCTAAATCATTGAATTGGATGTATCTCTTAAATAAGGCTCTAAAAACACATGTACTCAGAGGAGGGATTCAGACAAATCCAGGCGAACGGCTACACCAGAGGGGATGGAGGATCCTCCATGGTGGGGGAGAAAGCCTCAGACACAGAAATTTAGAAGGTTATGGGTTATGTGCTGAGATTGTTGTTTCCCTATTTTATGCCTCCTTTGGGGCTAGCCTGTGTGATTGATTCATCCCTGTGGCCTCTGCCTCTCTCTTCCCCAGCACTTAGCACATTTCTTGCACTAAAGAGGTGGGGATAAATTTTACTGGATGAATGAATAACTTTGCCCAGCCCCTTCCTTTCCAGAGGAGAAAAAAAGAGACACAGGGAAAATCAAGAATCAGCTGAAGTCATCCCATAAGGCAGTGGCAGATCCCAGATCTTCCTTCACCATCTCAGAGGTGCTTCCTGGAGCAGAGGCTAGGGAACACTGACCTTTGGCAGGCCCCATGTGGCTCAGGTACTCGCAGTGGCTGCTCCAGTGGTCCAGAGTGGTGAGGATGTGACCAGGGTCCCCAGGCAGGGCATGGGTGAGCACGTAGCTGAAGGCCCGCTCCTCAATCCGCAGCCCTGACAGGCAATCTCGGAGGCTCCGGAGCAAGACCGTGCGAACCAGCAGTCTGAAGTAGTGTCGGTACCTCACCAGCAGAGTCACCACCAGTGGCAGGAAGGCCAGTGCAATGGCGGGAGACATGGTCCCTACCAGGACCCTGGGCAGAGGAAGGGAGCAAAAGCCACACGTGTCATTTGCCTGGCATTTGTGCAGCCTTTACCAGTGGCGATTATACCTATATGTTACACGCCATGGCTCCGAAAGGCTGAGTTCTTTGTCTGGAATCACACAAAAGAACTAGGATTTGAATCCAAGCTGGTCCAATTCCAAGCCCACACACTTTCAAGGACTCCATGCCACCTAGGTTCAGCACCCAGAACCAGACCATTTCTTTCCACTTCTGAACCCTGGTTCCTCTTCACCTTGCTCCCCTCACCTGTTTTCCATCATCTCTGTAGTCACCCTTTTCAGGACCAGTTCCTCCCTGAGTTCTCCTCTCACCTTGCCCACTGCTTGCCTGGTCTCTGACCCATTGCTGTGGAACAAAAGAGCACCGCTTTGTAGTCAGGTGCCCTTCACTGTCGCTGCTCTGCCCCAGTAAAAGGCCATCAAAACACTCCACAGCACCTTAGGATGAGATGACCTTACCACCCCAGAACTCTCCCTTGGTCAGCATTTCCCTGGGGCTGGGAAGAGCCCCTGATAGTATATTTATTCTCTAGTCCTATCTCCCCTCCCCTGCACTCCCCTCCTCTGTTCTCTCTCAGAATTCTCTTCGCATTCACAGACACACACAGCACTTTCCCCCAACGCAGCCTCTTCTTCCCGACTCCCCCAGACTCTGATCGCCAACCCCCACCCCTGGTGGAGATAATTTCCCCATCTTCTCCCATGCCTTGGACCATCTGACCCTTTTGAGGCCACTGGTGGGAGGGGGGCGGGGAAAGACTGAAAATTAATGTAGGCATGTATGAATGCGGTGAATAGGTAGGTGAGTGATGGTGTGCTTGGGAACCCACATTCCAGGGCCCTGCTTACCTCGGCTGGAGGCTCCTGCTTGGGAAGATCAGAGTATAGGACAGAGAGGGAGTCCTTGGGGTGGGGAAAACCCCATGCAGGAAGAGCTGAAGTCTCGGAGGCTCCGGAGCAAGACCGTCGAACCAGCAGTCTGAAGTAGTGTCGGTCCCTCACCAGCAGAGTCACCACCAGTGGCAGGAAGGCCAGTGCAATGGCGGGAGACATGGTCCCTACCAGGACCCTGGGCAGAGGAAGGGAGCAAAAGCCACACGTGTCATTTGCCTGGCATTTGTGCAGCCTTTACCAGTGGCGATTATACCTATATGTTACACGCCATGGCTCCGAAAGGCTGAGTTCTTTGTCTGGAATCACACAAAAGAACTAGGATTTGAATCCAAGCTGGTCCAATTCCAAGCCCACACACTTTCAAGGACTCCATGCCACCTAGGTTCAGCACCCAGAACCAGACCATTTCTTTCCACTTCTGAACCCTGGTTCCTCTTCACCTTGCTCCCCTCACCTGTTTTCCATCATCTCTGTAGTCACCCTTTTCAGGACCAGTTCCTCCCTGAGTTCTCCTCTCACCTTGCCCACTGCTTGCCTGGTCTCTGACCCATTGCTGTGGAACAAAAGAGCACCGCTTTGTAGTCAGGTGCCCTTCACTGTCGCTGCTCTGCCCCAGTAAAAGGCCATCAAAACACTCCACAGCACCTTAGGATGAGATGACCTTACCACCCCAGAACTCTCCCTTGGTCAGCATTTCCCTGGGGCTGGGAAGAGCCCCTGATAGTATATTTATTCTCTAGTCCTATCTCCCCTCCCCTGCACTCCCCTCCTCTGTTCTCTCTCAGAATTCTCTTCGCATTCACAGACACACACAGCACTTTCCCCCAACGCAGCCTCTTCTTCCCGACTCCCCCAGACTCTGATCGCCAACCCCCACCCCTGGTGGAGATAATTTCCCCATCTTCTCCCATGCCTTGGACCATCTGACCCTTTTGAGGCCACTGGTGGGAGGGGGGCGGGGAAAGACTGAAAATTAATGTAGGCATGTATGAATGCGGTGAATAGGTAGGTGAGTGATGGTGTGCTTGGGAACCCACATTCCAGGGCCCTGCTTACCTCGGCTGGAGGCTCCTGCTTGGGAAGATCAGAGTATAGGACAGGAGAGGGAGTCCTTGGGGTGGGGAAGAACCCCGATGCAGGCTGGACTTGCTTTCAATTATTGAGGCTGAGACACTGCTGCTGTTACCTGAGACCTGCGGTTCAAGTTCCCAGCTCCAGGACGAGCTGGAGCTGCCTCCTACCCTTCAGAATCCCTCAAAGAATTAACCGAACTCCAAGGTCTTGATTTGAGGGGTAAAAGGACTACTGGCTTTGGTGACCCTTCTGCCCACCCCTTGATTCAGGACATAGGGTATGGTTGAGCCAAGGTGATGGGGAGGTTGCAATTTACTCATTAATTCCAAATTCTAAGGAGGTGCCAAGGATTGAGTCACAGAGAAGAGTCAGATCCTGCCCCGGTCCCCAAGAACTCCACCTTAGGTAGAAGAGACTGACACAGGGACTGAGAACACAGTAGAATGTAATCACTACAATGCATGCTCCATGGGCACAGGGACTTTTGGCCAGCAGACCAGGTGGGGGAATCAGGTGTGTCAGCCCATATGTGCAAAGACCAAGAAGTCAATCAGGTAGCTTCCAAGTAGTTCCTTCACTAGATTCCTGGTGTAGAGCGGATATCAGGATCTGCAAGATCTTGAGATCTTGCATGACAGTCTCAGACTTCTGTTCAGAGTCCAAGGGAAGATTTGGGATGGTTCTAAGAAAAGCACTAATAGTGAGCTTTGTGTGCTAGATTGCCCTGCTGTAAAAAGACGGGATTGAAAAAAAAGAAAGAAAAAGACAGGATTGAAGAGAAATGCCTGAGGGCAAGAACAGTGAGATGACCTCTACCTCTGCCACGAGGATTGAGCTTCACTCTACTTTGTGAGGGTATACAGTCCCTTCTTCCAGTTAGCCTCAGGGCCCCAGTCCAGGTTGGGTGCCACACCCACTATATGTCTTCAGGTCTGACGCCAGGTAACTGGGCCTATGCATGTGTAACCCACACCTTGCACTCTTGGAGTGTATTCCAGGGCCTGTATTCCAGTCGCCCTTCTAATGGCATTTAAGAGAGCAGTTTATGAGTGCAATTGGTATAAATCCAAGCTGTGGTCCATAAATAGAGCCTGGTGGCACGGGCTCTCTTACACGTGGCAGGAAAGCCTTTACTGCCGGCACTGTTGGTCCCCTGCTGAGACCCTTAAAAGCTAAAGTCACGTGGGCCACCCCTCCCTTTCCTTCTGTCACGTGTCTCGCGGGCCAGTCGCGCGGGGTGAGCCTTTGGCTATGATCACGCGGTAGGGGCGGGGCCGGAAGCCTGGGTTCCGGCGGCAGCCCCGGCCGCGGAGCCACTCGGGGAAGGGGTGGGCACGGGGGCGGTGGTTACTTGCTGGATGCTGGCGCGGGTCATGTGACCGGAAGGGCTCGTGACGGACGCCGTCCCTCCTCGGCGCGGCCTGAGCGCCCGGCCCGACCCCTGCCATGGGGTGCTGCTACAGCAGCGAGAACGAGGACTCGGACCAGGTGCGGCCGCCGCGGGCGGGGTCGGGTATGAGGGCTGAAATATTGGGGCTTGGGGCCCAGAGAAAAGCCTGCAGCAGAGGGTCACCTGGACTGCAGGGCTGGACGGAGGCCCGGAGGGGACAGATTACAGAGGAGACGCCGGGCCGGGTTCCTACCCCTTTTAAAGCCCCACTTCTTTCTGCACAGCCCCTACGTTGAGACGTTCAGGCAGCCGCCTGTCCCGCTCGCTCCCGCCCCTTCCAGCTTTTCCTACTTTCAGACCTTTACAACTTGAAGGATCCTCAGCCAAGGTCTCTGGGGAAAAATTCCTTCCCAGCTTCAAGAAAAGCACTAATAGTGAGCTTGGCCCTGCAAAAAGACGGGATTGAAAAAAAAGAAAGAAAAAGACAGGATTGAAGAGAAATGCCTGAGGGCAAGAACAGTGAGATGACCTCTACCTCTGCCACGAGGATTGAGCTTCACTCTACTTTGTGAGGGTATACAGTCCCTTCTTCCAGTTAGCCTCAGGGCCCCAGTCCAGGTTGGGTGCCACACCCACTATATGTCTTCAGGTCTGACGCCAGGTAACTGGGCCTATGCATGTGTAACCCACACCTTGCACTCTTGGAGTGTATTCCAGGGCCTGTATTCCAGTCGCCCTTCTAATGGCATTTAAGAGAGCAGTTTATGAGTGCAATTGGTATAAATCCAAGCTGTGGTCCATAAATAGAGCCTGGTGGCACGGGCTCTCTTACACGTGGCAGGAAAGCCTTTACTGCCGGCACTGTTGGTCCCCTGCTGAGACCCTTAAAAGCTAAAGTCACGTGGGCCACCCCTCCCTTTCCTTCTGTCACGTGTCTCGCGGGCCAGTCGCGCGGGGTGAGCCTTTGGCTATGATCACGCGGTAGGGGCGGGGCCGGAAGCCTGGGTTCCGGCGGCAGCCCCGGCCGCGGAGCCACTCGGGGAAGGGGTGGGCACGGGGGCGGTGGTTACTTGCTGGATGCTGGCGCGGGTCATGTGACCGGAAGGGCTCGTGACGGACGCCGTCCCTCCTCGGCGCGGCCTGAGCGCCCGGCCCGACCCCTGCCATGGGGTGCTGCTACAGCAGCGAGAACGAGGACTCGGACCAGGTGCGGCCGCCGCGGGCGGGGTCGGGTATGAGGGCTGAAATATTGGGGCTTGGGGCCCAGAGAAAAGCCTGCAGCAGAGGGTCACCTGGACTGCAGGGCTGGACGGAGGCCCGGAGGGGACAGATTACAGAGGAGACGCCGGGCCGGGTTCCTACCCCTTTTAAAGCCCCACTTCTTTCTGCACAGCCCCTACGTTGAGACGTTCAGGCAGCCGCCTGTCCCGCTCGCTCCCGCCCCTTCCAGCTTTTCCTACTTTCAGACCTTTACAACTTGAAGGATCCTCAGCCAAGGTCTCTGGGAAACATTCCCTTCCCAGCTTCCTGTGCCTTCTCTGTGCTTGTTATCAGTGGCTTTTGTGAATCCATTGTAGAGGTCGGTAAGCTGAGGCTCTGAGTTAGATTGTCCCTATATGAATCAGGAATCGGTGTATACTCTGAATCCTTGGAGTTGAAGAAGGAAGGTCACCGCTGATTAAGAGCCAGTGAAGGCCTCTGGAAGTTGGTGTCATTTGAGTAGATCAGTGAAGGATTTAGTAGACACAGTGAGGGCATCGAGACGTGTGGGAACTTGGAAAGCAACACAGCGGGTGCTAGCTTTGGCTAGACTGGGGGGAGGAGGCAAGGAGTGGGATGGGAGCTCAGTTTGGCCTGCCCCAGTGCAGTCCCTGCCTGAGCCTGAGGGTTCCTGTAGCTAGAGGAGTGTTTGTCCTGAGAAATCAGCTGTAGATCTGATTCCTTGGCAGAGAGGATTAGGGTGGTGCAGCCTGTACAGTTTTAAATTCTGCTTCTTCCCCTTGGTGTGTTCTCACTTCTTGCTACACTTTAATCCCTGCTTGCCTGACCTCCTTTGAGATAGGGGCTAAAGCTTTTCAAGATGAAGTCCCAAGTTTGGCCACTTGCCTGCTTGTTTGCCTCTGAGCCTGGATTCTGCATTTCAAAACAGACAGGAAAATTATAGAAAGGTTTCAACAAGTAGTGCACAGTCTAGTGGAGTAGATGGTCACAGAAAGGGATTATATCATTGGTATAGGGGAAGTAGGACTACCCTGATGCCTCAGATGATAAACAATCCGCCTGCAATGCGGGAGACCTGGGTTTGATCCCTGGGTTGGGAAGATCCTCTGGAGGAGGGCATGGCAACCCACTCCAGTATTGCTTGGGAAATCCCCATGGACCCCATCTCCATCCTGATGGGCTGGAGTCCATGGGGACACAAAGAGTCAGATCAGACTAAGCATAGCACATAGGGGAAGTAGGTCTTGCCCCAGTGACTCATGTGAATCTATTTTCCATCAAGGACTTAAGTTTGGGAAAATGTCATTTGTATGGGAGGCATGGGTGGCCCCTGGGTCTATTTAAGTGTCCAAACACCCAGTGAACATAGAGTCGTACTTCTCTGCCTAATGTTAGGTGTGCCACACAGCCAGTGCCTCACCTTTCAGCCTAGCTGGTTAGAAATACGAGGTAATGCCTGTGCCTACTGGGAAAGCTGTGGCCTACTGGGAAATTGTGCCATAAAGCATAATACAGACTCGTGCATGGAATGAGTCAAGGATTAACTATTTATGAGAAAGGATACCGGCTTCTAGTTGGACTTGCTGCTCTCTTGAATCTCTACCTTCTCCGTGATGGGCTTTCACTTTAGTTCCTAACCTCCAGAGATGGCGCTTCATGGGACCTGGGTGATTTTTTTGTGTGTGTGAGAGGTGGACCATTGTTTAAAGTCTGTATTTAACTTGTTACAAAATTGCTTCTGTTTTATGTTTTGGGGTTTTGGCCACAAGCGTGAGATCTTAGCTCCTGACCAGGTATTGAACCTGCTTCCCTGCATTGAAAGGTGAAGCTTCTGGGTTTTTACCCTTTTGGTGATGGGTGAGTGCCTCGAGTGGTATTTTCCCTTTTTGCTTCTTCCCCTTGGTGTGTTCTCACTTCTTGCTACACTTTAATCCCTGCTTGCCTGACCTCCTTTGAGATAGGGGCTAAAGCTTTTCAAGATGAAGTCCCAAGTTTGGCCACTTGCCTGCTTGTTTGCCTCTGAGCCTGGATTCTGCATTTCAAAACAGACAGGAAAATTATAGAAAGGTTTCAACAAGTAGTGCACAGTCTAGTGGAGTAGATGGTCACAGAAAGGGATTATATCATTGGTATAGGGGAAGTAGGACTACCCTGATGCCTCAGATGATAAACAATCCGCCTGCAATGCGGGAGACCTGGGTTTGATCCCTGGGTTGGGAAGATCCTCTGGAGGAGGGCATGGCAACCCACTCCAGTATTGCTTGGGAAATCCCCATGGACCCCATCTCCATCCTGATGGGCTGGAGTCCATGGGGACACAAAGAGTCAGATCAGACTAAGCATAGCACATAGGGGAAGTAGGTCTTGCCCCAGTGACTCATGTGAATCTATTTTCCATCAAGGACTTAAGTTTGGGAAAATGTCATTTGTATGGGAGGCATGGGTGGCCCCTGGGTCTATTTAAGTGTCCAAACACCCAGTGAACATAGAGTCGTACTTCTCTGCCTAATGTTAGGTGTGCCACACAGCCAGTGCCTCACCTTTCAGCCTAGCTGGTTAGAAATACGAGGTAATGCCTGTGCCTACTGGGAAAGCTGTGGCCTACTGGGAAATTGTGCCATAAAGCATAATACAGACTCGTGCATGGAATGAGTCAAGGATTAACTATTTATGAGAAAGGATACCGGCTTCTAGTTGGACTTGCTGCTCTCTTGAATCTCTACCTTCTCCGTGATGGGCTTTCACTTTAGTTCCTAACCTCCAGAGATGGCGCTTCATGGGACCTGGGTGATTTTTTTGTGTGTGTGAGAGGTGGACCATTGTTTAAAGTCTGTATTTAACTTGTTACAAAATTGCTTCTGTTTTATGTTTTGGGGTTTTGGCCACAAGGCGCGTGAGATCTTAGCTCCCTGACCAGGTATTGAACCTGCTTCCCCTGCATTGAAAGGTGAAGTCTTAACCACTGGCCTGCCAGACAAGTTCTTACCCTGGGTGATGTGAGGCCTCAGAGTGGCGAAGGTCTGCTTACCTGGTCTACAAGCCATAACCATTCACTGTTCCCACTTTCAGGTCTTGGGCAGGCCCTTCTTCCACTGTCATATTGGACTCTTTGTTATAAAAGGAAATGTTAGTGATAACTATTTTTTTAAAAATTTTACTTTTTACTTTTACAGAGTTTTGTTGTTTACAGATATGTATAACCCCAGATTAGTCATATGTATATCCCTGGCCTCCTCCCTCCTCCAGCCCTCTCCCAGTCCCCCCATCCCTCCCCTCCAGGCCATCGCACCACGCTGCTGCAGGTTCCCCTATTCCCACAACACAATGGCAGTAACTGTCTTTTTCACATATGATAGTATAGGTTAATGGTAACATTTTAACACATGACAGTTTTCGAAGACCTTTTACAGTTATCTCACTTGATTCTTGCCTGACAGCTCATATAGGTACCAGTTATGTCTATTTAAAGGTGAAGGTTACGAGAGGCTAAGTGATTTAGCCAAGCTTAGAAAACTGAGAGGGCTTCCCAGGTGGTGCAGTGGTAAAGAATCTGTCTGCCCATGCAGGAGACACAAGAGATGCAGGTTTGATCCCTGGGTCAGGAAGACCCCCTGGAGTAGGAAATGGCAACCCAGTCCAGTATTCTTCCCTGGGAAATTTCACAGACAGAGGGTGTGCTGGGGTACAGTCCGTAGGGTCGCAGAGAGTCTGATGAGTGAGCCACTGAGCAGGCACGCACCCCACCCCGACAAAACTGAGACGTCCAAGTAAATTTTCTGTCCTAGGGAATGAGTCTTTTTTGGGTGTTACCCAATCTCTACCTTCTCCGTGATGGGCTTTCACTTTAGTTCCTAACCTCCAGAGATGGCGCTTCATGGGACCTGGGTGATTTTTTTGTGTGTGTGAGAGGTGGACCATTGTTTAAAGTCTGTATTTAACTTGTTACAAAATTGCTTCTGTTTTATGTTTTGGGGTTTTGGCCACAAGGCGCGTGAGATCTTAGCTCCCTGACCAGGTATTGAACCTGCTTCCCCTGCATTGAAAGGTGAAGTCTTAACCACTGGCCTGCCAGACAAGTTCTTACCCTGGGTGATGTGAGGCCTCAGAGTGGCGAAGGTCTGCTTACCTGGTCTACAAGCCATAACCATTCACTGTTCCCACTTTCAGGTCTTGGGCAGGCCCTTCTTCCACTGTCATATTGGACTCTTTGTTATAAAAGGAAATGTTAGTGATAACTATTTTTTTAAAAATTTTACTTTTTACTTTTACAGAGTTTTGTTGTTTACAGATATGTATAACCCCAGATTAGTCATATGTATATCCCTGGCCTCCTCCCTCCTCCAGCCCTCTCCCAGTCCCCCCATCCCTCCCCTCCAGGCCATCGCACCACGCTGCTGCAGGTTCCCCTATTCCCACAACACAATGGCAGTAACTGTCTTTTTCACATATGATAGTATAGGTTAATGGTAACATTTTAACACATGACAGTTTTCGAAGACCTTTTACAGTTATCTCACTTGATTCTTGCCTGACAGCTCATATAGGTACCAGTTATGTCTATTTAAAGGTGAAGGTTACGAGAGGCTAAGTGATTTAGCCAAGCTTAGAAAACTGAGAGGGCTTCCCAGGTGGTGCAGTGGTAAAGAATCTGTCTGCCCATGCAGGAGACACAAGAGATGCAGGTTTGATCCCTGGGTCAGGAAGACCCCCTGGAGTAGGAAATGGCAACCCAGTCCAGTATTCTTCCCTGGGAAATTTCACAGACAGAGGGGTGTGCTGGGGTACAGTCCGTAGGGTCGCAGAGAGTCTGATGCGAGTGAGCCACTGAGCAGGCACACGCACCCCCCACCCCCGACAAAACTGAGACGTGCCAGAAGCAAGATGTTTTGATACCAAGGCACATCTGTCTGTTGGGCTAGGCAGTGTCTTCTAGCTGTGCCCACAGACCAGGTGGCTAGTTGTAGGCAGGCCACGTACATGCCTGCACTAGAGTCGGTGGCAAAACTCTATTCCCAGGTGGATACCTTTTTTTTTTTTTGTAATTTTATCTATTTATTTTCAATTATTTTTGGCTATGCTGGGTCTTAATTGTTGCCAGAGGACTTAGTTGCTCCAGGGCAGGTGGCATCTTCTCCAACCAGGGCTGTCCTGCATTGCAGGACAGATTCTTAACCAATGAAGCAGGAGGAAAGCCCCCAGGTTGACTCCTTGGTGTGGGCACACCTCCCCCATGCTCCTTTCACCCTTTTGGGGGCGGGGCGATGTCATCTGTCCACTCTAATGATGGTAGCATGGCCTGTTCCAGCAGTCTAGGTCTTAGGAAAACAGCTTTGGTCTGTGTTTTGTTTCTTTGGCTGTGCTGTGTCTTCACTGCTGTGTGGGTTTTTCTCTAGTTGTGACGAGTTGGGGCTAAGTTGCAGTGCGTGGGCTTCTCTTGTTATGATGGCTGTCTTGTTCAGAGCACAGGCTTTATGGGGTGCCGGCTTCAGTAGTTACAGCAGTTGGACTCAGTAGTTGTGGCTTCCAGGCTGTAGAGCACAGGCTCCCATCCAAGTACTAACCAGGCCTGACCCTGCCTAGCTTCCAAGATGAGATGAGATCAGGCGCATTCAGGGTGGTATGGCTGTAGACGAGCACAGGCGTGATAGCTGTGGCGCATAGGCTTGGTTGCTCCCATGCCACATGGGATCGTCCCGGATCAGGGCTCGAACCTGTGTCTCCCACATTGACAGGTGGATTCTTTACCAGTGAGCAAGCAGGAAAGCCGCAAACAGCCTTGTTCTTGAAGAGCCCCAGGTAGGGGAGAAATAGCCCTGTCCTGCAGGAACAGCTGTCTGAAGTGGGGCTGGAGAAAAGATGGATATAGAGGAAGCAAACTCAGGCTTCATTATGGAGCTGGTCTTAGAGATAGTTTAATTTTGAGCAAACATTTTGTCTTTTTAGCTCTTTAATACTTAGCCTTTGTTTTAGGCTGGTCAGGGGGTGTCAACGGAGTTGGGGGCTGATGAAGCAGAAGCCTACAGCTTCTGTGTCATTCTAAGGATTTGGGCAGCCTAGGCTTGAGACGAGAGTAATGTCAAAAGACTAGCCCTGCCGAGGGCAGGGCAGATGGGGCAGGAGGAAGTGTCTGTAAGGAGAGTGGAGGAGCAGGGGAGCTGGGAGCCTGCAAGTGTGAAAGTCTGTGGTAGGAACTGAGATGAAGTGGAATGGAGGACTGAGGAGTGCGGTGACTGGCACTGAGGGCTGGTGAGTCAGCTCAAGCCAGGATGGCCCCTTGTCCCTGGCGTTGTCCTGGGTATGCTTGTTCTTTATACCTTGGATACCGAGCACGATGGCTTATCTGATTTGCAGCTGACACAAAGCCAGCAGGGATTAGAAGCTGATGGGCTCAAGGCAGGGTCATATTCAGAAAGATTGTAGTAGGTTAGAACAAAGTTCTAAAACAAGATGAGGAGAAACAACACATAGAATTATATAGGACTGGGGACACTTGGTTTGGTCTCAGCTCAGTTCAGGGGGTTGTGGTGATTGGCACAGGCCAGCAGAAACAGGGCTGCTGACACTAAGGAAGCCATGGTCCCAGAGGTGGGGTGGCTTGGTGAGGGCGGGAACAGCTCCATGTTTAGGTAGGGCCACACGTGGAGCACAGAGTTGGGCTCTGGGAGTCTCAGGCAAAGAGCAGCAAAAGTCAGCACCTGAGACTGAAGGGCCCTGCCCTCTGGGCCGACTAGAATGAGCGAGGGGCACAGGCGTGATAGCTGTGGCGCATAGGCTTGGTTGCTCCCATGCCACATGGGATCGTCCCGGATCAGGGCTCGAACCTGTGTCTCCCACATTGACAGGTGGATTCTTTACCAGTGAGCAAGCAGGAAAGCCGCAAACAGCCTTGTTCTTGAAGAGCCCCAGGTAGGGGAGAAATAGCCCTGTCCTGCAGGAACAGCTGTCTGAAGTGGGGCTGGAGAAAAGATGGATATAGAGGAAGCAAACTCAGGCTTCATTATGGAGCTGGTCTTAGAGATAGTTTAATTTTGAGCAAACATTTTGTCTTTTTAGCTCTTTAATACTTAGCCTTTGTTTTAGGCTGGTCAGGGGGTGTCAACGGAGTTGGGGGCTGATGAAGCAGAAGCCTACAGCTTCTGTGTCATTCTAAGGATTTGGGCAGCCTAGGCTTGAGACGAGAGTAATGTCAAAAGACTAGCCCTGCCGAGGGCAGGGCAGATGGGGCAGGAGGAAGTGTCTGTAAGGAGAGTGGAGGAGCAGGGGAGCTGGGAGCCTGCAAGTGTGAAAGTCTGTGGTAGGAACTGAGATGAAGTGGAATGGAGGACTGAGGAGTGCGGTGACTGGCACTGAGGGCTGGTGAGTCAGCTCAAGCCAGGATGGCCCCTTGTCCCTGGCGTTGTCCTGGGTATGCTTGTTCTTTATACCTTGGATACCGAGCACGATGGCTTATCTGATTTGCAGCTGACACAAAGCCAGCAGGGATTAGAAGCTGATGGGCTCAAGGCAGGGTCATATTCAGAAAGATTGTAGTAGGTTAGAACAAAGTTCTAAAACAAGATGAGGAGAAACAACACATAGAATTATATAGGACTGGGGACACTTGGTTTGGTCTCAGCTCAGTTCAGGGGGTTGTGGTGATTGGCACAGGCCAGCAGAAACAGGGCTGCTGACACTAAGGAAGCCATGGTCCCAGAGGTGGGGTGGCTTGGTGAGGGCGGGAACAGCTCCATGTTTAGGTAGGGCCACACGTGGAGCACAGAGTTGGGCTCTGGGAGTCTCAGGCAAAGAGCAGCAGAGCAGAGGAGAGTCAGCACCTGAGACTGAAGGGCCCTGCCCTCGAGATGGGACCCTTGGACAGTGGGACCCAGAGCTTGCAGCTGAGTCTCCTGAGATAATATGAGGAATGGCCACTGAGAGGTTGAACTTGCTTTCCCCTGGGGCCCTGGGCCTTGTCTGGCCTTGCAAGGCCTCTCCAGCCTGGGAGCAAACAGCCTCACCAGGGAGGCTCTGGTCTGGGGGTCAGCAGGGCCATACTCGGGCTCCTGACTTGTATTAGTGTCCTCTCTATACCCCACTGCTTTGGGTTTTTTTTCCCACCTCCTGTGGCTTCCAACTTCCAATGCCCTTTCTCTACCAGGTGCTCAGCTATTTTCTGAAGCTTCAGGGCTGTGACTGAATACCTCCTTTGTGCCTCTATCTTTTCAGGGCCTCTGGGACTGCTTGGTTCCACTTTAACTCATCTTAGACCACCACCAGCCTAGCTCCCAAGGGCAGACAGGATCTCAGTCCTAGAGCTGACATTCTGTACAGTTGGACACTTGGGATATGCCTAATAAAAATCTATTTTGGTGCTTAAAGGCCAGAGTTGGGTGCAGAGGAGAGTCCAATACAGGTGGATTGGACTAAGGGCCTCAGGGCTGATGTCTCCCCCATGGGCTCTCCTAGGACCGAGAGGAGCGGAAGCTCCTGCTGGATCCCAGCAGCCCACCCACCAAAGCCCTCAATGGAGCTGAGCCCAACTACCACAGCCTGCCTTCCGCCCGCACCGATGAGCAGGCGCTGCTCTCCTCCATCCTCGCCAAGACGGCCAGGTAGGCGTGACAGGACCGGGCCTGAGGCAGAGCTCCTCCGTGCATGTTAAGGACTGGGGCTGGGGAGCCAGACCCGGGATGCGGGGGACGGGACACGGTCAGAGGGAAGAGGTACTCCTGGGCCCAGTCCTGGCCCAGTCCTGCTCCTGTGGGCAGGCAAGGACACTGGTGTCAGATAGCTCTGGAGTTGGCACCTGGCAAGGAGTCTTGTTTGTGCCTCTCGGAAGCACCATTCATGTCCTCTGCCTCCTCCCCAAAGCAACATCATCGACGTGTCCGCTGCAGACTCCCAGGGCATGGAGCAGCACGAGTACATGGACCGGGCCCGGCAGTACAGGTGAGCACCCGGTCAGCTTGCATCCTGCAGGCGGCTCGGGCCCCTCCCTTCCCCTTCTTCTGATCCATCTTTGGAGCCTGGGCCCCAGTCCAGGCTCCTCATTTGGGTGTGGCCCAGGAGGCAGACCACAAATCACTCGGGTGCCTCAACAGATGTTCGTGTTGACCCAGCTCGCCCCATGACATTCAAGGGTGTGGAGACCAAAGGAGGTGGGCCTGAGAGGGTTTGTGATGAGCCGAGGCCCTGTCCCCTGCTTCTCTGATCTGAGGGTGGGAGGCTTGCCTGGGCTTGGGGATTTTTTCTCATACCCCACTGCTTTCCCTTTCTCCTACCCAGGTGCTCAGCTATTTTCTGAAGCTTCAGGGCTGTGACTGAATACCTCCTTTGTGCCTCTATCTTTTCAGGGCCTCTGGGACTGCTTGGTTCCACTTTAACTCATCTTAGACCACCACCAGCCTAGCTCCCAAGGGCAGACAGGATCTCAGTCCTAGAGCTGACATTCTGTACAGTTGGACACTTGGGATATGCCTAATAAAAATCTATTTTGGTGCTTAAAGGCCAGAGTTGGGTGCAGAGGAGAGTCCAATACAGGTGGATTGGACTAAGGGCCTCAGGGCTGATGTCTCCCCCATGGGCTCTCCTAGGACCGAGAGGAGCGGAAGCTCCTGCTGGATCCCAGCAGCCCACCCACCAAAGCCCTCAATGGAGCTGAGCCCAACTACCACAGCCTGCCTTCCGCCCGCACCGATGAGCAGGCGCTGCTCTCCTCCATCCTCGCCAAGACGGCCAGGTAGGCGTGACAGGACCGGGCCTGAGGCAGAGCTCCTCCGTGCATGTTAAGGACTGGGGCTGGGGAGCCAGACCCGGGATGCGGGGGACGGGACACGGTCAGAGGGAAGAGGTACTCCTGGGCCCAGTCCTGGCCCAGTCCTGCTCCTGTGGGCAGGCAAGGACACTGGTGTCAGATAGCTCTGGAGTTGGCACCTGGCAAGGAGTCTTGTTTGTGCCTCTCGGAAGCACCATTCATGTCCTCTGCCTCCTCCCCAAAGCAACATCATCGACGTGTCCGCTGCAGACTCCCAGGGCATGGAGCAGCACGAGTACATGGACCGGGCCCGGCAGTACAGGTGAGCACCCGGTCAGCTTGCATCCTGCAGGCGGCTCGGGCCCCTCCCTTCCCCTTCTTCTGATCCATCTTTGGAGCCTGGGCCCCAGTCCAGGCTCCTCATTTGGGTGTGGCCCAGGAGGCAGACCACAAATCACTCGGGTGCCTCAACAGATGTTCGTGTTGACCCAGCTCGCCCCATGACATTCAAGGGTGTGGAGACCAAAGGAGGTGGGCCTGGAGAGGGTTTGTGATGAGCCGAGGCCCCTGTCCCCTGCTTCTCTGATCTGAGGGTGGGAGGCTTGCCTGGGCTGGTGGGGCTGGCTGCTGTGCCTGACTGTCAGTCCCCACCCTCTCTGCCAGCACCCGCCTGGCTGTGTTGAGCAGCAGCCTGACCCACTGGAAGAAGCTGCCGCCGCTTCCCTCTCTCACCAGCCAGCCTCACCAAGTGCTGGCTAGCGAGCCCGTCCCCTTCTCCGACTTACAGCAGGTGAGCCACCTGCTGCCCTGCCCTCTCCCCCTCAGGAGGTAGAGAAGCAGAGGGAGGGGAGCCGGGGAGCCTGTGGGTCCTGCTCTCTCCCACCTCACTGTCTTTCTGTCTTCCCAATCCCCTTTCTTCAGCCTTCATTCTTTTTCTATTCTTTCTTCTTTCTTCCCGTCTCCCCCATCCCTGCCTTTCTCTTTGGCTCCCTGTCCCTTGTCATTCCCTCCTCTCTGGCCATCCACCCCCACCACACACTCCAGATCTCCCTTCTCACCGCTCTCTGTTCCTCTTTGTGGTCCCTCTGTCCCAGGTCTCCAGGATAGCTGCGTATGCCTACAGTGCACTTTCTCAGATCCGTGTGGATGCAAAAGAGGAGCTGGTTGTACAGTTCGGGATCCCATGAAGAGAGGTGGTCCCTGGACAGCTCTTCTTCTCTCTTCCCTCCGTCTCCATCCTGCCTCCCCTGGCCCCCAGCCTCACTGCGGCTTATACAGTATCCTAACCTGCTACTTAATCACAGAAGAAAGTGGAGGAGGAGAAGAGTGAGGCAAGCAACCTGAGCACGTGAGGACGCAGCAAGGGAGGGTAGAACTGTCTGGGACTGGCCTTTGAAGTCCTGGCCAGGAGTGGGTGGGGGTCACAGGCAGGAGCTAGTAGCTCTTCCCCATCATTGGGAAGATGGCAGTGCTGGTGTGAGGGTGGTCACTGGGAGGGCCTGTCAGGGCCCCCTGCCCACCCTTTCTGGGCCTCACTCTGGTCCCCGTCTCCCTGACCTGGTGCTCACATGCACCTCATGAGGTCTTGTGACCAGGGTCTGGGTGAGCTTGAATTTGAATGGATTGAGCTTGTATTTCTAGCACCCTGGGGTTTTTACATGTTTGGGGTTTTTTCGTTTTGTTTTGATTTATCACCCTCGATAAAGGACATGTATCCATCTGTGTGCTGGCTCCTGCCTGTCTGTCCTGCCCCCTACTTGCGTACTTACTTCTGGCTCCTCCAGTCTGTGAGTATCATGATGGATGAGGTGGGGGTTCTTCTAGGGGCACCAAAAGGAATCCAGAAGGAGATGAGGGGTGTGGGGTTCCCAGTTTTAGGTGAGACTCGGCCTGCACTAACCTCAGATCGGATGAGACTGCTGTGTCCCTCCTCCGGTGATGGGAACACTGTCCAGGCTGAAGAGGCTGGCCTCTGGGACTGTCCTCATCACTGTGGGCCTTGTGGGCCTCAGGCTCAGGGGAATTCCCAGGGAGCCCAGTGAGAGGATGGCAGTCTGCAGCCAGACCAAGAGCACCTGGTATGGAGTTAGCAGACACACAGTTTCAAGCAGAAGATTCTTTTGTGGGGCGGGGAGGGGTTGGAGAAGGACAGGGCGGATGGGCCACTTCCATTGGTCTTTCATTTATCTATTTTCATAGCTGCGTATGCCTACAGTGCACTTTCTCAGATCCGTGTGGATGCAAAAGAGGAGCTGGTTGTACAGTTCGGGATCCCATGAAGAGAGGTGGTCCCTGGACAGCTCTTCTTCTCTCTTCCCTCCGTCTCCATCCTGCCTCCCCTGGCCCCCAGCCTCACTGCGGCTTATACAGTATCCTAACCTGCTACTTAATCACAGAAGAAAGTGGAGGAGGAGAAGAGTGAGGCAAGCAACCTGAGCACGTGAGGACGCAGCAAGGGAGGGTAGAACTGTCTGGGACTGGCCTTTGAAGTCCTGGCCAGGAGTGGGTGGGGGTCACAGGCAGGAGCTAGTAGCTCTTCCCCATCATTGGGAAGATGGCAGTGCTGGTGTGAGGGTGGTCACTGGGAGGGCCTGTCAGGGCCCCCTGCCCACCCTTTCTGGGCCTCACTCTGGTCCCCGTCTCCTGACCTGGTGCTCACATGCACCTCATGAGGTCTTGTGACCAGGGTCTGGGTGAGCTTGAATTTGAATGGATTGAGCTTGTATTTCTAGCACCCTGGGGTTTTTACATGTTTGGGGTTTTTTCGTTTTGTTTTGATTTATCACCCTCGATAAAGGACATGTATCCATCTGTGTGCTGGCTCCTGCCTGTCTGTCCTGCCCCCTACTTGCGTACTTACTTCTGGCTCCTCCAGTCTGTGAGTATCATGATGGATGAGGTGGGGGTTCTTCTAGGGGCACCAAAAGGAATCCAGAAGGAGATGAGGGGTGTGGGGTTCCCAGTTTTAGGTGAGACTCGGCCTGCACTAACCTCAGATCGGATGAGACTGCTGTGTCCCTCCTCCGGTGATGGGAACACTGTCCAGGCTGAAGAGGCTGGCCTCTGGGACTGTCCTCATCACTGTGGGCCTTGTGGGCCTCAGGCTCAGGGGAATTCCCAGGGAGCCCAGTGAGAGGATGGCAGTCTGCAGCCAGACCAAGAGCACCTGGTATGGAGTTAGCAGACACACAGTTTCAAGCAGAAGATTCTTTTGTGGGGGGGCGGGGGAGGGGTTGGAGAAGGACAGGGGCGGATGGGCCACTTCCATTGGTCTTTCATTTATCTATTTTCATCCTTTTTTGTTCTTTGACCTGTGTGGGCCTCCCATCGCGGTGGCCTCTGTTGTCGCAGAGCACCAGCTCTGGGCGCATGTGTTCCAGAGCTCCGGCTCGGTAATTGGACACATCAGTCCAGCCACTCCTCGGCACGTGGGATCCTCCCAGGCCAGGGATCGCACCGGCACCCCTTGCACTGCAAGGCAGTGTCCTTACCCACTGGACCACACCGGAAGCCCCAGAAGATTCTTTTTCTTAAATGAAATCTTAACAGAATCATGAAATGCAAAGCATGAGTGAAGAATGACTCTGATCCCATTGAAGTGGGGGTTCAGAGGTTGTAGCCCATCTTCCTGGCCTCCTGTCACGGAGGCCTCTGAGGCGTCTCCACAGAACCTCGGTGCTCTGTGAAGCAGCTCTGACTTCAGGATATCTGAACTAAAGAGTGAAAAGGGCCCTGACAGGTTAGATGGGTTTCCCAAGGCCATGCCATAGCCCAGGCCAGTAGGCCTTTCCTTCTACTTCTCCTCATTTCAGTGAAGTGAGACTGGAACGTGATGGGGTTGCCTGATTTGGGGGGCATCTGTGAATAGTACAGCTGGTCTGCTGAACAGCTCAAATTGTTTATTGTCAAACCAAACTGACTACCCTTGGGCCTTTAGGACTGCTGGGGTCCTGGGAACCTCCTGAGTGCATTCTGCTTGATTCGGACCTTTGGTTTGACGTTCATGCATTTCCATACTTCAGCCGTCGTGCGGTCTGCTTTGGTGATCCCACTGAAGTCGAACGTGGTGATGCGGGGCAACGTACACAGCACATATTGCCTGTGGGGAAGACTCAGGTTGGGGGCCAGTCCTCCTTTTGGAACCGCTTTCTCCCTCCAGCCATTCCTGTTGCCCCTGACTATAAGGAATGGAGGGACTTGAGTAGAGTTTGGAGGAGATGGAATTTATCCTGACTGACAGGAAGAAATGCCTAAAGCCATCTCTTCCCTTCCCGGGTCCAAGCAGAGCAGAAGGATGGTGCTGGATTTCTAGCCCTGACCCTCTACTTCTCCCCCATGGGAGCCGGGCTGGAGTCCATGTCCAGGGCAGGGCACTCACCTGTATCCCTTCTTTTCCTCCATGGGGTTCCCGTGCAGGGTCAGGCTCCGGAGCCGAGGGAGGACAGCCAGTTTGTTCACCTCTCCAAGGCGCTGGATGCTGTTGCCATGGAGATAGAGGATACTCAGGTTGAAGAAAGTTGTCAAGACCTGTTGGGGAAGGAAACCGGAAGCTAGACTGAACAGAGCCCTGTATCTGTTGCTCATGTGGGCAGAGAAGGAAGTTTGGGGGAACAACTTGTCACCCCCACAGCCACGCTGGAGTCACTCCAGCCTACTTTCATTTACCTACACTGAGTTGAAGGGGAACAGGGATACCACACTGACACAGCGCCGCGGTCCGAGGGCAGGAGGTGCAGATCTGGGTCCCACCACTGCCACTGACAGGCCAGGTGCTGTGCTCTCCTGTCTCTCCCTGAGCCTTAGCTGTCCCTTCACCATTCCACCATTCCACCATTCCAGCTTCGGTGTTCTAAGATTGTCACAACAGGAAAGCATCAGGCTAGGTACATCAGAGCTTTTAAAACAGCCATTAAGTTGAGTTCCCTGTACGGAGGGGACACTTTTCAAGTCATACCCTAGCTCCTTTCTCTTCTGACGTAGATCTTGGCTGAAGAGGGGCCAGTTTTGTTTTTTAACATTTAGCCTGAGTGCATGGAAAGTAACGGCTGTACTTTTAGTGGCTGCCTCTACAAAAGAACTGGGCGTAAAGCACAGTGGGCGCCCCATGAACTACAGTTTTACTTTAGCCTCCTGTATACAGGCGTGCTATGTGCTGGTTGATTTTTGTACCTTCTCATTTAATCTTCACAGGATGTTTATAATGTTGGCCTATTATCCCTGTTTTTCAGACAGGGAGGCTGAGGTTTTCAAAGGTTAGGAGCTTGCCCAAGGTCACAAAGTCAGTAAGAGGCAGATCTAGGATTTGAATGTATAACTATGTGAGCCCACAGCCATGTGCTTTGCAGGGCACCATGCTGCCTCACTACTTTCTTGATAACATGTGGGAGGTGGAGAGGCTGGGCTTGGATGAGGTGGCTTCAGGCCCACTCTAACTGGACTCACAGGGTCAATGGAAGTCAGGTCGTTGAAGGACAGGTCAATCCAGGCCAGGTTCTCTGGATGCTCCAGCAGCTGTGAAACCACATGGTTGAAGTCTCTCAGGTCATTGAGGACATTGTTGTTCACCTCTCCAACTGAGCGTTGCCGGGTAGAGGATACTCAGGCTGAAGAAAGTTGTCAAGACCTGTTGGGGAAGGAAACCGGAAGCTAGACTGAACAGAGCCCTGTATCTGTTGCTCATGTGGGCAGAGAAGGAAGTTTGGGGGAACAACTTGTCACCCCCACAGCCACGCTGGAGTCACTCCAGCCTACTTTCATTTACCTACACTGAGTTGAAGGGGAACAGGGATACCACACTGACACAGCGCCGCGGTCCGAGGGCAGGAGGTGCAGATCTGGGTCCCACCACTGCCACTGACAGGCCAGGTGCTGTGCTCTCCTGTCTCTCCCTGAGCCTTAGCTGTCCCTTCACCATTCCACCATTCCACCATTCCAGCTTCGGTGTTCTAAGATTGTCACAACAGGAAAGCATCAGGCTAGGTACATCAGAGCTTTTAAAACAGCCATTAAGTTGAGTTCCCTGTACGGAGGGGACACTTTTCAAGTCATACCTAGCTCCTTTCTCTTCTGACGTAGATCTTGGCTGAAGAGGGGCCAGTTTTGTTTTTTAACATTTAGCCTGAGTGCATGGAAAGTAACGGCTGTACTTTTAGTGGCTGCCTCTACAAAAGAACTGGGCGTAAAGCACAGTGGGCGCCCCATGAACTACAGTTTTACTTTAGCCTCCTGTATACAGGCGTGCTATGTGCTGGTTGATTTTTGTACCTTCTCATTTAATCTTCACAGGATGTTTATAATGTTGGCCTATTATCCCTGTTTTTCAGACAGGGAGGCTGAGGTTTTCAAAGGTTAGGAGCTTGCCCAAGGTCACAAAGTCAGTAAGAGGCAGATCTAGGATTTGAATGTATAACTATGTGAGCCCACAGCCATGTGCTTTGCAGGGCACCATGCTGCCTCACTACTTTCTTGATAACATGTGGGAGGTGGAGAGGCTGGGCTTGGATGAGGTGGCTTCAGGCCCACTCTAACTGGACTCACAGGGTCAATG
Organism: Tragulus kanchil; assembly: GCA_022376925.1. Classification (NCBI taxonomy): domain Eukaryota; kingdom Metazoa; phylum Chordata; class Mammalia; order Artiodactyla; family Tragulidae; genus Tragulus; species Tragulus kanchil. Next base: position 49,538,325 of record JAIOJX010000006.1, read on the forward strand.
GAAGTCAGGTCGTTGAAGGACAGGTCAATCCAGGCCAGGTTCTCTGGATGCTCCAGCAGCTGTGAAACCACATGGTTGAAGTCTCTCAGGTCATTGAGGACATTGTTGTTCAGCCTCAGGGACTGGGTCATTGACTTGCCTGACTTTGCGTGCCTTACTGGTCGTAGTCCTGTCTGTGGCTCCTTGCTTAACACATCTGTGGAGACAAGGTGAGCTTTGGGTATGTCATCTTTGCTTTTCTGGTGCTGAGAGGTGGGAAGGGACAGACCTGGGAGAATCTGTAGCTAGGGGAGCTGGCCGGGCCGTAACCCCAGCTTATGCCTTGTGCAATTTTGTGCACTGTCCTATAGGACCCAGCAGTTAAGAGAGTGAGCTTGGATGAAGGGCCAAAAACGTCCCATCCTACACGCTTGATTTGGGTCATGTACTCGTGTCTTTTGGGTCCTCTGTATACCACCCATGTGGGAATTGGAGGGAGGCAGATTTTATAGATGAAGAAACCAAGATCCAGAGGTTTTGGACTTGAGCCAAGATGTTGAAGTACAAAATCCAGAATTCTCTACTGGTAGAGCCTATAGAGTTCACTTCAGCGTCACACCGTCTTGATGTCCTATCCCTCCTTCATTAATAGTGAGTAACAGTGTGCCGCATACTGGGTATACAATGGTGAACCAAATGAAAGCAGCTCTGGAAGGTAATAGAGCGAGGGTGAAGGGGATGTTTGTGTTTTGGAGGAGTTCACGTGGGCAAGATGAAAGCCAGCGGTCAACACAGCGTGATAAATGCTCTTTAAGTCACAGAAGCAGAGGAGGGCGGCTCCTAACCCCGTCTTGGAGCTTAGGGAATTTTCCCAGGGAAGGCTGAACCAAAGCTCGGTACCTTGGTGGGTTAGGAGACATTAACCAGGCAGAGAAGGGTGGAAAGGGTAAGGAGAGTATGAACAAAGGCAGATGTGTGAGATAGCATGACACACACGCACACGTGCTGCCCAAGGAGGCAAGGAGCCTTGAAAACCAGGCTGAGTGACTTAGACTTTATCTTGTAGGAGATGGGACGCCACTGGAGGGTTGAAAGCAAAGGAGAGGATTCACATCTTTCATTTCAGAAATGAGAGATCACTCTGAAGCTTTAGAGCATGGACCTTAGGGAGGGAGTGGGACTGGAAGACCAGTTTGGCTCCGTCAGTCATCCATGCAAGGAGGAGAGGGACATACAGTCAGCACGACTGCATGGTTGACTAGATGTCAGGGTAGAATATACTCAAGGGTGTCTCACAGTCTCTTGATGTCAGTGGAAACGCCAGTCCTATGAACTGATGTGGGATGAGGAAAAGGAGAAGCACGGTCAGGAAGGTGGGAGTCCAGGCTTGGCCTTGGCGTGTCTGAGGTTTCTCTAGCACAGGACAGAGAAGCAGCCAAGTAAGCAGTTAGATATGAAAGTCTAGAGCTCAGGAGACGTAGACTTGAGGATCATTAGCATAGACTGTATACAGGTTAGAAAAATAGATGAGCTCCTTCAGGCCGAGAGAGAGCAGAGAGGGGAGGAGGAAGAGGGACTCCACTGAAGAAGTCAGTGAGTCTGCAGGGTGGGGCGGGGAGAACCGGGAGAGGGTAGTTTTAAAGATGCTCAGGGGATCATGAGTGAGTTTCAGGGAGATAAACTGAACAGTAACTTTGGCAACTCAGAAGTCCTTGGTGACACCGTTGAGGGCTGTTTCAGTGAAACCACGAGGGGCTGGGGGCAGAAGCTAGATTGGAGTAAGTTCACAAGCAAATGGAAAGCAGAGAAATGTATGCTGTAAACAGCACCCTCAGAAAGTTTGGTTGAGAAGGAGATGAGCAAATACAGCAATCCTTTTTTTTTAAACGAGCAATCCTAGAACCCATCTGTATGGACCCTTCCCTTCTTTTTTTTTTTAAAGATTTGTTTATTTATTTATTGGGCGGGGGTTGGGTTGGGGAGGGAGGGGAGTGGGCGGGCCACTTCTATTGGTCTTTCATTTCTCTATTTTCATCCGTCTTTGTTCTTTGGCTCCTGTGGGCCTCCCATAGTGGTGGCGTCTGTTGTTGCAGAGCGCCGACTCTGGGCGCATGCGCTCCAGAGCTCCGGCTCAGTAATTGGACACATCAGTCCAGCCTCTCCGCGGCACGTGGGATCTTCCCAGGCCAGGGATCGAACCGGCGCCCCTTGCACTGCAAGGCGGTGTCCTTACCCACTGGACCACCAGGGGAAGCCCCCCTTCTATTTCTTGACAGGTAAGGTCCAGGCCCAGGCTCACAGACTGCCAGTGGCAGAGCCAGAACCACACTCCCAGCTCTAGCTGAGGTGACGAGATGTTTCCTGTTGTCCCTAGGCTTTTTATTTGTCTAAAGCGGCCTCCCAGGAAGAAAGGATTTTGTATTTTTTGAACTGGTCAGCTGGTCTTTGCTCTCCCCTCAGCTCTTACTGGACAGGCTTCTCTTCCACCCCTACTCGACTTGAACTTCTCAGCTGCAGGTCAGGCTGCATCCACCAGATGGCTCTCTGTCTTAGTCCTTGAGTGAGCAGAACCCACAGCGGGGAGGTGGCAGGAGGGTCCTGGAGGAGACCACCCCAGCAAGTTAAGATCCAGATAAGCCCACATGTGCCCACAGCCTCCAGTCTGAGGCGGTGGCACCTTAGGGAATGCCACCAAGCATAGGCTGATCCCTAGGTCAGGGAGGGCCTCTGGAGATGGCATCGCCTAAAACCTGAGGCTGCCTTGAGGTTGCTCTTCTCTCTGGTGGGGGACGGAGTTCAGGTTGCTCCGGGTTACTGCTCTTCTCAGACTCCATCAGGGCACTGCATTGCCTGAGCATCTGTCAAAGCTGCCCTGTTCAGGGTCGGCCAAGGCAGGGCTGGAAAGTGGACCGCCAACACTGGGACAATGGGGGATTGTCTAGCCCTAGGATGATCTGGGGAAGACATAATCTGTCTTCATGTCTCCCGAGGCTTGCCACGCCACGTTTCCCGTCTCCCCAGAGGGAAGGAGTTAGTTTGATGTGAAGCACTTCTTTTTGTTTGTTTGTTTGTTTTTTGATGTGAAGCACTTCTTTTTGTTTGTTTGTTTGTTTTTTGATGTGAAGCACTTCAGTGTGTCAGTCCTTGCCTTGTAACGGAAGGGCTGGTAACTGTGTGGTATGGGACCCCCTTAACTGTGAGTTTGGGAGCAGATACAGGACTGTGTGTTGGAGGTGGTAGACTGGATGCCTTTGAAAGTCACCATCATTTCAGATTCATATATTGATTAGTTCAAGAAATCATGTACCAAGTATCCCCAAACTCTGCTCTGTCCTCTTAACACCTGCTTTTTAAAGTACACTGAATGCTCAGGAGAACCTAAGGGGACTGGCCTTTGGGGGCTTAGCTGTACCTCTCTCCTTCTCTCTTCCCCACTTAGCAAGGAGCACCATGCCTGGCATATGTGTACAGACCTACACACAGATACACAGAAGTGCTTAATCATAGTAGGTGTTCAGTATTGAGCTACTGAGTGAAAGACAGGGCATCTGTACAGATTATGTTTTGTGCTGTGCAGTGATCCTTGGTCTCAGTAGCTTGTCTCTCCATTCTTAGGACACCATGGGAGCAAAGCTTTATTTCCCCAGCTAGAGCGAGGAGTTCCCAGGGTAAGTAGGAGCCATACCTCCCTCCTTCCTCTGTCACCTCAGCTAGCCTGTACATAGCTGTTATGGCACCTAAAACCCTGTGGAGCATCAACTCAGAAGTGATGCTGTGCATAAGAAAGGAAGATCACAGCCAGTGGGTGTGAGAGGACAAGCGGGAGTTACTATTGTGACGATGTCAACCCAAGTAGTATCCAGTACCCTTGAAAACTAGTCATCTGCTTCTCGAACTTAAAGGTGGCCAGTGATTGCCTAAAAGAGGCGACCAAAACCAGGTGATGGGTCTGGGATAGGTTGAGGCCAGCCTGTGCTCTGTGAAGGCAGACTGATGTGTTTGTGAGAACAGTGAACAGACAGCAAACTTCCTTGGGAAGAAGCATATCACCTTGAGAATATGATCTTGCTGAACCTCCCTCTGTCCCCTCCTGAGAGGTCCTTTTGTCCACTTACACACACACTGAATGATCAAATGGAATGAGCGTGAGCAGTGCCCAAACCTGCAATTAGAGTGAGTTATAGTGGAATAAACTTGGATATGAGTGGAATGGATATACAATTTGTCAGTAACTATTCAGACTGGAAACATGCCAGTTTATTAGTAACAAGACCATGCATGTTTTTACCAGTGATCAGAGCAGGCTTGTGTCCTGAGACGGGAGAGCGGGTTCTGCCTGATGACCAGGACTCTGAAACAGCCTGTATTTTTCTTTCATTGGTCTCTTCTCTCCAGGTAGGAACTGGGGAATAAAACTGTGGGCTGATAGACTGACTTCCCAGTTTTCTTCCACCTGATTTTCCTGCTGTAGCCTGGATTCTTTTGAAGATCATCAGTTATCCTGAAAGCCCCTTTAGCTCCTTTCAGATTTGCTGATTGTTTAAAAGGCCAAACTCTTCTGCTCCCACCTCCCTACCCACTACACCTTCCCCAGGTGACAACAAAACTCATATGCTTGGGAAGAATCTCTTTAGGCTTTTAAGTAAAAGAGTGGTTTCTTGCTAGGGACCACACTCAGCCTGTTGCCATGGCAAGTGCAGTGCTGGGCTTCAGGGGCTGACCTTGGATCACGTGGATGCTTTGGAAGGAGTAGTCAAGAGGGGGCTCTTGCACCGAAGAGTTCATATAGTTCCATTTGTTCATAGCTCAGGCTATCATTTGTCAGGTGTAGACCTGGGCACTGGGAATCCTGGTTCAGCCTGGGAGGACAGAGAAGGACTGGTGTTTGGCCCTGAGGTTTCCCCAGAGCCCTCCACCCTGCTGTGTACCCTCCTCTCCTCCAGGCTTGGTGGCTGCATTTCCACTTTAAGCTACTAGTCATGATTCCTCATGTTTGTAGGGCACCGCCTACCTTCTCCAAGCACTTTCACATCCAGAGCTCACTGACAGTTAAAACACCCATTTCTACTTTCCAGACAAAGAAACTGAGACCCCAGGGTGAAAGCACTTGCCCAAAGTGAAGCCAGTGAGTCAGCTGTGGACTGCAATCACAGTCTCCTGAATCCTGCTCCGAGGCCCTTCCTGCTACTCCACAGTAGTTACCAGAAGCTTGTCTTGATATCTATCCTCCAGTGACATCAACTGAGTTAGTCTGTTGCTTAACAAACCCCTGAGGGCCTGCACTGGATCTGGTGTCTGCCAGCCCTTTGATTACCAGGACTCCATAACCTGCAATGTTTTACCAATTTGACTGTAACTATTCAGACTGGAAACATGCCAGTTTATTAGTAACAAGACCATGCATGTTTTTACCAGTGATCAGAGCAGGCTTGTGTCCTGAGACGGGAGAGCGGGTTCTGCCTGATGACCAGGACTCTGAAACAGCCTGTATTTTTCTTTCATTGGTCTCTTCTCTCCAGGTAGGAACTGGGGAATAAAACTGTGGGCTGATAGACTGACTTCCCAGTTTTCTTCCACCTGATTTTCCTGCTGTAGCCTGGATTCTTTTGAAGATCATCAGTTATCCTGAAAGCCCCTTTAGCTCCTTTCAGATTTGCTGATTGTTTAAAAGGCCAAACTCTTCTGCTCCCACCTCCCTACCCACTACACCTTCCCCAGGTGACAACAAAACTCATATGCTTGGGAAGAATCTCTTTAGGCTTTTAAGTAAAAGAGTGGTTTCTTGCTAGGGACCACACTCAGCCTGTTGCCATGGCAAGTGCAGTGCTGGGCTTCAGGGGCTGACCTTGGATCACGTGGATGCTTTGGAAGGAGTAGTCAAGAGGGGGCTCTTGCACCGAAGAGTTCATATAGTTCCATTTGTTCATAGCTCAGGCTATCATTTGTCAGGTGTAGACCTGGGCACTGGGAATCCTGGTTCAGCCTGGGAGGACAGAGAAGGACTGGTGTTTGGCCCTGAGGTTTCCCCAGAGCCCTCCACCCTGCTGTGTACCCTCCTCTCCTCCAGGCTTGGTGGCTGCATTTCCACTTTAAGCTACTAGTCATGATTCCTCATGTTTGTAGGGCACCGCCTACCTTCTCCAAGCACTTTCACATCCAGAGCTCACTGACAGTTAAAACACCCATTTCTACTTTCCAGACAAAGAAACTGAGACCCCAGGGTGAAAGCACTTGCCCAAAGTGAAGCCAGTGAGTCAGCTGTGGACTGCAATCACAGTCTCCTGAATCCTGCTCCGAGGCCCTTCCTGCTACTCCACAGTAGTTACCAGAAGCTTGTCTTGATATCTATCCTCCAGTGACATCAACTGAGTTAGTCTGTTGCTTAACAAACCCCTGAGGGCCTGCACTGGATCTGGTGTCTGCCAGCCCTTTGCAGTCTGACATAGATGGGGATTTGCCTCCCTCTCTGCTTAGCTTGTCTAGTGGGCCTGTCATCTTTCCATCCAAAGACCCTTCTTTCAGCTACATCCTTAATGTAGTAGTGCATACATAAAGACACATATACATAAAACCAGAGTCTGCCTCACTCTCACTCACCTATCACTGATGCCTGAAACTCTATTAGGGATTCATTCCTTTGGGTTCAGGGATTGTTCCCTGTTAAAATGGAAACGCCCCCTGAGAGGGGGTGAACACAGTGTTATCGTCATTTACAATGTGGTGTGAATTGTCTTATCAGATCCTTTCCTGTTTGTTAGCTTAAATAAAGCTGAGAATTTTTGAGACTGGGCAGAGCCATGAGAACACCACTCACCTGGGAAGAGGAGAGCTTGTATGTGGTACAAACAAAAGATAAATTGACAAATACATGTCCCAATCAACCTCCCCTTCTCACTTCATCCACTGCTGATACCTCCTTTGCCTTTATAAAACTTCACTTGTTTTCCAAAAGGATTTGAGGTGTTTTATAGTAATAACACGCTCACAGAAGAGGATGATTAGTAGAACAGAGCTGTCCTGACAGAAATACAGTGAATGTCACAAATGCTGGCCACGTGTCTAGTTCTTTTTTTCACATGCATAACTTAATATTTTCCAGTAGCCACAAGAGAAAAGTCAAAAGAAACAGGTGAAGTGAGGTTTAGTAATATATTTTATTTAACACATCACTATGTCCAAAATATCATTCAACATATAATTAATATTAAAATTGAGATACTTCATACTTATAGCACATCCCAACTGGGACAAGCCACCTATAAAGTGCTCAGTAGCCACATGTGACTAAAGGCTACCATCCTGGACAGTACAGATGCAGAAGATGAAAACATGGAAGAGAAAGATCAGAAGTCAGAAGGAAGTGAAAGAGATGTGAATTAGAAAACCATGCCTCGGGGCTTCCCTGGTGGTCCAGTGGGTAAGGACACCGCCTTGCAGTGCAGGGGGCGCCGGTTCGATCCCTGGCCTGGGAAGAGTGGAGCAGCTGGACCTATGTGTCCAACTACCGCCTTTCAAATGGCCACTGGATCTGGTGTCTGCCAGCCCTTTGCAGTCTGACATAGATGGGGATTTGCCTCCCTCTCTGCTTAGCTTGTCTAGTGGGCCTGTCATCTTTCCATCCAAAGACCCTTCTTTCAGCTACATCCTTAATGTAGTAGTGCATACATAAAGACACATATACATAAAACCAGAGTCTGCCTCACTCTCACTCACCTATCACTGATGCCTGAAACTCTATTAGGGATTCATTCCTTTGGGTTCAGGGATTGTTCCCTGTTAAAATGGAAACGCCCCCTGAGAGGGGGTGAACACAGTGTTATCGTCATTTACAATGTGGTGTGAATTGTCTTATCAGATCCTTTCCTGTTTGTTAGCTTAAATAAAGCTGAGAATTTTTGAGACTGGGCAGAGCCATGAGAACACCACTCACCTGGGAAGAGGAGAGCTTGTATGTGGTACAAACAAAAGATAAATTGACAAATACATGTCCCAATCAACCTCCCCTTCTCACTTCATCCACTGCTGATACCTCCTTTGCCTTTATAAAACTTCACTTGTTTTCCAAAAGGATTTGAGGTGTTTTATAGTAATAACACGCTCACAGAAGAGGATGATTAGTAGAACAGAGCTGTCCTGACAGAAATACAGTGAATGTCACAAATGCTGGCCACGTGTCTAGTTCTTTTTTTCACATGCATAACTTAATATTTTCCAGTAGCCACAAGAGAAAAGTCAAAAGAAACAGGTGAAGTGAGGTTTAGTAATATATTTTATTTAACACATCACTATGTCCAAAATATCATTCAACATATAATTAATATTAAAATTGAGATACTTCATACTTATAGCACATCCCAACTGGGACAAGCCACCTATAAAGTGCTCAGTAGCCACATGTGACTAAAGGCTACCATCCTGGACAGTACAGATGCAGAAGATGAAAACATGGAAGAGAAAGATCAGAAGTCAGAAGGAAGTGAAAGAGATGTGAATTAGAAAACCATGCCTCGGGGCTTCCCTGGTGGTCCAGTGGGTAAGGACACCGCCTTGCAGTGCAGGGGGCGCCGGTTCGATCCCTGGCCTGGGAAGATCCCACGTGCCCTGGAGCAGCTGGACCTATGTGTCCAACTACCCAGCCAGAGCTCTGGAGAGCATGTGCCCAGAGTCGATGCTCTGCAACGAGAGAGGCCACTGCGATGGGAGGCCCACACGGGCCAAAGAACAAAGATGGATGGAAATAAATAAATCAATTTTTAAAAAAATAAAAAAGAAAACCATGCCTCTACTTATCTCTGAAATTGACAGAAGCTGAAACAAAAGGGGAAACCTTAACATACGTGGTTCTCATCATTCAAGTCAACGACAAATAATTTATATGCAGAGACAATGAATTTGACAAATGTTCTTAAAATGGAGTTTCTCTTAAAAACCATGGACCTGGTAGCTTGTAATTCAGCATAAGCTTAATACAGTCCAGGCAGATTCCTTTCTTAGTGACTTAACACATATATATATGCAAGAATAGTTTTAACAGGTTTAGAGATGGAAAGAAATTGAATTTCTTTCTCTCAAAAAGCAGCGTTCTTGGGAATTCCCACAGGACCCTGTGGTGAGAACTCCGTGCTTTCACTGCCAAGGGCGCAGGTTCCATCCCTGGTTGGAGAACTAAGATCCCACAAGCCATGCAGCACAGCCAAAAGATAAGTATCGAGTCTACAGACATGACAAAGAACATGTTATTCTTCTGTAGAACTAGAGGAAGCTAGCTTGTGTTCTCACCCAGACGCATCCCACTTGAGGACCCACAACGAGTTTGATGCCTCTGAATAAGACGGGATATTTTTCTCAAAGTGAGTCCTGTGTTGGGACCCCAGAGTTAAGCCCTACAGGACATGGATTTTAGCCTATAATATTTATTTAAGGGCAGATTTTTATCATTAGTCTTGACCTCAGAGGACTTCAGTGTAGTTCCAAGGGGCTTCCACATTTGTGTAGCACCAGCTCCTGACGCATTTTTCAGGATGAGTTAGTATTACAAATGGAGCCCCAATAGTTGGATAAATTAGCCTGTTGGAAAGGGTTATCAGTCTTCCCCATTTAGACAACGGCCCAGGCTGTGAGCTAATATTGTGTCTTATTCATCATCTAATACAGAACCTGGCCTACGACAGGCACTCAGGAAATGTTAGTAGGAGGAATGAATGAGAAACTGCCAAATACAAGGATTTCTGTTTTGGGAGTGTTGATGCTAAGCTGCTCTTTCTAACAATTGATTCCAAGATTCAGCTGTTTCAGTCCATACCTCATTCACAGTAAGATACTTAATTCTTCAAACATTTGTTGAGTGCCTGCTGCTCCATGGGTGAAGCCAAGCAAATAATAGAACCCTGTTTGTCATGAGCACAAGGTAACATACGTGGTTCTCATCATTCAAGTCAACGACAAATAATTTATATGCAGAGACAATGAATTTGACAAATGTTCTTAAAATGGAGTTTCTCTTAAAACCATGGACCTGGTAGCTTGTAATTCAGCATAAGCTTAATACAGTCCAGGCAGATTCCTTTCTTAGTGACTTAACACATATATATATGCAAGAATAGTTTTAACAGGTTTAGAGATGGAAAGAAATTGAATTTCTTTCTCTCAAAAAGCAGCGTTCTTGGGAATTCCCACAGGACCCTGTGGTGAGAACTCCGTGCTTTCACTGCCAAGGGCGCAGGTTCCATCCCTGGTTGGAGAACTAAGATCCCACAAGCCATGCAGCACAGCCAAAAGATAAGTATCGAGTCTACAGACATGACAAAGAACATGTTATTCTTCTGTAGAACTAGAGGAAGCTAGCTTGTGTTCTCACCCAGACGCATCCCACTTGAGGACCCACAACGAGTTTGATGCCTCTGAATAAGACGGGATATTTTTCTCAAAGTGAGTCCTGTGTTGGGACCCCAGAGTTAAGCCCTACAGGACATGGATTTTAGCCTATAATATTTATTTAAGGGCAGATTTTTATCATTAGTCTTGACCTCAGAGGACTTCAGTGTAGTTCCAAGGGGCTTCCACATTTGTGTAGCACCAGCTCCTGACGCATTTTTCAGGATGAGTTAGTATTACAAATGGAGCCCCAATAGTTGGATAAATTAGCCTGTTGGAAAGGGTTATCAGTCTTCCCCATTTAGACAACGGCCCAGGCTGTGAGCTAATATTGTGTCTTATTCATCATCTAATACAGAACCTGGCCTACGACAGGCACTCAGGAAATGTTAGTAGGAGGAATGAATGAGAAACTGCCAAATACAAGGATTTCTGTTTTGGGAGTGTTGATGCTAAGCTGCTCTTTCTAACAATTGATTCCAAGATTCAGCTGTTTCAGTCCATACCTCATTCACAGTAAGATACTTAATTCTTCAAACATTTGTTGAGTGCCTGCTGCTCCATGCCTGACCAGAAGGAATGAAGCCAAGATACAAATAATAGAACCCTGTTTGTCATGAGCACAGGAAGGCCTGCCGGGTTGCAACTGATGGTAGCAAACCAGCCTGCATCCAGTTCTAAGAAAAAGCTGCCTACTTAGTGAATACCCTTGTGTTTGAATACTCTAGTGTACCCTCTTCGAAGAGAGACTTTTTTTCCAAATAAAATTCATCATTGTGTCCTGTATTAGATTGACTCCATGGATGAGTGTTAAGTGGTCTTCCCTGTAGCCATCTTTTTGGCCCTCTGACTTTGTGTAATAGTTCCAACCACTGATGCTGGGTTCAGCCATGTGACTTGCTTTGGCCAAAAGGATGTTGGCAAACATGAAGCAAACAGAAGCTTAAAGAGAGGACTTGCCCTTGTGTTTTTTGCCAGTGCCAAGAGAACGTACAGGAGAAACGTGTAGGTGAGATATGTGAAAAACAGAGCCAGCAATCCTGGGTGAGGCCATCCTACACTAGCCTATAGCCAGCCTACCCCAAGTCAGGATCAGGAGAGTCACCCATCCACATGTAACTGCAAACACATGAATGACCCCAGTCAAGACCAGAAGAAACACATGGCTGACTCAGAGCCCTGGGAACAATAAGAAATGTTGATGCTTTGGAGCCACCATATTTTTGGATGGTTTGTTACAGAGCAGTAGCTAACAAATGCATACCCCCACTGTACCTTGAATAAAATTTCATCACAGGGCTTCCCTGGTGGTCCAGTGGGTAAGGACATCGCCTTGCAGTGCAAGGGGCGCTGGTTCGATCCCTGGCCTGGGAAGATCCCACATGCCATGGAGCGGCTGGACCCATGTGTCCAATTACCGAGCCGGAGCTCTGGAGTGCACGTGCCCAGAGCCGGTGCTCTGCGACAACAGAGGCCACCGCAATGGGAGGCCCACACGGGCCAAAGAACAAAGATGGATGAAAATGGACAAATGAAAGACCAATAGAACTGGCCTGCCCACTCCCCTCCCTCCCCACCCCATCCCACTCCACCCAAATAAATAAATAAATCTTTAAAAAAAAAATTTCATCACAGCCTGTTTCCTCATCTGTAAAATGGAGATAAATCCTATCTTGAGAGTTGCTGTATTCCTGTAGCAGATGTTCAATAAATTGAACCAGCTGTTCTCTCTGTACTCATTTCTTTCATATACTCCCTGTTCCCTCCCTGTAAGCTTGAGAACAGGGACAGAAGGTGGATCTCTGTCTCTCTTCCCATCATTACCCTGCACTGAGCCCGAGTATTCACTAAAGGCTTGATGGATAAATGGATAAACAGAACAATGAAAGAAGAAATGAAGGAATAAGTGACCAATATCCTCAAGGTGCCCCATAGTGAGCCTGATGGGGAGAAGTGACAAGCCATAAGGTTGCTTGATTCACTCCAGTGGTTGTGTTTTCGGAGTCCATCTTTCTCAGCTGCTATTCAGCGTCATGACCAAGGGCTAGTCAAGACACTGGTGCCTTCCTCCCTTGTCTACACTGACTCACTTGATGAATGACAGCATCAGGGACACACCTGCTCGGGGAGTTTTTCTTCTCGCAATTGGAAATATAATTTACTGTTTTTTGTTTTTCCTAATTTTGAAAAGTAACATGATAGCTGAATGAAGTTACGCAGCGTAGAGAGGTAGGCAGAGTAGCCACTAGAAGTGTGACTCCCCATCTCACTCTCCAAGAATATTCATGATTTACAGTTTGGGAACATAACCTTGAAGATATATATGGCAAAATTACATACTTAAACATATACTGTCTATTCCTTTGTAAACCTATTTTCTTCCTTTTCAAATTGTTGGAGACTCTGTTACCCTTTTTAATAGCTGCAGAGTGTTCCATAGAATTTATGTGTAACCTATTTAATTTTTTCCTTTTTTAAATTTATGTTTTTAATTGAAGGATAATTGCATTATAGAATTTTGTTGTTTTCTGTCAAATACCAACATGAATCAGCCATGGGTATACATACGTCCCTTCCTTCTTAGTAACCTATTTAACTTAATTTAACCAATCACAAGTTGATGGAAATTTGTTTTCAATTTTTGGAAATTACTAACAATTGCAATTTGATTTACTGTTTTGCCTCCTCCCTCTCTCAGGTAAGTAGCAACATGATGCCCAGGAATCTTTGAGGAATATTCAGATGAAGAGATCTGATAGGAGATTCAACAGCCTGGCCCCAGTAAGGGTTTCTGTTTATGGCCTACAGGTGGAAGGTAAATTGAAGAATGTCATGAAAAGTCTACCACATCATCTAATGTGTTCTGGGAAGATTTATCTCCAGGTACCAAAGGGAGGCCCCAAATTCAACCTGGCGGTTAGCCGCCTCTCTACTTTCATTTCTTATCCTCACCTCCAATTCTGCAGTCCAGTCAAATGCAACTACTCGATTGAGTTCCCTGCGCCTGCCTCTGGGCTTCTGTACATCCAACTTTCTCTGCTTGGAGTATAGTTTCTACTTTCTGCTCTGCTAATTTGTAATGACTCAGCTCCGGTTTCCCCCCTTTTTTTTCCTGATGGGCCTACCTTCATGTCCAAGTCTGGGAGTGCAGCTTCTCTTCTGGATTTCCCCTTTTTTACCCATGACAGCATCAGGGACACACCTGCTCGGGGAGTTTTTCTTCTCGCAATTGGAAATATAATTTACTGTTTTTTGTTTTTCCTAATTTTGAAAAGTAACATGATAGCTGAATGAAGTTACGCAGCGTAGAGAGGTAGGCAGAGTAGCCACTAGAAGTGTGACTCCCCATCTCACTCTCCAAGAATATTCATGATTTACAGTTTGGGAACATAACCTTGAAGATATATATGGCAAAATTACATACTTAAACATATACTGTCTATTCCTTTGTAAACCTATTTTCTTCCTTTTCAAATTGTTGGAGACTCTGTTACCCTTTTTAATAGCTGCAGAGTGTTCCATAGAATTTATGTGTAACCTATTTAATTTTTTCCTTTTTTAAATTTATGTTTTTAATTGAAGGATAATTGCATTATAGAATTTTGTTGTTTTCTGTCAAATACCAACATGAATCAGCCATGGGTATACATACGTCCCTTCCTTCTTAGTAACCTATTTAACTTAATTTAACCAATCACAAGTTGATGGAAATTTGTTTTCAATTTTTGGAAATTACTAACAATTGCAATTTGATTTACTGTTTTGCCTCCTCCCTCTCTCAGGTAAGTAGCAACATGATGCCCAGGAATCTTTGAGGAATATTCAGATGAAGAGATCTGATAGGAGATTCAACAGCCTGGCCCCAGTAAGGGTTTCTGTTTATGGCCTACAGGTGGAAGGTAAATTGAAGAATGTCATGAAAAGTCTACCACATCATCTAATGTGTTCTGGGAAGATTTATCTCCAGGTACCAAAGGGAGGCCCCAAATTCAACCTGGCGGTTAGCCGCCTCTCTACTTTCATTTCTTATCCTCACCTCCAATTCTGCAGTCCAGTCAAATGCAACTACTCGATTGAGTTCCCTGCGCCTGCCTCTGGGCTTCTGTACATCCAACTTTCTCTGCTTGGAGTATAGTTTCTACTTTCTGCTCTGCTAATTTGTAATGACTCAGCTCCGGTTTCCCCCCTTTTTTTTCCTGATGGGCCTACCTTCATGTCCAAGTCTGGGAGTGCAGCTTCTTTTCTGGATTCCCATCACACCCGGTATTTACCCTTGGTAGCACTCATGACACAAGGATTATCTCCTTACTACCTGTGTGTACATAAACTCCGCTGGGCCAGAAGCTATGTTATCCCTACAATGGTGGCAAGTGTTGTTGTTTAGTTGCTCAGTCATGTCCAACCCTTTGTGACCCTGGACTGTAGCCCGCGAAGCTCCTCTGTCCATGGGATTTCCCAGGCAAGAATACTGGAGTGGGTTGCCATGTCCTTCTCCAGGGGATCTTCCTGACCCAGGGACTGAACCTGCATCTCCTGGATTGCAGTTGGATTCTTTTACCACTGACGCACTGGGGAAGTCAGTCAAGTAGTAGGTACTTGACAATACATTAAATATTGCGGCAGTGAATAATACTATAAAGGAGAGGGACAAAGAGTTGCTGTAATTGAGGGATCTGAGCTAGTTGGGGCAGTCAGGGGAGCTATTCCTAAAGAAGCTGTTGGAGGATGAATGCAAATTAACTATGGTGGAGGGAAAAGATGAACATTCCAGGAAGAGAGAACAGCATGTGCAAAGGATCTGTGGTGAGTGGTTACTTGGGAATATTTCAGACCTTAAAGAAGGCCATATAACTAGAGGGAGAATGGGAAGGAAGTGTAGAATTAGACTGGAGGTTGGAGAAGTGGGAGAAGCCAAGCTGAGATGCACCCTGATGGTATATGAGTAGTAGGAAGCCCAAGGTGTATTTTATTTGTAACTGGGGGTGTTGTTGGGGAAGGGAACAGTATCAAGATTTGCAGTTATTTTTTAAAGATTTATTTATTTATTTATTTTGGTTGGGGAAGGGTGGGGAGGGAGGGGAGCAGGCGGCCCACGATTGGTCTTTCATTTGTCCATTTTCATCCATCTTTGTTCTTTGGCCCGTGTGGGCCTCCCATTGCGGTGGCCTCTGTTGTCGCAGAGCACAGGCTCTGGGCGCGTGTGCTCCAGAGCTCCAGCTCGGTACCAGAGCTCCAGCTCCGCTCCAGAGCTCCAGCTCCGCGGCACGTGGGATCTGCCCAGGCCAGGGATCGAACCGGCGCCCCTTGCACTGCAAGGCTGTGTCCTTACCCACTGGACCACCAGGGAAGCCCTCAGATTTGCATTTTAAGGGATAAGTCTGGTTGCAGTGTGCAGAATGGCTGGGAGGGAAGGCAGGAAGGATGTGATGGGAGCTAGGATTAGAGAGGCTGTAGGCTCAAGCTAGAGACTTGGCTGGAAGATGGCAAACTGGGGTTTAGTCACCGATTTGTGTGTGGCCTCTGTCAAGTCACTGCTTCTCTCTAGGTTTGTTTTCCAATCTGTGAAATGGGAATAAATCTCCTTGGACTGACCAACTGACCATCTCCTGGATTGCAGTTGGATTCTTTACCACTGGGGAAGTCAGTCAAGTAGTAGGTACTTGACAATACATTAAATATTGCGGCAGTGAATAATACTATAAAGGAGAGGGACAAAGAGTTGCTGTAATTGAGGGATCTGAGCTAGTTGGGGCAGTCAGGGGAGCTATTCCTAAAGAAGCTGTTGGAGGATGAATGCAAATTAACTATGGTGGAGGGAAAAGATGAACATTCCAGGAAGAGAGAACAGCATGTGCAAAGGATCTGTGGTGAGTGGTTACTTGGGAATATTTCAGACCTTAAAGAAGGCCATATAACTAGAGGGAGAATGGGAAGGAAGTGTAGAATTAGACTGGAGGTTGGAGAAGTGGGAGAAGCCAAGCTGAGATGCTCCCTGATGGTATATGAGTAGTAGGAAGCCCAAGGTGTATTTTATTTGTAACTGGGGGTGTTGTTGGGGAAGGGAACAGTATCAAGATTTGCAGTTATTTTTTAAAGATTTATTTATTTATTTATTTTGGTTGGGGAAGGGTGGGGAGGGAGGGGAGCAGGCGGCCCACGATTGGTCTTTCATTTGTCCATTTTCATCCATCTTTGTTCTTTGGCCCGTGTGGGCCTCCCATTGCGGTGGCCTCTGTTGTCGCAGAGCACAGGCTCTGGGCGCGTGTGCTCCAGAGCTCCAGCTCGGTACCAGAGCTCCAGCTCCGCTCCAGAGCTCCAGCTCCGCGGCACGTGGGATCTGCCCAGGCCAGGGATCGAACCGGCGCCCCTTGCACTGCAAGGCTGTGTCCTTACCCACTGGACCACCAGGGAAGCCCTCAGATTTGCATTTTAAGGGATAAGTCTGGTTGCAGTGTGCAGAATGGCTGGGAGGGAAGGCAGGAAGGATGTGATGGGAGCTAGGATTAGAGAGGCTGTAGGCTCAAGCTAGAGACTTGGCTGGAAGATGGCAAACTGGGGTTTAGTCACCGATTTGTGTGTGGCCTCTGTCAAGTCACTGCTTCTCTCTAGGTTTGTTTTCCAATCTGTGAAATGGGAATAAATCTCCTTGGACTCACAAAGCTCAAAGACTGGATGTGAAAACACTAGGTAAGTCGCTAAATGTTAACAGATCTGTCATGAATACTGTAAAAGGAATGAAGCTCTAATGGCAGAACTTGGAGAAGCAGACCACAGAAGAGGTGGAGGGAGAAGAGGGAATTTAAGGACAGAACCCCTAATAAGTATGTGTGGGAAGATCCTGCTTACTCCCTGAAAGGGAGGCTCTATCCTGGGGTCTTCCTGCTTGGAAGGAAAGGGGCATTTCAAGCTCCGCTGTTTCCTGCATCTCCAGAATTAGGGACTGTGATTTACTCTAACCTTACTCTCATGTCTTCAAGAGTGTCTTGGTCAACCAGAGGAAAACCAACCCCACGTCCGAGGGCCTTTCAGATCTTCCAGGATATGTCAGGGACTCGAGACAGTAATAGGGGTAGGGGTCCCATCTTTGTGACGGGGGAGGTTCTTAAGACCCCCAAATTTGCCTGGGTATGCAGCTCAGACGTAATTGTCTTCCGTCCCACCGGTCGTCTATCCCACACGGGTTTATGTCTCGTTCACTGTGAAAAAGGGTTGGGGTAAGCGGGGGTTAGGTCTCAGGTCCCTTAGAAAGAAAGCTCTTAGTCTTTCAGTGTGCTCCTCCCCTCTCCATAGAGTTCTTGTCTCCTGGAGCAGGTTTCTCGTTTTCCCGCCCAACTCACCCGCAGTTGCTTCCTCTCCAGCCTCCGCGTCCCACTACCTCACGGTTACTCTGTGAAAATCCAGGGTAACTACTTACGTCATCACGTTCCCGCCAAGCGCAGTAGGCGCTGCCGCGATGCCTAACGGGAGCTGTAGTCCCTCGGGGGGGGGCTCCAAGGCCGCGGGCGGTGCTGGGATTTGTAGTTGCTTTTGCACACAAGGCGAGGCCCAGGGTCCGGAAGTTGTGGCACCCTTATTCCCTTTGCAGTGGCCCTCAGACTTCCTTTTCCCGGGTCCTCCGGGCTCTCTTGCGTGCGACGCCAGACAACAGGGGCCAATCGCAGGTCGGTGCGAGGGGGCGGGTCCATAGTTTAAACTAATTGTGCGCTCACAGCGTTGGCGCGAGCCCGCGACGAAGGCGATCCTGGGGAAGTGAGAGTCGAAGCGGGAGCGCGCGGCCAGGTAACCCGCGCGGGCCCGCTGGTAGCGTGAGGTTAGAGCGCCCGCAGGGATGCCCGAATCTCAGAAGAGGTGCTGAATAGGCAGGTGCGGGCCGAAGGCCTCCTTCGTGAGCGAGGCTGAGTGGGGCGAGCCTTTCGAGGGTAAGCTTTGTATGGAGAGGGCCTGGTCTGAGGGAGAGGTGCCGGGCGTGCGTAGGGGAGGATCTCTGTGGGGGCGTGCCCGTGGAATTGTGTCGGAGGGCGACGCGGGCGTGGGTCCTGCACGCTCCTGGAAGGCGTGTCGCCGAGGGTCCCGGTAGTGGGAAGTCTTCACTTACTATTGTTAACAATGGTGATAGTAATAATAATAAACATTTTCTGAGCGCCGCCTACGTTTCAGACCTTGTGCCACACCCTTTATGTGGATCATCTTTTTCACGTTCCTAACAGCTTTACTGTAGTTTATTACAGATGGGCCATCGGAAGTTTATGTTCAGCTTGGCCTGGTTACATTCCTAGTGCGTGGTTGGCTGTACTGGGGTTTTTGTGGGTTGGGTTTAATCGAGGGAGAGGAGTTGAGTCCATTTCTTTGGAGTCTCACTTTTTTTCATATGATGTTAACAACGAATTTACCTGCCTGTCTCCTCTCCTGGGGATGTTATGAGGGTCAGATCAGTTGAGCTGTTTCTTGGAAGCATCTTGGAGGGTACACATTTTTGACTGTAAGTGATGTGACTGCTGTGCTCCAGCCTCCGCGTCCCACTACCTCACGGTTACTCTGTGAAAATCCAGGGTAACTACTTACGTCATCACGTTCCCGCCAAGCGCAGTAGGCGCTGCCGCGATGCCTAACGGGAGCTGTAGTCCCTCGGGGGGGGGGCTCCAAGGCCGCGGGCGGTGCTGGGATTTGTAGTTGCTTTTGCACACAAGGCGAGGCCCAGGGTCCGGAAGTTGTGGCACCCTTATTCCCTTTGCAGTGGCCCTCAGACTTCCTTTTCCCGGGTCCTCCGGGCTCTCTTGCGTGCGACGCCAGACAACAGGGGCCAATCGCAGGTCGGTGCGAGGGGGCGGGTCCATAGTTTAAACTAATTGTGCGCTCACAGCGTTGGCGCGAGCCCGCGACGAAGGCGATCCTGGGGAAGTGAGAGTCGAAGCGGGAGCGCGCGGCCAGGTAACCCGCGCGGGCCCGCTGGTAGCGTGAGGTTAGAGCGCCCGCAGGGATGCCCGAATCTCAGAAGAGGTGCTGAATAGGCAGGTGCGGGCCGAAGGCCTCCTTCGTGAGCGAGGCTGAGTGGGGCGAGCCTTTCGAGGGTAAGCTTTGTATGGAGAGGGCCTGGTCTGAGGGAGAGGTGCCGGGCGTGCGTAGGGGAGGATCTCTGTGGGGGCGTGCCCGTGGAATTGTGTCGGAGGGCGACGCGGGCGTGGGTCCTGCACGCTCCTGGAAGGCGTGTCGCCGAGGGTCCCGGTAGTGGGAAGTCTTCACTTACTATTGTTAACAATGGTGATAGTAATAATAATAAACATTTTCTGAGCGCCGCCTACGTTTCAGACCTTGTGCCACACCCTTTATGTGGATCATCTTTTTCACGTTCCTAACAGCTTTACTGTAGTTTATTACAGATGGGCCATCGGAAGTTTATGTTCAGCTTGGCCTGGTTACATTCCTAGTGCGTGGTTGGCTGTACTGGGGTTTTTGTGGGTTGGGTTTAATCGAGGGAGAGGAGTTGAGTCCATTTCTTTGGAGTCTCACTTTTTTTCATATGATGTTAACAACGAATTTACCTGCCTGTCTCCTCTCCTGGGGATGTTATGAGGGTCAGATCAGTTGAGCTGTTTCTTGGAAGCATCTTGGAGGGTACACATTTTTGACTGTAAGTGATGTGACTGCTGTGAATATATGAGGACCTAGAAGGAACGTTCAGATCAAGTAAGGCAGCGTTCAGGTGGCAGGGATGAAGGTGTGTTTCCCTCCCTTTCTGTTCTTGTGTGGTATTTTCTCCTTCAGAGGAAGAAGCACATACTTCTTTAAGAAAGCTGCCAAAGTACTCCTTAGCCCAAATTCAAGCAAATGATGACTAATTATAAAGCCTGAATCCTAATCCATAGCCAAAAACTATACTCCCCAAAACTAGAAGATCTTAACTCAAAGCCCATATAAGGAACATTTATTTATTTATTTATTTTTATAATTGAAGGATAATGGCTTTATTTTTATTTATTTGGGGAGGGGGGCGGGCTAGGGAGGGAGGGGGTCGGGTGGGCCATTTCTATTGGTCTTTCATTTATCTGTTTTCATCCGTCTTTGTTCTTTAGCCCGTGTGGGCCTCCCGTCACAGTGGCCTCTGTTGTCTCAGAGCACCGGCTCTGGGCGCATGCGCTCCAGAGCTCCGGCTCGGTAATTGGACACATCAGTCCAGCCGCTCCACGGCATGTGGGATCTTCCCAGGCCAGGGATCGAACCGGCGCCCCTTGCACTGGAAGGCAGTGTCCTTACCCACTGGACCACCAGGGAAGCCCCTAAGGAATATTTAGAATGTTCTTTTTTCAATGTATGAAATATGGGAGTGGGAAGAATTCCTTGAATTGAGACTCGTGTTCTAGAACTGTCAGGAGGAGGGAAAGCCCTGCCTCATCTGGCCAAACAGAACTCATCAGAGAATGTTTTGGCAGCTGTTGTCTAATTGGTAAAACCCTATGGTCAGTAGGTATGTTAGAGGCCATTTTCATTAAACAGACTAAAAAATGAGTCATTTCCAAGAATGAGACCACCTCCAAAGATAGCCCATTTCAGTGTTAAAACAATTCTAATAAATAATACATTGTTTTGTATTGTCAGTGATTATTTTATTTTTCCATGTATGTTTTCTGTTTGTTTTTTTCATCATTTTTTTCTTGCATTTTATTCCTTATTTTGTATTAAATAGATGATTACATCCTTCTGATCTTTTTCTTTTTTGCGGGGGGCGACATTATGCAGCATGTGGGATCTTAGTTCTCCCGCCAGTGGTCACACCCGTGTCCCCTGCAGTGGAAGTGCAGCGTCCTAACCCTGGACTGCCATGGAATTCCTCCTTCTGATGTTTTCTTAGAGTCTCAGTGGTAAATACTCTGTTGGAAAGTAGCGTTATTTCCGTGTCAGTCTTGATGGATAGTTTAGCTGGGTCTTAGGCTTCCAATTATTTTTTTCCCCAGCACTTTGAAAATGTCATTTTACTGACATTCTGGCTTTTTTGTTGTTATTATTGAGAACTGCGTTCACAATTTAACTATTATTACTATTATTTTGTTGTATGTAACTTGCCTTTTTCTCTGGCTGTTTTTTTTTTTTTTTTTTTTTTTTTTAACTTTGGCCTCTCTTATTGGTTTTCCATTTGTTTATTTTTCACCATCTTTACTGTTTGGCCTGTGTGGGCCTCCCATCGCAGTGGCTTTCCTCATTGCAGAGCACCAGCTCTGGGCGCATGTGCTCCAGAGCGCTGGCTTGTAATTGGACACACTGGTCCAGCCGCTCTGCTGTACGTCAGATCTCCTGGGCCAGGGATCGAACTGGCACCCCTTGCACTGCAAGGCGGACTCTTTATCCACTGGACCACCAGGAAAGTCCTCTCTGACTGTTTTTACGATCCTCTTTTTTTGTCATTTGTGTTCTGAAGTTTCATTACACGTGTGGATTTAATCTTATTCTTCTTGGGGCTTATAGTGATGCCTCAGTCTGAGTTTTCATACCTTTCAATTTGGTAAAGATTCTCAGTCGTTATCTCTTTATTTAAAAAATTGTTTTTCCATTTGTCACCGTACAAGGAAATCACCATACAAAGATTTAGTTATAATGTAATAACATTATTGACTCTTTTCCCCAGGCTGTACAGTTCATAACCCATGACTCATTTACTTTGTAACTGGCAGTTTGTACCTCTCAGACTCCCTCACCTGCTTTTTCATCCCCTCAAATTGCTCTCCCAGCAACCACCTGTTTTTGTTCTCTGTGACTCTATTTTGTTATTATTTTATTTGTCTTTTAGATTCCACATAGAAGTGAAATTGTATAGTACTTGTCTTTAGGTCCATCCATGTTGTCACAAGTGATGAGATTTCATTCTGTTTTGTGGCTGAGTAATATTCCATTAGATTATGTGCCACACCTTCTTCACCTTCTTTATCCATTCATCTCTCCATGTGCAATTAGGTTGCTTCCATTTAAAATACTGTAAATAATGCTGCAGTGAACCTTTTAATTAGTGTGTATCACTTTGACTGGATATTTTTAGCTGGGTAAATACTCTGTTGAAAGGCTTTTTCCAGTCTTGATGGATAGTTTAGCTGGGTCTTAGGCTTCCAATTATTTTCCCAGCACTTTGAAAATGTCATTTTACTGACATTCTGGCTTTTTTGTTGTTATTATTGAGAACTGCGTTCACAATTTAACTATTATTACTATTATTTTGTTGTATGTAACTTGCCTTTTTCTCTGGCTGTTTATTTTTTTTTTTTTTTAACTTTGGCCTCTCTTATTGGTTTTCCATTTGTTTATTTTTCACCATCTTTACTGTTTGGCCTGTGTGGGCCTCCCATCGCAGTGGCTTTCCTCATTGCAGAGCACCAGCTCTGGGCGCATGTGCTCCAGAGCGCTGGCTTGTAATTGGACACACTGGTCCAGCCGCTCTGCTGTACGTCAGATCTCCTGGGCCAGGGATCGAACTGGCACCCCTTGCACTGCAAGGCGGACTCTTTATCCACTGGACCACCAGGAAAGTCCTCTCTGACTGTTTTTACGATCCTCTTTTTTTGTCATTTGTGTTCTGAAGTTTCATTACACGTGTGGATTTAATCTTATTCTTCTTGGGGCTTATAGTGATGCCTCAGTCTGAGTTTTCATACCTTTCAATTTGGTAAAGATTCTCAGTCGTTATCTCTTTATTTAAAAAATTGTTTTTCCATTTGTCACCGTACAAGGAAATCACCATACAAAGATTTAGTTATAATGTAATAACATTATTGACTCTTTTCCCCAGGCTGTACAGTTCATAACCCATGACTCATTTACTTTGTAACTGGCAGTTTGTACCTCTCAGACTCCCTCACCTGCTTTTTCATCCCCTCAAATTGCTCTCCCAGCAACCACCTGTTTTTGTTCTCTGTGACTCTATTTTGTTATTATTTTATTTGTCTTTTAGATTCCACATAGAAGTGAAATTGTATAGTACTTGTCTTTAGGTCCATCCATGTTGTCACAAGTGATGAGATTTCATTCTGTTTTGTGGCTGAGTAATATTCCATTAGATTATGTGCCACACCTTCTTCACCTTCTTTATCCATTCATCTCTCCATGTGCAATTAGGTTGCTTCCATTTAAAATACTGTAAATAATGCTGCAGTGAACATAGGGATGTGTATATCTTTTTGAATTAGTGTGTTTTCATTTTCTCTGGATAAACACCCAGGAGTGGAATTGCTGAATCATATAATAGTTCTATTTTTAACTTTTTTTTTTTTAATTTTATTATCTTTTGGGGGGTGGGGTGGGGAGGGAGGGGGATGGGCGGGCCACTTCTATTGGTCTTTCATTCTTTTTTTTTTTTATTTTGGGCGGGGGTCGGGTTGGGGAGGGAGGGGAGTGGGCAGGCCACTTCTATTGGTCTTTCATTTCTGTATTTTCATCCGTCTTTGTTCTTTGGCTCCTGTGGGCCTCCCATCGTGGTGGCATCTGTCGTTGCAGAGCACTGGCTTGGGACACATGCGCTCCAGAGCTCCGGCTCGGTAATTGGACACATCGGTCCAGCTGCTCCGCGGCACGTGGGATCCTCCCAGGCCACGGATTGAACCGGCGCCCCTTGCACTGCAAGGCGGTGTCCTTACCCACTGGATCACCAGGGGAAGCCCGGGCTTTCATTTTTCTATTTTCATCCGTCTTTGTTCTTTGGCCCACGTGGGCCTCCCATCGCGGTGGCCTCTGTTGTCGCAGAGCACTGGCTCTGGGCGCACGTGCGCCAGAGCTCCGGCTTGGTAATTGGACACATCGGTCCAGCTGCTCCGCGGCACGTGGGATCCTCCCAGGCCACGGATTGAACCGGCGCCCCTTGCACTGCAAGGCGGTGTCCTTACCCACTGGATCACCAGGGGAAGCCCGGGCTTTCATTTTTCTATTTTCATCCGTCTTTGTTCTTTGGCCCACGTGGGCCTCCCATCGCGGTGGCCTCTGTTGTCGCAGAGCACTGGCTCTGGGCGCACGTGCGCCAGAGCTCCGGCTTGGTAATTGGACACATCGGTCCAGCCGCTCTGCGGCACATAGGATCTTCCCAGGCCAGGGATTGAACCGGCACCCCTTGTACTGCAAAGTGGTGTCCTTACCCACTGGAAGCCTTATTTTTAACTTTTTGAGGAACTTGTATTCTATTTTCCATAGCGGCTGCACCAGTTTATTTTCTCCCCAACAGTGCATGAGGACAATTTTGTTCTTCAGGTTTTGTCTGTTCAAGGACTTTTGTGTTTCCATACACATTTTTGTACACTAGTATTTGTCCTAGTTCTATGAAAAATTCCCTTGGTATTTTGATAGAGATTGCATCAATTTTGTAGAGTGCCTTAGGCTAGTATGGTCCTTTTAATGGTATTAATTTTTCCAATCCATTAGCATGGTATATCTTCCATTTGTTAGTGTCATTTTTAATTTCTTTCACTAATGTCTTATCTTTTTTTAGTATAGTTTTTTACCTCTTTAGATATACTACTAGATATTTTATTCTTTTTGATGCAGTTGTAGATAAAATTGTTTCCTTAATTTCTCTTTCTGATAGTTCTTTTTAGTGTATAGAAAGACAGTAGATTTCTGTATATTTTGTATTCTGCAACTTTACTGAATTTATTGATGAGTTCTAATGGTGGCACCTTTAGAATTTTCAATAATGTCATGTCTTTTGTAAACAATAACAGTTTTAGTTCTTTCTTCCCAATTTGGGTTTTTTATTTCTTTTTCTTGCCAGATTGTTGTGGCTAGGACTTCCAATAATAGTATGTCGACCAAAAGTATGTTGTATTGTTCTTGATCTTAGAGAAAAATGCCTTCAGCTTTTTATTTATTTTTTTGGCCACTTCTGTTGATCTTTTATTTATTTATCTTTGTTCTTTGGCCTGTATGGGCCTCCCATCGCAGTGACCTCTTGTCACAGAGCATCGACTCTGGGCACATGCGCTCCAGAGCTCCGGCTCGGTAGTTGGACACATCGGTCCAGCTCTCCATGGCACATGGGATCTTCCCAGGCCAGGGATCTAACCGGAACCCCTTGCAGTGCAAGGTGATGTCCTTACTACTGGACCGCCAGGGAAGCCCTGCCTTCAGCTTTTTACTGTTGGGATGACGTTGGCTGTGGGCTTGTCATATCTGGACATTATTTTGTTGAGGTATGTTTCCATTAGACCCACTTTGATTTTTTTTTTTTAATCATAAATGCATGTTGAATTTTGTCAAGTGTTTTCTGCATTCATTTAGATGATTTTTATTCTTTAGTTTGTTAACGTGGTGTATTACATTGGTTGTGGATATTGAACCATCCTTGCATCCTTGGAGTAAATGGCGCATGATCATGCCGTGATTCAGTTTTATCACTGGTAATTGGTCTGTTCGTATTTTCTATTCCTTCCTGGTTCTGTCTTAGGAGATTGTACATTTCTGGGAATTTGTCTCTTTCTCTTAGGTTGTCCATTTTATTGGCATATACCTCTTTAAATTGTGCCTCTCCCTGATCTCATATTTAACTTATGCTGAGCCTTCTAATGGCTTCCCTGGTGACTCAGCAGTAAAGAATCTTCCTGCGATGCAGGAGACTCAGGAAACTTGAGTTCGATCCCTGGGTCGGGAAGATGCCCGTAGAGGAGGGCCTGGCAACCCACTCCAGGATTCTTGCCTGGAGAATCCCATGGACAGAGGAGCCTGGCAGGCTATAGCCCATAGGGTCGCAAAGCGTCAGACAGGACTGAAGCTACTTAGCACCAGCAGCACCAGTAGCGCCTACTAATTCTGTCCTCTGCCTCTCTTATTCTTTTTTTTTTTTTTTAATTTTTTGGCCTCTTTTATTGATTTTTTTGTTTATTTATTTTCATGCATCTTTATTCTTCGGCCTGTGTGGGCCTCCCATTGCAGCGGACGCTTGTTGCAGAGTATGGACACTGGGTGCATGAGCTCCAGAGCGCTGGCTTGTAATTGGACACATCGGTCCAGCCGCTCCGCAGCATGTGGAATCTTCCCAGACCAGGGATCAAATTGGTGCCCCTTGCACTGCAAGGTGGACTCTCTACCCACTGGACCACCAGGGAAACCTACATCTCTTATTCTTTTCTTTATATTTTCTACCTCTATCTTTCTGTGTTACCTCTGGATAATTTCCTTTAAGATAGAACTGATTTGCTTTTTGAATTCTTATTTTCATTAGCTAAATTTTTCATTTCTGCAAGTAGTTTGGTTCGTTTTCAAATCTGCCTCTTTAAAAAAAAAAAAAATCTGCCTCTTTGTTTCATGGTATCTTGTATTTTTGTGTTTTCAGTTCATCTATAATAACTTTAAGTTTTATGTGTCCAATTTTCTGAAGTTTTGGGGATATAATCCTGCCATTTGCTTTAATGAGTCCTGGTCAGGATGGATTGTTTCCTCAAATATTTTATAATTTTGGATTGTGAGCTCATTCAAAGGAGTATCATCCATGGTGATCTTTTTTTTTTTTTAGTTTTTATTTATTTATTTATTTTTGGCTCTTCTGGGTTTTCACTACTGCTGCAGGCTCTTCTCTAGTTGCAGGGAATGGGGGCTACTCTCTAGTTGAGATGAGCAGGCTTCTTGTTGTGGTGACTTTTCTTGTTGTGGAACTTGTGCTGTAGGCACATGGGCTTCAGTAGTTGCGGCCCATGGGCTCAATAATGGCGGCTCCTTGGCTCTAGAGCACAGGCTCAGTAGTTGTGGCTCATGGGTTTAACTGCTTCGCAGCATGTGAACTCTTCTTGGATTAAGGATTGAACCTGTGTCTCCTGCATTGGCAGGTAGATTCTTTACCACTGAGCTATCAGGGAAGCCCAGTAAAAAGAGTTTTGACAGATTTATACATTTTGAAAAAAGCTTCCCCAGGCATGATATAGAGCATTCCTGTCACTCCTCAGAATTCCTTATGCATCTTTACAGTTCATCTTTCTCTTTACCTTGGCTCCAGAAGCCACTATAGATTAGTTTGTGTTTTCTAGAATTTTATCTAAGCCAAATTACAGAGTATACCTTTGTGACTGCTTTCTTTCAAAAGCAGTATGGACACTGGGTGCATGAGCTCCAGAGCTGGCTTGTAATTGGACACATCGGTCCAGCCGCTCCGCAGCATGTGGAATCTTCCCAGACCAGGGATCAAATTGGTGCCCCTTGCACTGCAAGGTGGACTCTCTACCCACTGGACCACCAGGGAAACCTACATCTCTTATTCTTTTCTTTATATTTTCTACCTCTATCTTTCTGTGTTACCTCTGGATAATTTCCTTTAAGATAGAACTGATTTGCTTTTTGAATTCTTATTTTCATTAGCTAAATTTTTCATTTCTGCAAGTAGTTTGGTTCGTTTTCAAATCTGCCTCTTTAAAAAAAAAAAAATCTGCCTCTTTGTTTCATGGTATCTTGTATTTTTGTGTTTTCAGTTCATCTATAATAACTTTAAGTTTTATGTGTCCAATTTTCTGAAGTTTTGGGGATATAATCCTGCCATTTGCTTTAATGAGTCCTGGTCAGGATGGATTGTTTCCTCAAATATTTTATAATTTTGGATTGTGAGCTCATTCAAAGGAGTATCATCCATGGTGATCTTTTTTTTTTTTTAGTTTTTATTTATTTATTTATTTTTGGCTCTTCTGGGTTTTCACTACTGCTGCAGGCTCTTCTCTAGTTGCAGGGAATGGGGGCTACTCTCTAGTTGAGATGAGCAGGCTTCTTGTTGTGGTGACTTTTCTTGTTGTGGAACTTGTGCTGTAGGCACATGGGCTTCAGTAGTTGCGGCCCATGGGCTCAATAATGGCGGCTCCTTGGCTCTAGAGCACAGGCTCAGTAGTTGTGGCTCATGGGTTTAACTGCTTCGCAGCATGTGAACTCTTCTTGGATTAAGGATTGAACCTGTGTCTCCTGCATTGGCAGGTAGATTCTTTACCACTGAGCTATCAGGGAAGCCCAGTAAAAAGAGTTTTGACAGATTTATACATTTTGAAAAAAGCTTCCCCAGGCATGATATAGAGCATTCCTGTCACTCCTCAGAATTCCTTATGCATCTTTACAGTTCATCTTTCTCTTTACCTTGGCTCCAGAAGCCACTATAGATTAGTTTGTGTTTTCTAGAATTTTATCTAAGCCAAATTACAGAGTATACCTTTGTGACTGCTTTCTTTCAGGCAGTGTAATGCATTTGAGATTTATGTATTTAGTGCATGTATTGGTATTTGTTACTTTCTGTTGCTAAGTAGTCTTCCCTTGTATGACTATATCATACAGTTTTGTCATTTTTTAAAAAAATGTGTTTATTTTTAATTGGAGGAGAATTGCTTCATAATATTGTGTTGGTTTCTGCTATATACATAAATCAGCCATAGATGTACATATGTCCCCCCTCTCTCTTGAGCCTTCCTCTCACCTCTCACCTCTCCTCTCCCCTAGGTTGTCACAGAGTACCGGGTTGAGCTCCCTACAGTCATACAGCACATTCCCCACTGGCTCTCTGTTTACATATGGTAATGTGTATGTTTCCTTGCTACTGTTGCCATTTGTCCCACCCTCTCCATCCCCCTACCACGTCCACAAGTCTCTTCTCTGTGTCTGTGTTTCTATTGCTGCCTTGCAAAGTAGTTCATCAGTACCATTTTTCTAGATTCCGTATATATGTATTAATTTATGATACTTGTTTTTCTCTTTCTGACTTAACTTCACTCTAACAGGCTGTAGGTTCATCTACCTCACTACAACTGACTCAGGTTTATCCCTTTTAATGGCTGAGTAATATTCCATTGTATATATATGTACCACATCTTCTTTATCCATCATCTTTTTTTTTTTTTTTAATCCATCATCTTTTGATGGACATTTAGGTTGCTTCTCTGCCCTGGCTGTTGCACATAGTGCTGCTATGAACATTGGGATACATGTGTCTTTTAGAATTGTGGTTTTCTCAGGGTGAATGCCCAGTAGTGGAATTACTGGCTTATATAGTAATTTTATTCGTAGTTTGTTTTTTTTTTTCTTTTAAGAAATCTCCATAGTGTTCTTCATAGTGGCTGTATCAATTTATATTCTCACCAACTATGCAAGAGGGTTCCCTTTCCCCACATCCTCTCTGGCATTTATTATTTGTAGATTTTTTGATGATGGTCATTCTGACCAGTATATCATTTACTGTTGGTGGGCACTCGGACTGTTTACAGTTTTTGGCTGTTGTGAATAAAATTGCTGTGAGCATTCATGTACAAATCTTTAAGTGGACATACGTTTTCCTAACTCCTTGGAGTGAAATGGTTGGATCCTATGGCAGGTTATCTATAAATGTATAAGAAGTTACCAGTCTTCCCAAGTGGTTGTAGTATTTTATGTTCCCACCAGAGTATCTCAGAGCTCTGGCTTCTTTATTTTCTTACCAACGTTTGGTATTGTCTAGTCTTCTTAATTTTAGCCGTTCTCATGGACATGTAGTGTTATTGTGGTCTTAATCTGCATTTTCCTGATGATGTTGAACATCTTTTTGTGTTTTTAATGGCCGTTTGTGTGTCTCCTGCTTCAGCTTTTGTTTTTGCTCCTGCTGGAAACTCAAGGCTGTTCCCAACCTGGGATTAAAATATCTGTAAGTTTTCTTTACTTGTAGGTTTCCAGACCACAGATTTAGTATAAATTTTTAGACTCCAGATCCACCTCTGTGTGGACTCATGGTTATTAATTCCTAGAAAGGTTTTTTTCCTCCCACTTTACTCCATTAGTAAGGCAACCTGCCTTATTTCCCTATGGACAGGTGTTTTTTATGTTTTTCTAGCTGTCTTTTTACTGAGGGTCCCAGCCTTCATACAGAGATCTCAGTTGCTTTTTATGGACTCAAGATCTGAACTATGAGGAGGTCACGAATTCCTTACATTGCTGGGAGAGCTATGTCTCTCTAATCCAATTTTCATCTCCTTTTGTTTCTGTTTCCTGGGATTTCTCTTCCTGTGAGTTCAGTTTATCTAGTGTCAGGATCCTATTTCAGGGAAATAGGTATTTTAGTAGAGTGAATCCAGTAAAGGGATTTAGTTTAAACCATTGTTGGAGGGCTGAAAGAGCAAAAATGGGAGTCTAAAAGTTACTTTGATATAGTAACTGCAATAAGCAGCTGCCTCATTCAGGACTGAAAAACAAAGGGAAGAAGGTTGGGGTTGGCAGAACTTAGAATTCTGGAGGGATCTGGTGGGGCTGCACCCGAATTCTCTGAGGAGAAGGCGTTACCTGGTGTTGATGGTGTCTCAGGAGCTAACTGGAGGGCCCTGTAGGAGCCAGGTTTGGTTAAGTTCTGCTCAGGTGCCTCAAAGCGGGAGTTTAGAAAGAAGCAGGAGAGATGAATTGTGCTCCCTGCACGAACAGAGAGCCACAGGAAGTCCCTGGCAGCCTCCTCTGGCCTTCCGTTTTCCCTGTTAAAAACACCTCTTTGTGGAGTCCGTGGTTGTAGTATTTTATGTTCCCACCAGAGTATCTCAGAGCTCTGGCTTCTTTATTTTCTTACCAACGTTTGGTATTGTCTAGTCTTCTTAATTTTAGCCGTTCTCATGGACATGTAGTGTTATTGTGGTCTTAATCTGCATTTTCCTGATGATGTTGAACATCTTTTTGTGTTTTTAATGGCCGTTTGTGTGTCTCCTGCTTCAGCTTTTGTTTTTGCTCCTGCTGGAAACTCAAGGCTGTTCCCAACCTGGGATTAAAATATCTGTAAGTTTTCTTTACTTGTAGGTTTCCAGACCACAGATTTAGTATAAATTTTTAGACTCCAGATCCACCTCTGTGTGGACTCATGGTTATTAATTCCTAGAAAGGTTTTTTTCCTCCCACTTTACTCCATTAGTAAGGCAACCTGCCTTATTTCCCTATGGACAGGTGTTTTTTATGTTTTTCTAGCTGTCTTTTTACTGAGGGTCCCAGCCTTCATACAGAGATCTCAGTTGCTTTTTATGGACTCAAGATCTGAACTATGAGGAGGTCACGAATTCCTTACATTGCTGGGAGAGCTATGTCTCTCTAATCCAATTTTCATCTCCTTTTGTTTCTGTTTCCTGGGATTTCTCTTCCTGTGAGTTCAGTTTATCTAGTGTCAGGATCCTATTTCAGGGAAATAGGTATTTTAGTAGAGTGAATCCAGTAAAGGGATTTAGTTTAAACCATTGTTGGAGGGCTGAAAGAGCAAAATGGGAGTCTAAAAGTTACTTTGATATAGTAACTGCAATAAGCAGCTGCCTCATTCAGGACTGAAAAACAAAGGGAAGAAGGTTGGGGTTGGCAGAACTTAGAATTCTGGAGGGATCTGGTGGGGCTGCACCCGAATTCTCTGAGGAGAAGGCGTTACCTGGTGTTGATGGTGTCTCAGGAGCTAACTGGAGGGCCCTGTAGGAGCCAGGTTTGGTTAAGTTCTGCTCAGGTGCCTCAAAGCGGGAGTTTAGAAAGAAGCAGGGAGAGATGAATTGTGCTCCCTGCACGAACAGAGAGCCACAGGAAGTCCCTGGCAGCCTCCTCTGGCCTTCCGTTTTTCCTGTTACCACCTCTTGTTAACAGAACCTAACTGGGAGCCAGCTGGCAGAGGTGAAGTAGTGCTGGTGGAGTCCAAGCCCCAGCATCACAGAGCAGAGCTTAACAGGGTAGGTGTGATTCTGAGAGTAGTAACTTAACTAGCAAGTTGAAAAGGATTTTTATTCTATTTTTCTAAGCATCTCTAGATATATTTAGTGGAAAGATTTTCAAGTTATCTGGTCCATTGTATCAACAGTCAGTAATAGCGATAGCTGACTTTTTTTTTTTTCCAGCATAATACTGTGAGCCAGGCACTGTTCTAACTAAGCACTTTACACAAGCTGCTTCCCAAAGCTCTAGGAGGTAAATGCTATTATTGTTACTGTAACTTAGTCTACCCAAAGTCATACAGTTTGTAAGAAGTGGCGCTGGTGTTCTAATCCAAGCATCCTGGGTTCCATGACATACATGCTTAACTTCTCTATTGTGCTGAGAGTTCTTCACCTACTATGTCAAAGCAGAATCCATCCTCCTCTGGTTTCCACTCACTAGTTCTGGTTTTGTCTTCTTGCAAGGGGACATAGATGTCTTTCTGCTCGTCTGCGTGACAAGCATGCATGTGTTTGAAAAAACTTTCAGACCCATCACCAGGGTGGTGGTATCCTTCCTCCGCATGTGCTCTGACTTTGCTTTTCAGAGGTGGAACATAGAGTTGTCTTCTAACATGACCTGAGCTAGATTCATGTTTTGGGAGTCTAAAAGTTACTTTGATATAGTAACTGCAATAAGCAGCTGCCTCATTCAGGACTGAAACAAAGGGAAGAAGGTTGGGGTTGGCAGAACTTAGAATTCTGGAGGGATCTGGTGGGGCTGCACGAATTCTCTGAGGAGAAGGCGTTACCTGGTGTTGATGGTGTCTCAGGAGCTAACTGGAGGGCCCTGTAGGAGCCAGGTTTGGTTAAGTTCTGCTCAGGTGCCTCAAAGCGGGAGTTTAGAAAGAAGCAGGGAGAGATGAATTGTGCTCCCTGCACGAACAGAGAGCCACAGGAAGTCCCTGGCAGCCTCCTCTGGCCTTCCGTTTTTCCTGTTACCACCTCTTGTTAACAGAACCTAACTGGGAGCCAGCTGGCAGAGGTGAAGTAGTGCTGGTGGAGTCCAAGCCCCAGCATCACAGAGCAGAGCTTAACAGGGTAGGTGTGATTCTGAGAGTAGTAACTTAACTAGCAAGTTGAAAAGGATTTTTATTCTATTTTTCTAAGCATCTCTAGATATATTTAGTGGAAAGATTTTCAAGTTATCTGGTCCATTGTATCAACAGTCAGTAATAGCGATAGCTGACTTTTTTTTTTTTCCAGCATAATACTGTGAGCCAGGCACTGTTCTAACTAAGCACTTTACACAAGCTGCTTCCCAAAGCTCTAGGAGGTAAATGCTATTATTGTTACTGTAACTTAGTCTACCCAAAGTCATACAGTTTGTAAGAAGTGGCGCTGGTGTTCTAATCCAAGCATCCTGGGTTCCATGACATACATGCTTAACTTCTCTATTGTGCTGAGAGTTCTTCACCTACTATGTCAAAGCAGAATCCATCCTCCTCTGGTTTCCACTCACTAGTTCTGGTTTTGTCTTCTTGCAAGGGGACATAGATGTCTTTCTGCTCGTCTGCGTGACAAGCATGCATGTGTTTGAAAAAACTTTCAGACCCATCACCAGGGTGGTGGTATCCTTCCTCCGCATGTGCTCTGACTTTGCTTTTCAGAGGTGGAACATAGAGTTGTCTTCTAACATGACCTGAGCTAGATTCATGTTTTGGGTAGCTCTGTCAGATTTGTGGTTCCCATGAGAGTGTAAGGCCTCTCCTTCCACTATAGGCAGCCTTTTTCTTTCCTTTTTTTTTTTTTAAAGATTGATTGATTTATTTATTTTGGACAGGGGTCAGGTTGGGGAGGGAGGGGAGCAGGCGGGCCACTTCTATTGATCTTTCATTTATCTGTTTTCATCCGTCTTGTTCTTTGGCTCTTGTGGGCCTCCCATCGCGGTGGCCTCTGTTGTGGCAGAGCACTGGCTATGGGCGCATGCGCTCCAGAGCTCCGGCTCGGTAATTGGACACATGGGTCCAGCCGCTCGCGGCACGTGGGATCTTCCCAGGCCAGGGATCGAACCGGCGCCCCTTGCACTGCAAGGCAGTGTCCTTACCCACTGGACCACCAGGGGAAGCCCTCAGGGAACCTTTTTAATATGAACTGTTGTACCAGGTCTCTGCCATCCTATTATCAATTTGGTTGGTTTCTTTTATTCTAAATGCAGAGCTTTATATTTCATTCTGTTAAATTACACGTTTGCTATTTTTGGTAACATCAAACCTGTTAAGATCTTTTTGCCCTAACACATCTAAAAACTTTGTGTTTTCTTCTCTGCACAGTTTATAAGTCCAAAGTTTAACAAGCAGACCTTATCTGTTTCATTCTGTTTCGTAAAAATGCTAAATATGGTAGGTTTGAGAAGCAATCTGAATGTTACATCTCTAGAGATTTTACTTCACTGGATGGAGGTTTAGGGGGAATAGTTTTGACTGGTCTTTCTGCTAAATTGTGGGAGGAGGCTATCTGGGAAGGACAGACTCTTGGCTGACAACGAAGTGAGGTGAGAGTCAAGGTTAAGGGCTGGCCACTGGGCAGTCAGCCACTCTAATAAGGGGCCCCTTGGCAGAAGTAAAGTGATCAGTGTCTGTAGAAGGGAAGAGGGGGCATATTGCACAGCCTGCTGCTGGGTTGAAGCCTCGGTTGGCAGCTGTGTCAGCTGCCTTTTCTGTCCTCTCTAAGGACTCATTTCTTTGAAACCAGTACAGGAAGTGTACTGTTGTTACCAGCCTTGA
This sequence comes from Tragulus kanchil, assembly GCA_022376925.1. Taxonomy (NCBI): domain Eukaryota; kingdom Metazoa; phylum Chordata; class Mammalia; order Artiodactyla; family Tragulidae; genus Tragulus; species Tragulus kanchil. Next base: position 49,573,051 of record JAIOJX010000006.1, read on the forward strand.
TTCAGTGATTCAGCCTTGCAGATTTCTTTTGTCTTATCGCAGTTAAGGACTGGTTTGTCTGGTGAGGAGTAAAGACTGTGCATATATTTCAGGCATATTGACTTGACTTCTTGGGTGCCTTCCTGTGACTGGCCAGAGACACTTGGTTTGCAGGCGGTCTGGCTTTTGGTGTCCTACGGTAAGGTGGATACAGTGTGGCTTGAGCTTTTGGTCCTAGGTGTGGGTCACGGCTGCATTCTGCCCTGTAAAGGGACGTTTGTCAAATGCCTAACTTCTGGATGGGCTCCATGAGGGATGAGCTAACAAGAGCTTGGATTGCCTATTTTCGTGTCTTGCCTATGGCATGACATTGTGAGTTTGAGGGAAGCCTGTTGTTCGCTTAGAGTTTGCCACTGTATCTCTCTTGAGCTGCTGCATAGTGAACTCTGTCTGGTTGCTAACCCCTGACGCCCAGTTTTCTTAGGCACTGAGCACATACATAATGAGTGCCTATTACATCTCTTACAGATCTGAGTATTTTAAGAAAGATATATATGTGTGTGTATATATAACATATAAAATACAAGACTCATACTCACTAATTGTTCAAACCTACAGATACTTTACAGGAATAATGTAACAAATTTTTGTATATTCTTCACCTAGATTCACTGTTAGCATTTTACTATTTTTGGTCTCTGTCCTCATTTTCTGAACCTTTTGACTGTTAGACATGAACATTATGTTACTTCATCCCTAAATATTTCAGCAAATATTTCCTAAAAAAGAAAATCTTTCTATAATAACCAGATTTCTCAGGTTTTTCCAATGATGTCTTTCATAGATGTTCCGTCAGGTCACAATCCATTGAAGGACATGCATGCATTAGTTGTCATGACTTTGTGATGCTCCGTAGTCTGCTTTAACTTTGTACAGTTTTTTCCCATATTTGTCATTTATTAATATTTAACAGATATGTGCAATGTAAAAATAGCTACAAAGATAGATAAAATAGCTTTGGTAAAGAACTATATTAGCTATGGTAATCTTCCTTGGAATGCAGTTTTTTTTAAAAAAATTATTTATTTGCTGCATCAGGCCTTAGTTCTGTCATGTGAGACCTTTTGTTGTGGCACATGGACTCTCTGGTTGTGGTACACAGGCTCAGTAGTTGTGGCACACAGGGTTAGTTGCTCCACAGCAGGTGGGATCTTAGTTCCCAGACCAGGGATCAAACATGCATCCTGTGGATTGCAGGACATGTCTTGGACCGCCAGGGAAGCCCCATCTTTAAACAGTTTTTAAATCTCTTAATCTTAAATGCCTTTTTGTCTGCCTTATCATTGACATTCTTTAGAGTTCAAGTTATTTTTTTTTTAATGTTTATTTACTTTTTTTTTTTTTTTAATTTTGGTCTCTTTTATTGTTTTTTTCTTTCTTTCTTTCTTTCTTTCTTTATTTTCATCCATCTTTATTCTTTGGCTTGTGTGGGCCTCCCATCACAGTGGCCTCTGTAGTTACAGAGCACCGACTCTGGGCTCATGCGCTCCAGAGTGCTGGCTTGTAATTGGACACACTGGTCCAGCCACTCCGTGGCATGTGGGATCTTCCCGGGACAAGGATCAAACTGGTGCCCCTTGCACTGCAAGGAAGATTCTTTACCCACTGGACCACCAGGGAAGACTGAGTTTTTCTCTTTTCTTAATGAAGTATTTTTTTCTCATTTTAAAATTTTATATCTTTGTTTAGTCTTGGCTGTTCTGGGTTTTCACTGCTGCCATGTGCTCTTCTATAGTTGCACGGAGTTGGGGCTACTCTGTAGTTGAGGTGAGCAGGCTTCTTGTTGCCATGACTTCTCTTGTGGAACTTGGGCTCTGGGGCACATGGGTGCAATAGTTGAGGCTCCTTGGCCCTAGAGCACAGGCTCAATAGTTGCGGCTCACTGCCTTAGTTGCTCCGCAGCATGTGGGACCTTCCTGGATCAGGGATTGAATCTGTGTCTCCTGCATTGGCAGGTGAACTCTGTACGACTGAGCTGCCAGGGAAACCTCTCAAGTTGGTTTTTTGCAGAATGTCTCTTAATTTGGATTTGTATTTCCTCTTGATTAGATTCAGAGTCAGCATTATTTGGTAGACCTAGATAGGTTAGTTCAGTAGTGTGAGAGTGGAGCTAGAAAGCACATGGAAGCAGTGTTTAGTTTTGCATGACAATATATAGTTTAGCTTGATTATGTTGTCTGATCTGTAAGTCCCATAGGAATTGAGGGGAGTCCAGTAGGACCTGGAGGAACCAAGAAAGACTTTAGCAGGAATATGGGGTTGTAAGATGGGACAGAATTTTGGGCAGCTGGAGTATGGTTAGACAAGCTGCTATTTGGACTTCTCATCCCACTAGTAAGGTTTTATATCTTGAAAAGTGAACTCCCTCATCAGAGTGTAGAGCTCTGTCTCTTCCATGGTGTTTGTAATGCTGGGAAGCCTGGTAGTTTAGACCTCTTGTTTTGGTTTCAGATAGGCCTGGAGACTCTGCTCAGCATTTTGCTTAGGGAAGTTTCCTTACATGCAAGCTAGAAAGAGTATTGATAACTCTTTTAAATGTTAGTGTGATGCTCATAGTGAAATATTACAGAAATACTTGAATGAAAATATTTGAATGCCATTAGGTGGGGCCAGCACTTCCTAGTTTTTCTGGGTGCCTGGAAATCATTTCTATTACTTGCCAAACCCCAGAAGGGGCTTGAACTTACCACTGCAAGGAAGATTCTTTACCCACTGGACCACCAGGGAAGACTGAGTTTTTCTCTTTTCTTAATGAAGTATTTTTTTCTCATTTTAAAATTTTATATCTTTGTTTAGTCTTGGCTGTTCTGGGTTTTCACTGCTGCCATGTGCTCTTCTATAGTTGCACGGAGTTGGGGCTACTCTGTAGTTGAGGTGAGCAGGCTTCTTGTTGCCATGACTTCTCTTGTGGAACTTGGGCTCTGGGGCACATGGGTGCAATAGTTGAGGCTCCTTGGCCCTAGAGCACAGGCTCAATAGTTGCGGCTCACTGCCTTAGTTGCTCCGCAGCATGTGGGACCTTCCTGGATCAGGGATTGAATCTGTGTCTCCTGCATTGGCAGGTGAACTCTGTACGACTGAGCTGCCAGGGAAACCTCTCAAGTTGGTTTTTTGCAGAATGTCTCTTAATTTGGATTTGTATTTCCTCTTGATTAGATTCAGAGTCAGCATTATTTGGTAGACCTAGATAGGTTAGTTCAGTAGTGTGAGAGTGGAGCTAGAAAGCACATGGAAGCAGTGTTTAGTTTTGCATGACAATATATAGTTTAGCTTGATTATGTTGTCTGATCTGTAAGTCCCATAGGAATTGAGGGGAGTCCAGTAGGACCTGGAGGAACCAAGAAAGACTTTAGCAGGAATATGGGGTTGTAAGATGGGACAGAATTTTGGGCAGCTGGAGTATGGTTAGACAAGCTGCTATTTGGACTTCTCATCCCACTAGTAAGGTTTTATATCTTGAAAAGTGAACTCCCTCATCAGAGTGTAGAGCTCTGTCTCTTCCATGGTGTTTGTAATGCTGGGAAGCCTGGTAGTTTAGACCTCTTGTTTTGGTTTCAGATAGGCCTGGAGACTCTGCTCAGCATTTTGCTTAGGGAAGTTTCCTTACATGCAAGCTAGAAAGAGTATTGATAACTCTTTTAAATGTTAGTGTGATGCTCATAGTGAAATATTACAGAAATACTTGAATGAAAATATTTGAATGCCATTAGGTGGGGCCAGCACTTCCTAGTTTTTCTGGGTGCCTGGAAACATTCATTTCTATTACTTGCCAAACCCCAGAAGGGGCTTGAACTTACCACTGCTGGCATGGAAATGAGAAAGGACTTGGTTCATGAGAGAAGTGGGGAAACTGGCTTGATTAGTTCAGAGTGTACATGGAGGAATAGTGGGAAGTAAGGTTGAATAAATGACTTTAGGCTATATAATGGAGGGCTTGTAAAGTTAAGCCAAAGGATTTCAATATGGTGCTTAAGGAAGAAAACCGTGGAAGGTTTTTGAGCAGGAGGGACACACTTGGAGTTGTGAGTGGTACGGAGCTTCTTGAGGAAGGACCTTTCCTGCTTTGGAGAGTGGAATCCTAGCAGGGCAGAGCCTTCCCAGTGCTAACCACGTTGGGGTGTGGTTTGGCTGTCTTGCCACAGGAGGCCAGACTTTCTGCCCAGTGACTCTTCCTGCTTTGCCACTGACTCACCCCTTGACCTAGGTTGCTTAACTTCCCTTCCAGTGGCTGTCTGATCTACACAGTGCTGGGGCTGCCCAGGGTGATGTGAAGGTGAGCTGACCCACAGCTCTTCTGTGGGCTTTGGGGAATGAACAGCGTTCCTGTCCCTTTGTGCCTTTCCTGGGTAGAGGCTAATCATAAGCCAGATTGTCAGGGATCGCTTTGTCTGAACCTGAGAAAGCTGTTCACCAGGAGGTAAGTCAAGATGGGGTTCCTGCCCTCTCTCTGCTTTTTCATAGGTCAGCTTTTCCTTGAGCAGGATTTCTGCTACTTTCTTTTTCCTTGATCCAGGTCCTTCCAAGTAACCTCTTTCAGTTACTTGAAGTAAACAGGTTACTGCAGGATGTGGCAGAGATTTTTTATTATTATTATTATTATTTTTATGTTGCTTTTACGGAGTTTTGTTGTTTACAGATATGTATATTACCAGATTAATCATATGAGAAATGTTTAATAAACATATTCTTCTAGCTGTCAGGAGTGTCTTGGGGTCTCACTGTTGTTGTGAGGTAGATTACCCAAAATTCTTGTGAACCAGATATTGAACATATTCTTCTACTGCAGAGAAATTATGGTTTTAAGGAAGTGACTGGGTTTCAAAAATTTGTTGGGGCCAGCTTCTAGTTTTCTGGGTGCCTGGAAACATTCATTTCTATTACTTGCCAAACCCCAGAAGGGGCTTGAACTTACCACTGCTGGCATGGAAATGAGAAAGGACTTGGTTCATGAGAGAAGTGGGGAAACTGGCTTGATTAGTTCAGAGTGTACATGGAGGAATAGTGGGAAGTAAGGTTGAATAAATGACTTTAGGCTATATAATGGAGGGCTTGTAAAGTTAAGCCAAAGGATTTCAATATGGTGCTTAAGGAAGAAAACCGGGGAAAGGGTTTTTTGAGCAGGAGGGACACACTTGGAGTTGTGAGTGGTACGGAGCTTCTTGAGGAAGGACCTTTCCTGCTTTGGAGAGTGGAATCCTAGCAGGGCAGAGCCTTCCCAGTGCTAACCACGTTGGGGTGTGGTTTGGCTGTCTTGCCACAGGAGGCCAGACTTTCTGCCCAGTGACTCTTCCTGCTTTGCCACTGACTCACCCCTTGACCTAGGTTGCTTAACTTCCCTTCCAGTGGCTGTCTGATCTACACAGTGCTGGGGCTGCCCAGGGTGATGTGAAGGTGAGCTGACCCACAGCTCTTCTGTGGGCTTTGGGGAATGAACAGCGTTCCTGTCCCTTTGTGCCTTTCCTGGGTAGAGGCTAATCATAAGCCAGATTGTCAGGGATCGCTTTGTCTGAACCTGAGAAAGCTGTTCACCAGGAGGTAAGTCAAGATGGGGTTCCTGCCCTCTCTCTGCTTTTTCATAGGTCAGCTTTTCCTTGAGCAGGATTTCTGCTACTTTCTTTTTCCTTGATCCAGGTCCTTCCAAGTAACCTCTTTCAGTTACTTGAAGTAAACAGGTTACTGCAGGATGTGGCAGAGATTTTTTATTATTATTATTATTATTTTTATGTTGCTTTTACGGAGTTTTGTTGTTTACAGATATGTATATTACCAGATTAATCATATGAGAAATGTTTAATAAACATATTCTTCTAGCTGTCAGGGGAGTGTCTTGGGGGTCTCACTGTTGTTGTGAGGTAGATTACCCAAAATTCTTGTGAACCAGATATTGAACAATGGCTCATACTCATTGGGAGCCATAACTGCAGAGAAATTATGGTTTTAAGGTATCACTTCGTAGGAACTGGGTTTCAAAACCATTCTTGGTATGCTTTAGTGTCCTGAGTTATCTCCCCTCTGAAAGACAGCAGTGAGGAACAGGAAGGGAGAGGTGCCTGGATTAGGATATGTTTGTGGCTTATGCTGGGAGTCAGGGTGACTAGGTTTCTAATCTTGATTACTGCTCACCAGCTGTGTGATCAGGGCCAAATCGCCTAAACCCCAGTGGACTAGAGTTTTCTTAGATGTAAAAATGAGTTTATATGATCTGGAAGATTTCTTCCAGGGCCAAAATCTATGATTATATAATGTGTGATTATACACTAGTAGAGTAGTTTAAAAGACAGTTTCCAAAGGAATATTTTGTAGACTTTAGGAGACTATTTTGATTAACGTCTTCGTTTGATTTTACAAGATGGGAAATGTCTTTTTAGAAAGGTGTCCTTTATGCTCACTGTGGGTATGCTTGCTTCTAGGTCAAGATGACTAGGTAGTGGAGAAAATGAGACTTTCTCGTGGTACTCCTCCCAAATCACAAACGGGTTGAGGGCAAGAAAGGGTTGGGACATGTTGCTGTGGGATGCTGTAGCTGAGCCACTGCTGTCCTAGCTCCAGGAGGCTCACAGACACTGCTCAGCAGCACGCCAAGGTCCGTCTGGGTGCTTTCCAGGAGGCATGGCTGAAGCAGATGATTTGGTAGCTTCAGGCTTTTATAGGAGAAATGATGTATTTGTATGAAACTGCTTAATTTATTGTCATTGTTTGCTTATTTGTTTTGGTCACCACTTTGAGAAACAGTGAGGATTGGGGGGCAGTCAAAGCAAAGGGACTCTCTTTGAGTGCATTTTGGTTACGCTATCTGTAGTAGCCTAGCATCTGTGTTGGGAAGTGGTGGTCTTGTTGATAACTAGTCAGAAAAATAAGGTGTTAGGCATCCTAATCAAAAGATTCTGTCACCAGGACAGTCTGTGATCATTTGCAATTCTTTTTTTTAGTTTAGTTTTTTTTCTTTCTTAAGGCCATGTTTTCTTCATTTGTATATTGAAAAAAGTTAGACACTACGAGTTCCAGATCTGAAACCAGGTAGGCCAAAGGAGGCTTGTGGAGGGAAGGATCTGTTTGTTTTAAACTGCTTGACTATTAGACTAGAAGTAGGAGTGGAATTCCTTTTTAGTGCTTGAATTATAGCAACTATAGGCTCTACTCACAGTCACAGCTGAGTGATCAAACGTGAAACAGCTATTTAATGAGAAGCAGGCCCTGGGAGCTTTCTCCTGAAAAACAGCTGCAGGACTTGCTGGTCCTGAGAGAAGGAGTGATTCCCTGGTAGGGCCTATTGCTTGAAGGAGGTGGGGGTAAGTTTCATCAAAATGGACAGTGTGGATATTGTGATTTACACAGTTTAGAGACTTTGTTCCCTGCTGTTATTAATTTCAAGCCTGTCTTTAAAGAGATTCTCTTAATGATTGGAGCAGTGTAGGATTCATTTAGAGAAAAAGCCCCATGTAACCACAATTAGAAATTAAATGCCTAAGAGCAGAATCAGTTGCTGGAGAGACGAAGTTGGCCTAATCAGTTGCTATTCAATACTCAGGTCCTGTGGTGACAGCAGCCAGAGAATAGGCTGTTTGGTGAGCTCGCTGGCTACTAGGCTGGGAGATCTGGGCTTCCAACAGAGGAAGAGGTGATCTATAGAATCCACACCTCTTAATCTTCTATTTCTCTTCTTTCCCTCAGTGCCCTTTAGTTTTAATTACAATTGTGTAAACACAAGTCAGCTTGCCAGTCCCCTTAAAGTGGCAGGCCCATGACATTATTATTACTATTTTTTTTTGCTGGCCATTCTTGCTAGATACGTGGCTTTAAATTAGAGGGTTTGTCCTCTCCGAGGGTTTGGCTTCACTGGCTACTTCACTGAAAGAATCCGTGAGAGGAGGGCCAGTTGGCTGTCATTCAGTCAAGCAGCATTATTTAGAGCCGGCGGTGTGCAAGCATTGTGCTGGAATGGAGCTGATAGGTGAATAAGATGGTTTCTGCTCTTCAGGAGCTTAGTCAAGTGAGCCGTGTATGCAGCTGGCATCAACCCGCAGAGGAATGAAATGAAGTGTGTAGAGGAATGAATGACACAGGAGCACATAGAGGAACCAGCAGTTGTTCCTGAATTGGGCAGAACAAGGAAAGCTTCTGAAGGGGGAAAGTTTTTGAGTCAGGTTGTAAAGGGTGAATTAAAATTCCTTAAGTTTATAATTTTATTTATTTACTTTTGGCTATGCTGGATTTTTGTTGCTCTAAGGGCTTTTCTCTAGTTTGTGGAGAGTGGGGGCTACTCCCTAGTTGCTGTGCGCCGGCTTCTTATTGCAGAGTACGGGCTCTAGGGCACGACGGCTTCGGTGGTTATGGTTCCCAGGCTCTAGAAACAGGCTCAGTAGTTGTGGCACACAGGCTTAGTTGCTCCATCGCATGTGGGATCTCCTGGGATCAGGAGTCGAACCTGTGTCTTCTGCTTTGGAAAGCGGATTCTTTACCACTGAGCCACCAGGGAAGCCCTAGAATTCCTTAAGTTTAGAAGAAAGGACATTTTGGAGGAGGTCACGGCATGGGCAGCAGCCCAGAGCCTGGGACATGCTTGGCATATTTGGGAAAAGTATTCCTGAGATAGAAGATATTTTGGAGGAGTGAACTGGAGATGAGGCCGGGAAAGATGTTTGATGGTCGGGTCTTAAAGAACATTAAGCGTCATACTAGGAGATTTGGATTTTATTCTGCATGGAGTTCTCCATGAAGTTACTAGCTCATGAGTGTTTTGGATAAGGAGTGACATTAGCCCATCTGTGTGATTTAGGGTTTGGTCTGTTTTTCAGGTGTAAGGTCTTGGTGGAGAAGGTAATAGTCCTGGTTCTTAAAGTACAAAGTTGGTTAGGCGGCATCTAATGTTTAGGTACTTTATTCCTTAGTTATATTTTCTAAAGCACCTCCAAAACCAAGAAGCCAGGAAGTAGCCAGCAGTGTCCCTTTAGACTGAACTTTCCTTACCCCTCAGAGATGAAGGTTTTCTTAGACATCTGTATCACAGTCTTGTTTCAAGGGTTGCTTACTGCTGCTCGTTCTTTGGGGATAAAACCCATCATAAGGGGTGGACTTTTATATATATATATATATATATATATATTTTTTTTTTTTTTGGCCACTTCTATTGATCTTTCATTTATCTATTTCCAACCATCTTTGTTCCTTGGCCCGCATGGGCCTCCCATCACAGTGACCTCTCTCGTCACAGAGTGCCAGCTCTGGGCACATGCGCTCCAGAGCTCCGGCCTCGTAGTTGGACACATCGGTCCAGCCGCTCCGCGGCACGTGGGATCTTCCCAGGCCAGGAATCGAACTGGTGCCCCTTGCACTGCAAGGCGGTGTCCTTACCCACTGGACCACCAGGGAAGCCCCAGGGGTGGACTTTTGATTGTATCGTGGAAACCAAAAACAAATTTTTGAACTGGTTGAAAAATAGTATGTATTCATTGTAGAAAAGAAAAGTATAATAAAGAAACTAAAGTCATTCATAACCCCACTATCAGTAGAAAGTCACCTATTTCTATTTTAGTATTTTGTACCTATGCATATCCTGTATGGAGTAGTTCAGATCATGTAGTATGTACAATTTAGTCATTTGCTTTTTCTCCATTTCCCATTGGTTTTCATTATATGTGTGTGTGTTAGTCACTCATTCTTGTCCAATTCTTTGTGACCCCATGGACTGTAGCCTACCAGGTCCCTCTGTCTGGAGTTCTCCAGAATACTGGAGTAGGGTAGCCATTCTCTTCTCCAGGGGATCTTCCTGACCCAGAATCGAACTTGGGTCCTCCTGCATTGCAGGCCCCATGCTACACAGCAGCTTCCCCCTAGCTATCTCTTTTGCTCATGGTAATATATATATTTCAATCCTCATCTCCCAATTTGCCCTACCTTCCCCTCCCCCTCATGTCCACACGTTCATTCTCTACATCTGTGTCTCTATTCCTGCCCTGTAAATTGGTTAATGTGTACCATTTTTCTCTTTCTGACTTAACTTTACTCTGTATGACAAACTCTGGGTCCATCCACATCTCTAAAAATGATTCAGTTTTGTTCCCTTTTTTATGACTGAGTAATATTTCACTGTATGGATGTACCACATCTTATTTATCCATTTGTCATGTAGAATTTTTTTTATATAATTTTATTTTCTTTTTTTAATTGTGGCATCTTTTATTGGTTTTCTATGTATCTGTTTCCATCCATCTTTGTTCTTTGGCCCGTGTGGGCCTCCCACTGCAGGGGCCTCTCTTGCTGCAGAGCACCAGCTCTGGGCACATGCGCTCCAGAGCGCGTCGGCTTGGTAGTTGGACACATCTGTCCAGCCGCTCCGCGGCACGTGGGATCTTCCCAGGCCAGGGATTGAACCGGCGCCCCTTGCACTGCAAGGCGGTGTCCTTACCCACTGGACCACCAGGGAGGCCCTTTTTTTTTTTCGTAATTTTATTTTTCTTAGAATTTTTATAGTGTTTTCAGTTTTTATATTTCAGACAATAATATTTTGATAAAAATCATGAAAGTAATATATATAGTAAGTAAGTCCTTTGTACTTCACCCTTTATCCTAATCCTCCTCTGCAGGGGCAACAATTACTTATTAATAGTTATTATTTTATAAATTATTAATAATTTCTCTTGTATCTTTGCATGAACATTATTGTACATAACTTTTTATCAGTATTGTTTTGTTATGATTTATGTCTGCAAGTGAATATTGGGTTAAATGATGTGAATTAAATTCTCCTATATCATAGGACAGTTTGGAAAACATGAACAATAAGGTTTTTTTCTTTTTTGCCATTTTTTAAAAAAATTTTGCTTTTTCACTTTTACAGAGTTTTGTTGTTTACAGATATGTATAATCCCAGCGGGGCTTCCCTTGTGGCTCAGTGGATAAGAACCTGTCTGCCAATGCAGGAGACACAGGTTCGATCCCTGACCCAGGAAGATCCCACATACCACAGAGCAGCTAAACCCACACATCATCTCACCATGCAGCTTCCCCCTAGCTATCTCTTTTGCTCATGGTAATATATATATTTCAATCCTCATCTCCCAATTTGCCCTACCTTCCCCTCCCCCTCATGTCCACACGTTCATTCTCTACATCTGTGTCTCTATTCCTGCCCTGTAAATTGGTTAATGTGTACCATTTTTCTCTTTCTGACTTAACTTTACTCTGTATGACAAACTCTGGGTCCATCCACATCTCTAAAAATGATTCAGTTTTGTTCCCTTTTTTATGACTGAGTAATATTTCACTGTATGGATGTACCACATCTTATTTATCCATTTGTCATGTAGAATTTTTTTTATATAATTTTATTTTCTTTTTTTAATTGTGGCATCTTTTATTGGTTTTCTATGTATCTGTTTCCATCCATCTTTGTTCTTTGGCCCGTGTGGGCCTCCCACTGCAGGGGCCTCTCTTGCTGCAGAGCACCAGCTCTGGGCACATGCGCTCCAGAGCGCGTCGGCTTGGTAGTTGGACACATCTGTCCAGCCGCTCCGCGGCACGTGGGATCTTCCCAGGCCAGGGATTGAACCGGCGCCCCTTGCACTGCAAGGCGGTGTCCTTACCCACTGGACCACCAGGGAGGCCCTTTTTTTTTTTCGTAATTTTATTTTTCTTAGAATTTTTATAGTGTTTTCAGTTTTTATATTTCAGACAATAATATTTTGATAAAAATCATGAAAGTAATATATATAGTAAGTAAGTCCTTTGTACTTCACCCTTTATCCTAATCCTCCTCTGCAGGGGCAACAATTACTTATTAATAGTTATTATTTTATAAATTATTAATAATTTCTCTTGTATCTTTGCATGAACATTATTGTACATAACTTTTTATCAGTATTGTTTTGTTATGATTTATGTCTGCAAGTGAATATTGGGTTAAATGATGTGAATTAAATTCTCCTATATCATAGGACAGTTTGGAAAACATGAACAATAAGGTTTTTTTCTTTTTTGCCATTTTTTAAAAAAATTTTGCTTTTTCACTTTTACAGAGTTTTGTTGTTTACAGATATGTATAATCCCAGCGGGGCTTCCCTTGTGGCTCAGTGGATAAGAACCTGTCTGCCAATGCAGGAGACACAGGTTCGATCCCTGACCCAGGAAGATCCCACATACCACAGAGCAGCTAAACCCACACATCAACAAAGACCCAGCACAGCCAAAAATAAATAAATAAAAGTTTGTTAAAAAAAAAAAAAATCCCAGATTAGTCATGATAAGTTTTTTTTGAAGGGGGGCCACTTCTATTGATCTTTCATTTATCTATTTGCATCCATCTTTGTTCTTTGGCCTATGTGGGCCTCCCATCACAGTGTCCTCTGTCGTTGCATAACACTGGCTCTGGGCGCACACACTTCAGAGCTCTGGCCTGGTAGTTGGACACATCGGTCCAGCCGCTCCACGGCACGTGGGATCTTCCCAGGCCAGGAATCGAACTGGTGCCCCTTGCCCTGCAAGGCAGTGTCCTTACCCACTGGACCACCAGGGAAGCCCCATGATAAGGTTTTTAAGAGAGAAAGTAATAATGATCCATAATTCCACAAATCAGAAATAAACATTTTTGACATATTTCCTTATAAATATACACATGCATGTTCACACAGGTGTGCAGGTATGTCTATACATATCACATACACATTTGTATATGTAGTTTAAAAAGTAAATGGTTGGGCTTCCCTGGTGGTTTAGTGGTTAGAGAGTCCGCCTTGCAATGCAAGGGGCACCAGTTTGATCCCTGGCCCGGGAAGATCCCATGTGCCACAGAGTGGCTGAATTGGTGTGTCCAGTTGAGAACCAGTGCTCTGAAGCGCGTGTGCCCAGAGTTGGTGTTCTTCAATGAGAAACCACTGCAATGGGAGGCCCACACAGGCCGAAGAATAAAGATGGATGAAAACAAAACAAAACAAATCAATAAAAAATAAATGGTCACGGGCTTCCTTGGTGGTCCAGTGGGTAAGGACACTGCCTTGCAGGGCAAGGGGCGCCGGTTCGATCCCTGGCCTGGGAATATCCCGCGTGCCGCGGAGCGGCTGGACCAATGTGTCCGATTACCGAGCTGGAGCTCTGGAGCGCATGCGCCCAGGGCCGGTGCTCTGCGACAACAGAGGCCACTGCGGTCGGAGGCCCACATGGACCAAAGAACAAAGATGGATGAAAATAAAACAAAATGAAAGACCAATGAAAGTGGCCTGCCCGCCCCCCTGCCTCCCCAACCCGCCCCTCCCCCCCAAAAATGGTCACATAGCACTGACTTTCCTCATGTCATTAAAATTGTCTAAAATATTTTTAATCACTGCATAAGGCTTCATCATATGTATATATCGTAATTTACTTGAATTATTGTTACATATTTTTCTCTAGTTTCATAATGTTGAATACATTAGTACATATATTTTTTTATCTATTTGCATCCATCTTTGTTCTTTGGCCTATGTGGGCCTCCCATCACAGTGTCCTCTGTCGTTGCATAACACTGGCTCTGGGCGCACACACTTCAGAGCTCTGGCCTGGTAGTTGGACACATCGGTCCAGCCGCTCCACGGCACGTGGGATCTTCCCAGGCCAGGAATCGAACTGGTGCCCCTTGCCCTGCAAGGCAGTGTCCTTACCCACTGGACCACCAGGGAAGCCCCATGATAAGGTTTTTAAGAGAGAAAGTAATAATGATCCATAATTCCACAAATCAGAAATAAACATTTTTGACATATTTCCTTATAAATATACACATGCATGTTCACACAGGTGTGCAGGTATGTCTATACATATCACATACACATTTGTATATGTAGTTTAAAAAGTAAATGGTTGGGTTTCCCCTGGTGGTTTAGTGGTTAGAGAGTCCGCCTTGCAATGCAAGGGGCACCAGTTTGATCCCTGGCCCGGGAAGATCCCATGTGCCACAGAGTGGCTGAATTGGTGTGTCCAGTTGAGAACCAGTGCTCTGAAGCGCGTGTGCCCAGAGTTGGTGTTCTTCAATGAGAAACCACTGCAATGGGAGGCCCACACAGGCCGAAGAATAAAGATGGATGAAAACAAAACAAAACAAATCAATAAAAAATAAATGGTCACGGGCTTCCTTGGTGGTCCAGTGGGTAAGGACACTGCCTTGCAGGGCAAGGGGCGCCGGTTCGATCCCTGGCCTGGGAATATCCCGCGTGCCGCGGAGCGCTGGACCAATGTGTCCGATTACCGAGCTGGAGCTCTGGAGCGCATGCGCCCAGGGCCGGTGCTCTGCGACAACAGAGGCCACTGCGGTCGGAGGCCCACATGGACCAAAGAACAAAGATGGATGAAAATAAAACAAAATGAAAGACCAATGAAAGTGGCCTGCCCGCCCCCCTGCCTCCCCAACCCGCCCCCTCCCCCCCAAAAATGGTCACATAGCACTGACTTTCCTCATGTCATTAAAATTGTCTAAAATATTTTTAATCACTGCATAAGGCTTCATCATATGTATATATCGTAATTTACTTGAATTATTGTTACATATTTTTCTCTAGTTTTTCATAATGTTGAATACATTAGTACATATATATTTATTCATATTTCAGATAATTTTCTAAACTTTTATTGCTGTGACTGGAATTATTTGATCAAAGAACATCAGACTTTTTTTTAAAACATTTAAAATTCTTATTTTAAAATTCTTTGGCAAAATCTGCATAACAAAATTGGCCATTTTTTAAAAAATTAACCATTTTAATGTGTTAAATGCATAGTTAACTGTTACAATTCAGTGGCATTAAGTACATTTACAGTGCGTGCAACCATCCCTGCTATTCACTTCCAGGGCGTTTTATCATCCCAGACAGATTCTCAGTACTCATTGGACAATAGCTCCCATCCCTTCCTCTCCCAGTCCCTGGTAAACTCTGGTCTGCTTTCTCTCTCTATGAATTTGCACATTCTAGGTACCTCATAAATGGAGTCCTATAATTTTTGTCCCTTTTTGTCTAGTTTGTTTCACATAGCATGTTTGAATATGAACATTTTTTAGGTTCTTGATATGTATTGCCAAATTTCTTTCCAGAGAACCTTTTAAAGAATGCCTGATGACTTACAGGAGAAAATACGCTGTTCCTTCTTTTTTTTTTCTTTTTCTTTGATTTCTTTTTTTTTTCGGGAGGGGGGCACTTCTATTGGTCTTTCGATTTTCATCCATCTTTTTTGTTCTCTGGCCCGTGTGGGCCTTCCATCACAGCGGCCTCTGTCGCTGCATAACGCTGGCTCTGGGAGCATGCGCTCCACAGCTCTGGCTTGATAGTTGGACACATCCATCCAGCCGCTCCGTGGCACGTGGGATCTTCCCAGGCCAGGAATCGAACCGGCGCCCCTTGCACTGCAAGACGGTGTCCTTACCCACTGGACCACCAGGGAAGTCCCACTGTTGCTTCTTTAATCATTAGTTTTGCAATCAGAATCCTAGGTTAAGGGCTTCCCTGATGGTCCAGTGGGTAAGGACACCGCCTTGCAGTGCAAGGGGCGCCAGTTTGATCCCTGGCCTGGGAAGATCCCACGTGCCATGGAGCAGCTGGACCTGTGTCCAGCTACCGAGCCGGAGCTCTGGAGCGCATGCGCCCAGAGCCGATGCTCTGCAGCAGGAGAGGCCACCGCGATAGGAGGCCCACACGGGCCAAAGAACAAAGATCGATGTAAATAGATAAATGAAGGACCAATAGAAGTGGCCCTCCCCCCACCCCCCCCAAAAGATCCTAGGTTAAGTTATTTTTCCATTATTAAATTATGTAAGTATATATATTATTATTACATAAAGTAGCTTCTTTGCCATTTTATAAAATCAATATTTGGGAGAAGGTAGAAGGAGAAAGTGGGTCGGAGGTGTCACTGTATGAAGATCCTTTTTGCTAAAATGATCTTTGGAAATGAGGGGAAAAGGAGATAAATTAACCTTAATTCTCCATTTATAAAATGGAGATGATGGCACTTTCCCCATCTGCCCTACAGGAGCTGAATGGCTTAAAATTCCCAGTTGAAATTACTTTTATGACCAGGATCTTCAGAAGGGTAGGATCTAGAGGGCAAGAATCAGCTTCCCTTTCTTACAAAAATCAGGGCCCTAGCTCTCTCTTTTTTAAAAAATCTTTCTATTTGGCTGATCACAGTCTTAGTTGTAGCATGCAGGATCTTCTGGTTGTGTCCCAACAAGAAGTAGAATGTCTTTTGACTTCGAGTATTTTGGATTCTTTTCTTCAGTATTATATACCAGACTGTTACTGCATATAAATTTATTTTAAAATGAGCCACACTCTTTAACATAACCACACTCCAGTCCGTTGGACAACAGTAAATCTCATCATGAAACTTTTCTTTAGGTGTTAAATTGTTTTGTTTAGATTCAGGTATGAATCCTTTTTGTTTTGCAGGCCATATAGATGCAACTATTTACCTTTGCGGTTGTTGAACTGAAGTAGCCATAGACAATACATAAATGAATGGGCATGGCTATATTCCAGTAAAACTTGACTTACAAATTAGGGGCATCTGACCATCAAGCCATAGTTTGGTGACCTCTGGGTAGTGGAGACTACTTTAGTAGTCAGAAGGCCTAACTTTAATGGGAAGTTGTTCAAATTTAACTTTGAGGTCTGGTAAGGACACCGCCTTGCAGTGCAAGGCGCCAGTTTGATCCTGGCCTGGGAAGATCCCACGTGCCATGGAGCAGCTGGACCTGTGTCCAGCTACCGAGCCGGAGCTCTGAGCGCATGCGCCCAGAGCCGATGCTCTGCAGCAGGAGAGGCCACGCGATGGGAGGCCCACACGGGCCAAAGAACAAAGATCGATGTAAATAGATAAATGAAGGACCAATAGAAGTGGCCCTCCCCCCACCCCCCCCAAAAGATCCTAGGTTAAGTTATTTTTCCATTATTAAATTATGTAAGTATATATATTATTATTACATAAAGTAGCTTCTTTGCCATTTTATAAAATCAATATTTGGGAGAAGGTAGAAGGAGAAAGTGGGTCGGAGGTGTCACTGTATGAAGATCCTTTTTGCTAAAATGATCTTTGGAAATGAGGGGAAAAGGAGATAAATTAACCTTAATTCTCCATTTATAAAATGGAGATGATGGCACTTTCCCCATCTGCCCTACAGGAGCTGAATGGCTTAAAATTCCCAGTTGAAATTACTTTTATGACCAGGATCTTCAGAAGGGTAGGATCTAGAGGGCAAGAATCAGCTTCCCTTTCTTACAAAAATCAGGGCCCTAGCTCTCTCTTTTTTAAAAAATCTTTCTATTTGGCTGATCACAGTCTTAGTTGTAGCATGCAGGATCTTCTGGTTGTGTCCCAACAAGAAGTAGAATGTCTTTTGACTTCGAGTATTTTGGATTCTTTTCTTCAGTATTATATACCAGACTGTTACTGCATATAAATTTATTTTAAAATGAGCCACACTCTTTAACATAACCACACTCCAGTCCGTTGGACAACAGTAAATCTCATCATGAAACTTTTCTTTAGGTGTTAAATTGTTTTGTTTAGATTCAGGTATGAATCCTTTTTGTTTTGCAGGCCATATAGATGCAACTATTTACCTTTGCGGTTGTTGAACTGAAGTAGCCATAGACAATACATAAATGAATGGGCATGGCTATATTCCAGTAAAACTTGACTTACAAATTAGGGGCATCTGACCATCAAGCCATAGTTTGGTGACCTCTGGGTAGTGGAGACTACTTTAGTAGTCAGAAGGCCTAACTTTAATGGGAAGTTGTTCAAAAATTTAACTTTGAGGTCTGCTACTTAATAGCTATTTCATCTTAGCCTCTCTTGAGTTTGCATGTTCAAATTCAAAATGGTAATACTTTCTATTAAAAATAAGAGTGATTACACATAAGGATATTTAACTTTTCTGGAAATCAGGAAATGTAAATTAAAACAAGAATGTATTTTTTATCCTTTATGTTGAGAAAAGGAAAAAATAACATCTATCATTGGAAGGGTGTTGAGAAGGGAATTTTTTTTTTAATTTAAATTTATTTCTTTATTTTAAAGGTTTTACAGAGTTCTGTTGAGAAGGGAATTTTTGTTCTGTTGGTAGAACTATACTTTGGTACAGCTTTTGGATGCTAATTTGGGAGTACTCATCAGCATTTAACATGCACAGACTTCATCTTTTCCAATTATTGGTACATATCCTAGAGAAATATTAGCTTGTATGCAAAAAGTGGTTCACCATATTATCTGTGTAGCATTCTCTTTATTTTTTTTTAAAGGTTTATTTATTTATTTATTTGGGGGAGGCTGGGGAGAGAGGGGGGCGGGTGGGCCACTTCTATTGGTCTTTCATTTATTCATTTTCATCCATCTTTGTTCTTTGGCCCGTGTGGGCCTCCCATTGCGGTGCCGTCTGTCGTTGCAGAGCGCCGGCTCTGGGCGCATGCGCCCCAGAGCTCCGGCTCGGTAATTGGACACATGGGTCCAGCCGCTCCGCGGCACGTGGGATCTTCCCAGGCCAGGGCTCGAACCGGCGCCCCTTGCACTGCAAGGCGGTGTCCTTACCCACTGGACCACCAGGGAAGCCCTACATTATAGTGTATCTCTTATATGCACTTTTATTATACAGTTTTCAAAAGATATGAGTTAGAATTTTATTTACTGACCCATGGGCGGATGTTCATGATCATTTATTGAGAAAAATAAGTTGCAGAACAATGTTAATATGCAAAAAAAAAAAAATTTTTATTATATCTAGTTGGAAAAATCTACTAACATTTATTTTTAAAAATATAGTGATGCATGTGCAAGTCTAGGAATATCCAGTAAAACTTGACTTACGAATTAGGGGCATCTGACCATCAAGCCATAGTTTGGTGACCTCTGGGTAGTGGAGACTACTTTAGTAGTCAGAAGGCCTAACTTTAATGGGAAGTTGTTCAAAAATTTAACTTTGAGGTCTGCTACTTAATAGCTATTTCATCTTAGCCTCTCTTGAGTTTGCATGTTCAAATTCAAAATGGTAATACTTTCTATTAAAAATAAGAGTGATTACACATAAGGATATTTAACTTTTCTGGAAATCAGGAAATGTAAATTAAAACAAGAATGTATTTTTTATCCTTTATGTTGAGAAAAGGAAAAAATAACATCTATCATTGGAAGGGTGTTGAGAAGGGAATTTTTTTTTTAATTTAAATTTATTTCTTTATTTTAAAGGTTTTACAGAGTTCTGTTGAGAAGGGAATTTTTGTTCTGTTGGTAGAACTATACTTTGGTACAGCTTTTTGGATGCTAATTTGGGAGTACTCATCAGCATTTAACATGCACAGACTTCATCTTTTCCAATTATTGGTACATATCCTAGAGAAATATTAGCTTGTATGCAAAAAGTGGTTCACCATATTATCTGTGTAGCATTCTCTTTATTTTTTTTTAAAGGTTTATTTATTTATTTATTTGGGGGAGGCTGGGGAGAGAGGGGGGCGGGTGGGCCACTTCTATTGGTCTTTCATTTATTCATTTTCATCCATCTTTGTTCTTTGGCCCGTGTGGGCCTCCCATTGCGGTGCCGTCTGTCGTTGCAGAGCGCCGGCTCTGGGCGCATGCGCCCCAGAGCTCCGGCTCGGTAATTGGACACATGGGTCCAGCCGCTCCGCGGCACGTGGGATCTTCCCAGGCCAGGGCTCGAACCGGCGCCCCTTGCACTGCAAGGCGGTGTCCTTACCCACTGGACCACCAGGGAAGCCCTACATTATAGTGTATCTCTTATATGCACTTTTATTATACAGTTTTTCAAAAGATATGAGTTAGAATTTTATTTACTGACCCATGGGCGGATGTTCATGATCATTTATTGAGAAAAATAAGTTGCAGAACAATGTTAATATGTAAACCTAGTTTTTGAAAAATAGAGAATGATAAAATTCTCTTAAAGTAAAAATATACTGTACTTATGATTTCTGGAGTCTGGAAAAATCTACTAACATTTATTTTTAAAAAATATAGTGATGCATGTGCAAGTCTAGGAATATGCTAAAAACCCTCACGTTGTACATTTAACTTGATTTTTGGCTGTGCTGCATAGCATATGGGATTTTAGGTCCCTAATCAGGGATGGAACCCATGCCCCTTGAAGTGGAAGCATGGGGTCCTAGCTATTGGGCTGCCATGGAAGCCCCTAACATTTCTTATCTTATGGGAGTGCTTGGAGGCTGAGAGGTCACTGATTTTGTTTTTATCTAACTGTATTGCTTCATTAGTTTTAGAGAACCAGGAAGATGAGCTTGTCTAAAAAATGATGTTTCCTAAATAGTTTTTCATCTTAACTGATTTTTAAGAGGTACTTTAAATTTTTTTAGCGAATTAATGAAGTAAGGAATTATGAAAGTACAAATAGAGTTATCATGTAAATCTTCTCTCGGGTTCAGGGGAGGTGTCTGGGTGGTGGACCGAGAACCCAGGGGTAAGGAAACCAACTTTGTAGTTGTAGTTCTAAACTTTCTGATGTGTGAGCTTTAATTTAACAAGGTCATTTAACAACTGTTAAGAGGGGCCTCGATCTTCTCATCTCTAAAATGAAGAGCCTATACCGGGAGACATTGAGGTCCTTTCTAACCCTAACATTCTACAGGCTTATGGTTCTACAATTGACACTCTCTTGAGATTTTTAGAACATTGTATTTCATTTACTTTTAAATGCCTTTTGTTGTTGTTACATTTTTTTTAGGTTCTTTTTTTTTTCATTTTCCCATCATGCCTCTTTTATTCATATTTACTTTTATCCTTCTTTTTATTCTTTGGCATGTGTGGGCCTCCCATTGCAATGGCCTCTTTCACTGCAGAGCACCAACTCTGGGCGCAGGCACTTCAGAGCGCTGACTTGTAATTGAACACACCGGTCCAGCCACTCCATGGCACGTGGTTTCTTTCTGGGCCAGGGATCGAACCCATGCCCCTTGCACTACAAGGGACTCTTTACCCACTGGACCACCAGCGGAGCCCTTGTTGTTGTTACATTTTTTTGTTGTTGTTTTACATTTTAACAGTCTGAAATTAGAATGCATTTTACAATTGGCACTCTATTTTTTCACGTTTTTATTGTCTCTGAAATTGAGATGTTTTATGACTAAAGATTTAACTATATTATACCATTAACTATACTCTTGGCCCCTTCCTGGGCTTCCCTTGCTGCTACTCCCATCAGATTTCACTCGTATCACCTGGATGTTCTGGGTGAGAAGTGTGTGGGTGAATATGGTATTTGAGTGTGCAAGGATTTTGTGCCTACTTAACTGATATGTGTCCAAAAGGTAGCTGCTGCTTGCGAAGTCAGATACATATATATATGCAGTTCTGAGGCATCCAACTTAATGTTTCTGAATTTTGATTAGTCTCTCTTGTAATTTTGCCTGGTATTTGCTTTTTATTTTATTTTTTTGCTTTTTAAAGTATAACATACACACACAAAAGTTCATAAAGTATTTCACTTCAGTTGCTCAGTTGTGTCCAAATTTTTGCGACCCCGTGGATTGCAGCACGCCAGGCTTCTCTATCCTTCACTATCTCCCAGCACCTGCTCAAACTCTTTGTCCATTGACTCAGTGATGCCATCCAACCATCTCATCCTCTGTCATCCCCTTCTTCTGCCTTCTGTTTTTCCCAGCATCAGGGCCTTTTCCAGTGAGTCATCTGTTCTCATCGGGTGGCCTGACTTTACAGAAAGTGAACATAACCTGTGCAACTAGTGTTTTGTCAAGAACCTTAGCAGCATCCCATTACCCTCCCATCGTTGTCCCCAGGCTGTTTTCTTTTTAAATGCAGTGAAAGTGTAGGTCAGCATAGCTCATGGTTATCTCGGGTGAGGCTGCTGGAAAGAGCACCCAATTTGGAGCCAGAACATCAGGGTCACATTGTGGTCCTGTTGCTCTTTAGTTGTGGAACTTTAGGCAAGATGCTTTTCTGAACGCAGGCACTTGGGCCTTAATTGAACACACCGGTCCAGCCACTCCATGGCACGTGGTTTCTTTCTGGGCCAGGGATCGAACCCATGCCCCTTGCACTACAAGGGACTCTTTACCCACTGGACCACCAGCGGAGCCCTTGTTGTTGTTACATTTTTTTGTTGTTGTTTTACATTTTAACAGTCTGAAATTAGAATGCATTTTACAATTGGCACTCTATTTTTTCACGTTTTTATTGTCTCTGAAATTGAGATGTTTTATGACTAAAGATTTAACTATATTATACCATTAACTATACTCTTGGCCCCTTCCTGGGCTTCCCTTGCTGCTACTCCCATCAGATTTCACTCGTATCACCTGGATGTTCTGGGTGAGAAGTGTGTGGGTGAATATGGTATTTGAGTGTGCAAGGATTTTGTGCCTACTTAACTGATATGTGTCCAAAAGGTAGCTGCTGCTTGCGAAGTCAGATACATATATATATGCAGTTCTGAGGCATCCAACTTAATGTTTCTGAATTTTGATTAGTCTCTCTTGTAATTTTGCCTGGTATTTGCTTTTTATTTTATTTTTTTGCTTTTTAAAGTATAACATACACACACAAAAGTTCATAAAGTATTTCACTTCAGTTGCTCAGTTGTGTCCAAATTTTTGCGACCCCGTGGATTGCAGCACGCCAGGCTTCTCTATCCTTCACTATCTCCCAGCACCTGCTCAAACTCTTTGTCCATTGACTCAGTGATGCCATCCAACCATCTCATCCTCTGTCATCCCCTTCTTCTGCCTTCTGTTTTTCCCAGCATCAGGGCCTTTTCCAGTGAGTCATCTGTTCTCATCGGGTGGCCTGACTTTACAGAAAGTGAACATAACCTGTGCAACTAGTGTTTTGTCAAGAACCTTAGCAGCATCCCATTACCCCCTCCCATCGTTGTCCCCAGGCTGTTTTCTTTTTAAATGCAGTGAAAGTGTAGGTCAGCATAGCTCATGGTTATCTCGGGTGAGGCTGCTGGAAAGAGCACCCAATTTGGAGCCAGAACATCAGGGTCACATTGTGGTCCTGTTGCTCTTTAGTTGTGGAACTTTAGGCAAGATGCTTTTCTGAACTTTATTTTTTGATAAAATGAAAATAATAACGTCTACCTCACAGAAGTGTTGTGAGATCACGTGAAATACTTTGTAGATGGAAAACACCATCAGTGGTGAAAAGCTGTACACAACTGCTAGTTGTTTTTGGTGAGGGAGGTAGAAAGGTCCAAGCAGGAAACTTTTCATTTATTCATTAAATGCTTATCAGGTGCCAGACGCTTTGTTCAGTTCTAGGAATTCAGTGAAAAGCACATGGTATGTGAGTTCATGGAATTTATAGTAGTAGAAAAAAGAAAATGAAATATAAAAAAAGTAATTAGAGACTATGAGAGCTGTTAAAGGAAAGGAATATGGTGGTGTGCCTGACCTAATCCAGGTGGTTAGAGAGATTTTACATGATGAAGTAACACTTGAGCTAAAAAATGAAGGATAAGATGGGGCTTTCCAGGTAGTGCTAATTGTAAAGAACCCACCTGCCAGTGTGGGAGATATAGGAGACGGGTTCCATCCCTGGGTGGGGAAGATCCCCTGGCGGAGGGCATGGCAACCCACTGTAGTATTCTTGCCTGAAGAATCCTGGAAGGCTACGGTCCACAGGGTCCTACAGAGTTGGGCACGACTGAAACAACTCTGCATGCAACCACGCATGAAGGATCAGTTAGAATTAATCCCGCGAACTGAAAGAGCAAGCTTCAGGTAGGAGGAAGAGCACAGGCAACACTGGACCACACATGGAAGTAACTTTTTGTTAATGAACTTTAGTTACGTTTTACTAATGAACTTTAAACCTCTCCTAGTAGCTACATTTATCTCTGTGCTGGGGACTGTGGTAGGCACTTTCTTTATATATGCTATCTTGTAAATTCCTTATATCAACCTTCTGAGGAAGTATTATTCTCATTTTACAGATGGAGAAGCTACACAGTTACTCAAGTTCTAGAGCCACGATTATTTTCTTAGTATGATATGGTCCAGCTTTTTTTCCCTTTTTTTGGCTGCACTGGATATTTGTTGCTACATATGAGCTTTCTGTCTAGTTGTGGGGAGCAAGCGTTACTGTTTGGTTCTGTGCGTGGACTTCTTTTTGTGGTGGCCTATCACCCAGAGGATAAAATCTGAATTCCTTAGTGTGATGTCAGTACCTCACAATTTAGTGCTCCTCAGCCTCATCTGCTACACCTTCCTAAACTGCTTTTTGCCGTTGCTCAGATGTAGCAAGCTCTGTCTTTGCACATGCTGCTCTCCATGCTAGAATGCTTTTTCTTTTAACTTTGGTGAAACCTTACTCATCCTACTCGTCCTTTAAGTACCCAGCTTAAATGTTACTTGATAAAGCTTTCCTCATCATCCCTTCCTGAATCAATCAGTCCCTCTCAGTTCCTTCTGTGTTCCTCTTCTGAAGTCTTTCACCAAAACGAGACTCCTAGAGGTCTTTTCTGTGCCTCACCTTTCCCCCACTCGTTTCCTAAAATCTTGGAGTCTACACAACCCCTTTTAAATACACCTTTCTTTTAGTTCTTGTTACCTCCTTACCAGCAGTATGTGTTCTTTTCTGTGCCATGCTCTGGATAAGATGGGGCTTTCCAGGTAGTGCTAATTGTAAAGAACCCACCTGCCAGTGTGGGAGATATAGGAGACGGGTTCCATCCCTGGGTGGGGAAGATCCCCTGGCGGAGGGCATGGCAACCCACTGTAGTATTCTTGCCTGAAGAATCCTGGAAGGCTACGGTCCACAGGGTCCTACAGAGTTGGGCACGACTGAAACAACTCTGCATGCAACCACGCATGAAGGATCAGTTAGAATTAATCCCGCGAACTGAAAGAGCAAGCTTCAGGTAGGAGGAAGAGCACAGGCAACACTGGACCACACATGGAAGTAACTTTTTGTTAATGAACTTTAGTTACGTTTTACTAATGAACTTTAAACCTCTCCTAGTAGCTACATTTATCTCTGTGCTGGGGACTGTGGTAGGCACTTTCTTTATATATGCTATCTTGTAAATTCCTTATATCAACCTTCTGAGGAAGTATTATTCTCATTTTACAGATGGAGAAGCTACACAGTTACTCAAGTTCTAGAGCCACGATTATTTTCTTAGTATGATATGGTCCAGCTTTTTTTCCCTTTTTTTGGCTGCACTGGATATTTGTTGCTACATATGAGCTTTCTGTCTAGTTGTGGGGAGCAAGCGTTACTGTTTGGTTCTGTGCGTGGACTTCTTTTTGTGGTGGCCTATCACCCAGAGGATAAAATCTGAATTCCTTAGTGTGATGTCAGTACCTCACAATTTAGTGCTCCTCAGCCTCATCTGCTACACCTTCCTAAACTGCTTTTTGCCGTTGCTCAGATGTAGCAAGCTCTGTCTTTGCACATGCTGCTCTCCATGCTAGAATGCTTTTTTTTTTTTTTAACTTTGGTGAAACCTTACTCATCCTACTCGTCCTTTAAGTACCCAGCTTAAATGTTACTTGATAAAGCTTTCCTCATCATCCCTTCCTGAATCAATCAGTCCCTCTCAGTTCCTTCTGTGTTCCTCTTCTGAAGTCTTTCACCAAAACGAGACTCCTAGAGGTCTTTTCTGTGCCTCACCTTTCCCACACTCTCGTTTCCTAAAATCTTGGAGTCTACACAACCCCTTTTAAATACACCTTTCTTTTTAGTTCTTGTTACCCTTGCCTAATACCAGCAGTATTGCTTCTGGTGTCTTCTGCCTTTGGACTCAGTGTTGTGCCAGATCCACCCTTTCCCAAAGCACATACATGTTTGCCATTCTTTAGCACTCTCCCACTGCTCCATAGTCAGTCACTCCTGGCCTCCACTAGACGTTCCAGTGTTCTCTCACCTTCCCTTCAGCACTACCCAAGGCCTTGTTCTTTCGACTCAAATTTAGGTGAGTTATAGGTACATGTCTTTGTCCACAGGACTTTGCGCCCCTCTGATTCATCTTTGAGTCCCCAGCACAGTATTTATAGGTGTTTGTTTCATGTGATTAAATTTCATTAACTCCAAGAGCAACATATCTTATGCATTTGGGGGACTTTGTATTATGAGTAGTTTTTTTTTTTTTCAAGGGGTTTGGCCCTAAAGGGAGGAAATTTTAGTTTTTAGAAAAATTCCTTGTATGGATTGCTGTACTTCACAGGGATGCCAGATACATGCTTTGTCGAATGGTGTTTAGCATCTTTAAAGATGGAGAAAATGATCCCTGCCCTGACTGTATCATGAGCTGTAGCAGAAACAGTTTGAATAAGGAATTCAGAAGTGCTTTGCACGATAAAAGGCTGTGTTGATGAGAAAAGTTGAAGGTGTAGCTACACTGGACTGGAGACAGCGTGGATTTAGACGAGGAATTCTGGTTCTGCAGCCTTGGTGGTTGACCTTGAGGGCAGTTGTTGTCTTCTTTTTTGAAACTTAGGGTCCTCGTTATAAAATTGTAATAAACATGCCTTTTAGGGTTTGAAATTTAGGGGGATTAATTGAGACATGAGACGTGGCCTTTAAATTGTCAAAATCTGTTCAAATGTGACTGTTTTCCAGTTTTTTAAATTTCTGATCATGACCATGTTAGACATGTGTTCCATTTATTTTATTTATTAGCAACATGTGGACAGGTTTGGTTCTTTTTTTTTTTTTTTTTAAGATTTATTTAGTTATTTTGGGCGGGGGTCGGGTTGGGGAGGGAGGGGAGCGGGCAGGCCACTTGTATTGGTCTTTCATTTCTCTATTTTCATCTGTCTTTGTTCTTTGGCTCCTGTGGGCCTCCCATCGCGGTGGCGTCTGTCGTCGCAGAGTGCCGGCTCTGGGCGCATGCGCTCCAGAGCTCTGGCTCGGTAATTGGACACATCAGTCCAGCCGCTCCATGGCACGTGGGATCTTCCCAGGCCAGGGATCGAACTGACGCCCCTTGCACTGCAAGGCGGTGTCCTTACCCACTGGACCACCAGGGGAAGCCCAGGTTTGGTTCTTGAGTCTATCTGGCACCCTGTTCAGAAATCTGTTAATATCTGTGTTTGTTCATTTCTATCAGTGGTTAAAGGCCTTCTGGTGTGGTAGGAGAAATGGATTTGAACCAGAAAGACTGAGGTTTTAGTGCCATGCGAGAGGTGGAGATACAGAAGAGAGGGGCAAGGGAGGAGGAGGACAGAGAGAATGGAAAAGAGGGGGAGAAGGGAAAAGAAAGAGATATCCTCTGAGTTTTGTGGCTATTTAAAGCCTATTTGAAACAAAGCAGATCCTGGGCAGGGTCCTGTTCTCCTAGCTCATGTTCTGAGGTTACTGGTTGTCTCAAGTTTGCAGACCTTGATCAGGCAGACAAATGAGTCGTAAGAATTCCCTGGCAGAAGATAGGAAGTTCTCAGCAGAATTGTCACACGTATTCCAGCGTGGATGGAAGGAGGGACTGGAAGACCATTAAGGTCTCTTTCGTCCTTGAGAGTCTGTGATTTGTTGGCCAGGTATAGAAAGCTGCGTTTCTTTAGGGTATTGAGATCCATGTGATTATAAATTGCAGTTTCTCTGTAGCTTTTATTTGTGAAACTTTGTTGTAAGTGTCAAGTATAGTTCCAATCAGTCTTCATTGTACCTCATACAAATTTGGTACTATCAGTTTCTGAGGGCCTCCTCCTCTCATCAGGATTAATGAAACACCTTCATGTGCCTTGCTTTGGGCTTGGGACCCAGGAGGCTGACAAAGTGCCTGTTTCTAGTGGATTTGCCCTAACTGGTGAGGTTTTGACCCAGTACTGAGGAAATTCGTTTTATCACAAGGTTTTTTGTTTTCTAGAATGGTGTCCTAGAGAAAAGAATCCTGGGAAATTTTTGGAGATACTTTTAGATATGATCTGACCCTCACCTTCTTTTCCTGAGACCCAAGTTAGGGCAGGTGCCTTGCTTGAAATTACAAGTATAGTTTGTGGCTGATGCAGAATTCCCCTCCAGGGGCTTCCAACACCAAACCTCGTGTGTTGTCTGTCATGGGCAAGGCCATCTCCAGGGGTTGCAAATCTTTATGTTAAAATTGTTCCTTTTGTTTCTTTGACCTTTCTCATCATCAGTTCTGTGTTTGTGAGCAAACACTATGCTAGATACGTTGCCTTTAGGGACAGAGCCGTTTGCTCCTCTGTGACCATGAAACAGGGTGAACAGGTTCTTAGGTGTTTTGTAGAAAGACCTTCTTGAGGGAGAAGTGAATAAGAGCCTCTTGGATGTCATAATGAATCCTCTCTGGGTTTTGATTTGCCCTCTGGTTTTCTCCCCAGGAAGCTCAGGCTTACCAACACTGTCTCATTACCTAGCCATTGCTCCCTGGAGAGGGAGAATGAGGCCTGGTAAATAAACTCCAGGTCAGGGTTCTGAAATATTAATCCTTCCTCCAGTTGTGGCATACGGGACCTTCTGTCTTTCTTGCCGCACACATAGTTGCAGCATGTGGGATCTGGTTCCCCGACATGGATTGAATCTGGGCCCCCTGCATTGGGCATGTGGAGTCTTAGCCACTGGACCATGAGGGAAGTCCCTTTAGGGTTTACTTTTTGAAATTGGAACTGAATGTTTCTGATTAAACAGTTGATTTTTAGGGGAGGAGATAGAGGTACAAGGCTTCTTTGAGCCACTGAGGATGTACTGCCTTTTTTCTTTTTTCACTCAATGATTGCTTATTCTAGAGCAGCAGAGAACAGTCTAGAGACTAGATAGACAGCTTACTATTTATGTGACTAAATCGCTTAATTCCTGAACCTCAGATTTCATCATCTTTAGAAATAAAGCCTACCTTAAGATTGTCCTGAGAATTAGATAAAATGACCATGTAAGAGGATGGGGTGAAGTGGGTAGCCTTTCTCTTCTCCAGGGAATCTTCCCAGCCCAGGGATTGAACTCAGGTCTCCTGCATTGCAGGCGGATTCCTTACAATCTGAGCCACCAGGGAAGCCCAGGAGGATGGGACCTGGGCTCAAACTGAGCTCAGATTTTACCCGCAGCACTTATTCTCTGTGATCTTAGGCAAGTTATGTAGTCATCCTAATTTTCAGTTTTCCTTTTCGGTAAAATAGGGATAATCATAGTATTGTGGGTTATTGTGTCACCGGGTTATTGTGAGGATTACGCAAATAAAGCTCAGAAGTGTTTAGCATAATGTCTGGCACATACTGAATGCTCATTAAATGTTAGCTATTAATTACAACAGTAATAGCAACAACGATTATGACAGTCTTTAGGTATTTATTATGCTAAGACATCAAGTGGCAGAGGAAGGACTAGAAGGCATTGCATAGGGTAGTGGATCCATGAGCGTTTTTCCTGCCAGCATTCCTTGTGGGAGGCCTTTAGGGACTGAGAGAGAGGCTCTCCTTGGGGTTCAGCCTGTAGCTTCTTGTGGTGAAAGCTTCCCTTCCAGGCCGGTAGGCTGAGGTAGCACATCCAGAGGAACTTCAGAAGATAGTGAGAAGACCAGTCTGGCAGGGTGGAGGGTTTGGGTAAGGGCAATGACTGAGGAAGGTAAAACTGGGGCCAGGTCTTAGAGGGCCTTGACTGCCAGGCAAATTATTCAGATTAAGAACTGATCATTCCTAAGACATCTCAGGGGAATCTTTCCCTCTCCCCTTCTCCAGTTTAAACTTGTAAAAATGATAATACACTTTAAACAATTATAACATCTTGAGAATAATAAACACCCATACACCATATACCACCCAGCTCAGGAGTTGTAATATACCAGACATTTTGAAACACCTTGTGCATTTTGTACCCATCAGCAACCCTGCCAACCTCTTATCTGAAGTTTGTTTTAGATTTTTGTGTTAGGTGTTTTCTTTCCCTCCTCTTTCTTTTAAAAATGGTTTTACCACTCTTATCCCAGTCTTTTGGGGGCAGTGAGCAGGGGCCGTGAAATCCATCAACAGCTCTGTGGTCTGCCTGCGGCCGGGCTAGGCTGGGAGGAGGGGTGGGGAAGTTCTCCTGGCTGGCTGCCCTGAGAGGGGAGGGGAGTGGCTCTCAGTGCTGGGGGAGGGAGAGGCCGGGGAAACTGGCCGAGCTCCTTGGGCTGTCCTGAGGAGCAGGCCCAGAAGCTTGGCAACTGTGGTGGCAAGGTTCCAGAGGAGAGTTCAGCGCCTCTGAGGCCGCACAGCTGGAAGCTGCTGCCTTGAGTTAAACTGCCAGGAGAGGGTGCGGGGAGGACCTCTTGTGTTCTTAGAGATACTGTCAGTCCTTTCTTGTGCTAGTGAGCTTCAGGGCTTCATGGCTGCTTTCTGATAGCTGTCTAGGTTTGTCATAGCTTTTCTTCCAAGGAGTCAGCGTCTTTTAATTTCATGGCTGCAATCACCATCCACAGTGATTTTGGAGCTCAAGAAAATAAAGTCTGTCACTGTTTCCAGTGTTTGTCCATCTTTTGCCATGAATTGAAGGGACTGGATGCAATGATCTTTGTTTTTTGAATGTTTCAAGGCAGTAGAAGTGACAAATGCAGCATGTAGACACGTTTTTCTGATCACCAGTGTAATACATGGTTATTAAAAATAAACTCGAACAGGAAAAGAAACACATTGTAAAAAGTCCCCTACAATCCAACCCAGCCCCAAGATAACCAAATATTTGAGGTGTTGGTATTTGAGCTGACCTTAAAGTAAAATCCATAGAGGCAGACTGATGGAAGGACAGCAAGCCTCCTGGGGACCTAATCTCTTTCAGGGAGGAGCACCCCACTAGCTTCCCTGACACGTGGTGAGCGAACTTCTGCTTGGGCACCTTGGTGACAAAGGGCCAAAATTCCTAAGTAGGAATTAACCTATAAATAACACCCTGTGCCTTACCTGCTAGCCAGTGTGTTGGGCATCTTATAGATGTTACTGAATCCTCAGCACAATCTTATAAAATAAGTATCTTTATCCTTGTTTTACAAATAGTATTGAGACTCGAGTTACTGGCCCGGTCACAGAGCAGCACGTGCTACTCATGAGCTTTGTAATCCTGGGCACATTATTTCACCTCTGGGGCTCACTTTCCCCACTGTAAAGGTGAGTGATAATTCTCCTTTACAAAGTGAGTTTTTCGATTAATGAGTTAACACACAAACAGAACAGTGCTTGCCACATAGTATGCACATAGTAAGCATTAGCTGCTATTAATCACACCTTGTATTCTCTTGTTCTATTAATAAGGTTATCCCTGGCATTTTTACACATATTTTAATTCTGTGTATGGCCTCTCTGTCCATCCCCGTCCTTCATACTTTCTTCTTTACAGTTCCTCCCTCTTGTCTGGTCATCCCCTTCTCGTCATCCCGTCTTCACGAGTCTTTCATTCCCCTTCTTTCCTCTCTCTTACTTTACCCCTCACTTCCCATCTCCTACCTCTTGCCTGCTGTGGCAGCCAGCTGACCTCCTGCTGCACTGCTGCTGGCCTCATTCATTTATATACCAGAATAATTTCTCAAAGTCCACTTCTCATCACACCACATCTCTGTGCTAAAAACAAAGAAAATAAACGTCCAAATATTTGTTCCATTTCTTGAAGCTCAAGATTATCCAACTCTTAGCCCAATTCCCCCTTCAAGTCTCTTCTTCCACTTTGTCCACACCTTCCCTCGGCTTTCCCTTCTTCCTTCCTTTTCTGTCCATTTCCCTCTGGCCAAGTTCTACCTATGTGTTTTAAGATCCAGATTAAAATGCCACTTAGTTTTCAGTCCTTCCCTACTCTCAAGTGGTTAGAATTCTTTTTTTTTTTTTTGGTAAGAGTTTGCACATGCTGTCTTGAAATGTAAATCTCCTGTGGAATCATAACCTATCTTAGTACAGATGCTGGGTTTGATTCGTCTTTGTATGCTCTCTAGAGTGTCCTAAAACAGTACCTTTTGCATAGGAAGTGCATAGTAAATGTTTGTGATGTAGGTGGAGATAAGAGGGGGGCTTCCTGATGACTGGTGGGTTTCTCTCGTGGTCTTGGTAGAGGGTCAGTGGGTGGAAACACAGTGGTTTTGTTTTATGAGCGTCAGACATCTTTTCTTTTCGGCCATGTAGGCGAGGCGGGAGCCCGCAGGCTCTGCCGATGGGTCCCAGCGCCGGTGTCTGTTGAGGGGCTCTGGCCAGCGCCTGCCTGCCGCCCAAGGTCCCGTGGCTTGGCCCCTCCGCCCCTCCCCACCAGCGCTCGGCGGAACAGGGGATTAGGTTCTGGCAGCACAGCTGGGGTTTTGGCGGCCATTCCGCAGTCGACAATAGCGTGCAGTCACTCTGACAGGACAGCGCAGGCCCGCTCTCCAGGGCCGCAGAGGGCCCAGGCTCCTTGTTTGGGTGGCCGAGGGGGAGGAGCGGGCGCGGCGCGGCAGCCCGGCCTAGCCACGCAGAAGGTACGGGCTGGAGAGATTCCCTCGGGGAATGGGCTCGGGGCGGCCATCCCCCAGGGCAGGCGGCGCCCGCGGAAGGAGGCCGGCGCTTTGTGTGCGATCGGGAAGCTGTTGTGTGTGCTTAAGAGACGCAGCCAGCCCTGGAGCCGGTAGGAAGCCGCCCCTCGATTCAAAGGGCCTGCAGTCTTGCGCGCTCTGCAAATCCCTGCCCTGCTCGCCTGCAGGCAGGTCTGATCTAATCAGCTCGGTAGCCCACGGCCAGCCTTCCGCCGCTGGCCAGAGACGGACAGGCTGTCACTGCCGTGTTAAGAGCTCGAAGGGGGAGTGTCCGGGGGATATCAGGTTTGTCAGGCAGGCCGCTGTGAGATGCGTTTTGTGTGCTTCTGCCACAGTTTGCTTTGGCGCTTGCCACTGTTGCTGTTCAGTATTTTTGTCTGCCGGCTCCTCCTCTCCCGCCCCTAGCCGCGCGTCCTAGTCTCTTGTCTGCCGGACGGGCTCTTGAGCCCTCCCTCTCCCGCGCTCCCGGGCCCCCTCCTCCTGGCCCCCGACTGCCGCCCTTCCCCCTTGTTGAGCGTTCCCTGCTCCCCGATCGCGGAAGCTTGCTGCGCCTTTAAAGAAAGCAGACTCCTGGCTGTGACGCACTTCTGGCTGTCAGCCAGGAAGATCGCTCCTGCCAGGCTGACTGAGAAGAAAACCAACAACTTTTCTTTTGTGTGTGGGGTTACTTTTCACTAGACCTCCCCCTTCCTCGTCTCCTTTCAAGATTTAAATGCTAATGGCGGATTAAAACCTGTAGATGCGTGTGGCTTTGGGAGTCTGGTAAGGCCCTCCCTCCCCCCCACCCCCCGCCTGCACTGAGACTTTTTCTCCCTTACTGTTTCTCCGGGGTTTTGTTCAAACATGGAGGAGGGGATGCGGTGGACTCTCCCCCCTTCACCTCCCTTTCCTGCGCCATTCTTGAAGGGGAGGGAGAGGGAGCGAAAATAAACACTCAGAAACAGGCGCTGGGGACAGAGCTTGCCAACATCCGGGAGTTGGCGCCTTTCAGAGCAAAGGGTTGCTTTCTTTCCCCCTCGCCTAGATGTCAGCGTGTTTTTGTTCAGAGAGAGAAAGCGTGTGCGCCTGCACGCTGAGCTGTAGACAGCTCAGGAGAGCGTCTCTATTCCCAAGTGGGACCTGGATGTGTCCGCCGCTGTGGAGTGTACAAAGGTTCATTTTGTCCGCTGGTGGGGACCAGGGTGTGTAGCATCGGGAAGCGGGCTAGGCGCAGCCAGCCCTGGAGCCGGTAGGAAGCCGCCCCTCGATTCAAAGGGCCTGCAGTCTTGCGCGCTCTGCAAATCCCTGCCCTGCTCGCCTGCAGGCAGGTCTGATCTAATCAGCTCGGTAGCCCACGGCCAGCCTTCCGCCGCTGGCCAGAGACGGACAGGCTGTCACTGCCGTGTTAAGAGCTCGAAGGGGGAGTGTCCGGGGGATATCAGGTTTGTCAGGCAGGCCGCTGTGAGATGCGTTTTGTGTGCTTCTGCCACAGTTTGCTTTGGCGCTTGCCACTGTTGCTGTTCAGTATTTTTGTCTGCCGGCTCCTCCTCTCCCGCCCCTAGCCGCGCGTCCTAGTCTCTTGTCTGCCGGACGGGCTCTTGAGCCCTCCCTCTCCCGCGCTCCCGGGCCCCCTCCTCCTGGCCCCCGACTGCCGCCCTTCCCCCTTGTTGAGCGTTCCCTGCTCCCCGATCGCGGAAGCTTGCTGCGCCTTTAAAGAAAGCAGACTCCTGGCTGTGACGCACTTCTGGCTGTCAGCCAGGAAGATCGCTCCTGCCAGGCTGACTGAGAAGAAAACCAACAACTTTTCTTTTGTGTGTGGGGTTACTTTTCACTAGACCTCCCCCTTCCTCGTCTCCTTTCAAGATTTAAATGCTAATGGCGGATTAAAACCTGTAGATGCGTGTGGCTTTGGGAGTCTGGTAAGGCCCTCCCTCCCCCACCCCGCCTGCACTGAGACTTTTTCTCCCTTACTGTTTCTCCGGGGTTTTGTTCAAACATGGAGGAGGGGATGCGGTGGACTCTCCCCCCTTCACCTCCCTTTCCTGCGCCATTCTTGAAGGGGAGGGAGAGGGAGCGAAAATAAACACTCAGAAACAGGCGCTGGGGACAGAGCTTGCCAACATCCGGGAGTTGGCGCCTTTCAGAGCAAAGGGTTGCTTTCTTTCCCCCTCGCCTAGATGTCAGCGTGTTTTTGTTCAGAGAGAGAAAGCGTGTGCGCCTGCACGCTGAGCTGTAGACAGCTCAGGAGAGCGTCTCTATTCCCAAGTGGGACCTGGATGTGTCCGCCGCGGTGGGGAGTGTACAAAGGTTCATTTTGTCCGCTGGTGGGGACCAGGGGTGTGAATATAGCAGCGGGGGCAGGTGCTCCTGAGTTGCTGGAGCGGGCTTCGGGGTCTGTGTGTGTAGGATTGGGCGGTAGGCCCCATGGTTGTTCATGATTACAACCCTTGTGCTCACATCTTTCTGATCTGAACCCTACAGAGCATGGGGGGAAGGGCAGATATTAGTAAGCCACTTTGAAGGAACCATGGAAACCTTGGATTTCCTTGCAGCCCTTCATGTGTTCTTCACCTGGACTCAGGGCCAAATGCTAGACTACAGAGAGGAGGAGCTGTTCTGCGTGAAGGGGGGGGAGGCCTGAGTCCAGAAGGAGCCCCTTGGAGGGTTTAGGAATACAGCCAGCAAGCTGGTTTGCCCTGACCTAAGGAGCGCAGAGAAAGAAACTCTTAGGACTTGGACAAGACATCCTGCTCATAACTCCTCTGGGGGTTGAAGAAGATTGTGCTTTTTCCTCATTGGCTTCTCTTAGAGCTAGTTCTTGGGCCTTTTACCTTGTCTAAGCCAGGGGATGCACCAGGAAAATGTGTCTTCTCCTGTTTTTTTTTTTGACAAGTTAGCCAGTGATGACATTACTTGGCCTTTGTTGGGCTGCTCTGGGGTAGCCTACCAGATGAGGCCCAAGTGTTTGTCAGACTGCGCCTCCCTGACCTGTCGGAGGAGGAAGATAAGGATGTTCACTTTGTGGATGTGGGGTTATCCCTTTAAGGCTTACAGAGCTTGGAATTCTTATGGTTACAGACAGACTGGCTGCATAGGTAAGGAGTGGTAAATCTTGCCACTGAGCATGGACACAAGTTAGGATAGCCATTTCTCTTAAGAGTTACGGGCCTGGGGCTTCCGTTGTGGCTCAGTGGATAAGAACTCATCTGCCAATGCAGGAGACACAGGTTCAATCCCTGATCCGGGAAGATCCCACAAACCACGGAGCGGCTAAACCCACACAGCCAAAAATAAATAAATAAAAGTTAAAAAAAAAAAAAAAAGAGTTAAGGGCCTTTGGAACCCACGATGAGAGGGCGTGGATCATGAAGCTGGAACCTTTGAGGTGAGAGTTTGTGTGGGCTTTGGGTCCTGAGATTCTGGGAATGGGAGCTAGCACCTAAAAGAATGAAGGTTCAGCAGAGGTAAGGCCCATGGACTGAGTGGTCAGTACAGTTCTGCAGCTCTCTTGAGACCATGGGGCACTGTGGTGATATCTTCGGGTAGGACTGGTGCTCAGGAGGGTGGTCCAGTGGCTAAGAGGTGGTCTTAGTAGGAGCTGGTATCCGACTTGTGGGGGCAGGGTGAGGAGAGCAGTGCTGCCAGGACTGAGACCTCTGGCCTTTGGCCTATCACTTGGACCACGCTTAAAACTGAAGCTTTCCCTGAACAGACTCCAGAGCTCAGCAACCTGACCCTCCAGTCCTGGTCCTTGCATCCCAGCAGGTGGTTTGCATTAGCCTCAGCCCTAGTAGGAAACCAGGACTGGGTTTTAACTCTTTAAGACCCAGAGACAGCACAGGCCATGTGCCTGTGGGATATCTCTTGAATGTCATGTTCCTTGTCCTGATATCTTCTCTGGAGATATAGAAGGGTTACTGTGAATGTGGGAATTGATCCTGACACGGGAGAATTACATTATGTCAGTTCTGAAAATATCAAAAGAATACAAATCCTCTCATTTATAATGCAGCTGCTTCTGTGTCTTGGTTCCTTCTTGAGATAAGAGAACCAAGAGGGATAAGAGAGGGTGCTTTCTCTGCTGGGGGCACTTCTTTTTAAAGAAGTAGGTAGGAACTCTGAAGGTGTCCACAGAGGGCTTGCATTTCAAGATTTAATCTGTTTGTTGATTGGGAGTTGTGGGGTTGGGTGGGGGAAGTTGCCTGATTGAGTTTGGGGTGAGTCTTAGCAGACCTTTCTCTGAAATGGTTCCAGGCTCCTAGGGTTCTGTTTTCCCATCGCCATCACCCAGTCTTCTGGGTGGGGCCTGCCTCAGATTTCAGGGGGAGGGCGTGGACGATGGTGCTCTGTTCCAAGCCAAGGCCTGCTTAAAGTTGTAGTCGCAGTGCCGAGGTCTCTCTGTGCCACCGGCTTCAGCCATTCATGACCCAGGAGAGAGTGAGTGTCTGGGCTGCCCTGAAGGCTCTCACCCCAGAGTCCTGTCTCTGAGAAAGGGCCCCTCTGGGATTTGAGCTGATAAGGTCTTTCCTTATATTTAGTATTGAATTCTGCTTGTTCCAGTGCCTGGGGAGCACAGAAGGAGGCATTTAGCCTTGACCCCAGTTTTAGACAATCTCTCCTGGGAGGATATAAGGGTTGTGTCTCTGAGATGAAGGGAAGAGGTTGGTCAGGTCATTTTTAGCAACACAGCTGTGGAATCTCTCAGAGGCGGCAAGATCCACCTCCAGTTGCAAGTGAAACTTCTGACTGAAGTTTGGGGCCTCATCAAAAGGACAGCAAGTGTAGAGGTAACGGGGGTGATGGGAAGGTGATCAGGGCCTCATTCCCCTTGTTCCTGAATAGCTCAGACTTTCCCCCCACCAACCCAGGGAAGCCCCAGTAGGGCAGTTGGGCATTGCTGCCTTCACTCCAAGGGCCCAGCGTGGTCCTTCTAACTTTAGGTTGGCCAACCACCAGAAAAGCCTTTTTGCAGTTCAGTAGTTGAGGCCATCTGCCTTCATCCTGCCTAGGGAGCAAGGGTCAGTGGCCACAGATAGGCCATGCTGGGTGAGCTTCATCCAAAACTGAGGAATACACAGGCACCTTAGCTTCTCTGCGCTCCTGAGGACTCTCTTAACCACTTCACTTGCTTTAGCCAGAGCCTGGGTGAATTGACTTGTTACCAAGATTGTGACGTTTGTATGACAGGTAGAATCATTTGGGTTTTGCAGGGTAGGGAAGCAATTAATTACAATTAGTGTTTAATTATATTTAGCATTTAATTGTTTTCTTCTATTATTTAATGCTTCTCATATGTTTAATTTTACTCCCTGCTATAAGCCCCTCAAAACAGGGACCATGTCATTGTTTCCCATTTCCCACGTAGCTTCCAGCATAGGATGAGCATATGTGAGGACTAAGAAAAATAACCTTTTTGATTGGTTTATTAAGCAGATGGGTAGTGGGTTATCAGATTTTTGTATTTCTTTCCCCTATTAGACAATGAGCACCTTACAGACAAGAAAGGTGTCTTTTCTTTTCTTTTTTTTTTTGGTGTATTTATTCTAAAACTTCAAACCTAAGAAAAGCCCAAATACATTATACAAATCCAACAAGACTTTAGCTCAATATAGAGAAGTAGTTTCCGAACCTGGATTAAAAACACACACACACACACACACACACACACACACACACACACAAAACCTGTGGATAACAATTAAAAGATATTTTCATCAAAAAAAAAAAAACCACAACACATCTGAGAACCAGTTCATCCACTGATGAGATAGGAAAGCCTTAGAATAAATGCCAGGTCTTAACCTCAGACTTTGTTTCTATGGTCTTGACCAAGACCAAAGCATCTATGTATTTTAAAAACTCCCAGGACATATTAATAATCCAGGTTTAAGGTGTCTTTCTTATCCCCAGCAGTTTGTATTCAGGAAGTACTCAGCACATGTTGGCCCCACAGAACCCACACCTTGGAGCTGCTGGTATGTGGGGAAAGTTAGAGGTGATGTGGCTCTTGCCACTCTCGTTCCTCCTTCTAGTTGAGTAGCAACAGATTTAGCACCGCTGGCAGTAGGAGGCAGGTGGTGGGGCTGATTACTCCCATGAAGATTTGTGGGAATTATGGGAGCTTCTAAGAGATGTGGGGGAATATTTAGTTACCAAGTGTGTGGTCTCTTGAGCAGGTTGGCAGGCGGATGGCTGATTCCCAGCGGGAAGGGAAATTGGGGATAAAAATACCAGGACAGGTACCTACTCTTTCATTAGCTGTCCCATGGGATCTCTGCCAGAATTGGATTTGGCTTCATCCAGTCTCCCATTTGAACCATGCCTTTAACATTTCTGTGGGGGATATCCATAATGTGAAGGTTTCCTCTGAAGACTTAGTTATTGTTAATGAGGTAGACATTAGGTATGCACAAAGAGCCGGAAGTCAACCTTCTGCTTAGGAAGGTTTGAACGAGCTTTTCCATTTTCTTTGAGCATATGTGAGGACTAAGAAAAATAACCTTTTTGATTGGTTTATTAAGCAGATGGGTAGTGGGTTATCAGATTTTTGTATTTCTTTCCCCTATTAGACAATGAGCACCTTACAGACAAGAAAGGTGTCTTTTCTTTTCTTTTTTTTTTTGGTGTATTTATTCTAAAACTTCAAACCTAAGAAAAGCCCAAATACATTATACAAATCCAACAAGACTTTAGCTCAATATAGAGAAGTAGTTTCCGAACCTGGATTAAAAACACACACACACACACACACACACACACACACACACACACACAAAACCTGTGGATAACAATTAAAAGATATTTTCATCAAAAAAAAAAAAACCACAACACATCTGAGAACCAGTTCATCCACTGATGAGATAGGAAAGCCTTAGAATAAATGCCAGGTCTTAACCTCAGACTTTGTTTCTATGGTCTTGACCAAGACCAAAGCATCTATGTATTTTAAAAACTCCCAGGACATATTAATAATCCAGGTTTAAGGTGTCTTTCTTATCCCCAGCAGTTTGTATTCAGGAAGTACTCAGCACATGTTGGCCCCACAGAACCCACACCTTGGAGCTGCTGGTATGTGGGGAAAGTTAGAGGTGATGTGGCTCTTGCCACTCTCGTTCCTCCTTCTAGTTGAGTAGCAACAGATTTAGCACCGCTGGCAGTAGGAGGCAGGTGGTGGGGCTGATTACTCCCATGAAGATTTGTGGGAATTATGGGAGCTTCTAAGAGATGTGGGGGAATATTTAGTTACCAAGTGTGTGGTCTCTTGAGCAGGTTGGCAGGCGGATGGCTGATTCCCAGCGGGAAGGGAAATTGGGGATAAAAATACCAGGACAGGTACCTACTCTTTCATTAGCTGTCCCATGGGATCTCTGCCAGAATTGGATTTGGCTTCATCCAGTCTCCCATTTGAACCATGCCTTTAACATTTCTGTGGGGGATATCCATAATGTGAAGGTTTCCTCTGAAGACTTAGTTATTGTTAATGAGGTAGACATTAGGTACCTGCACAAAGAGCCGGAAGTCAACCTTCTGCTTAGGAACAGTGATCATTTATTGAATACCTACTGTGTGCCAGGCACTGTGCTGTTTGCTTTATCTGATTTATCTTGAAGTCACCGTGAGAGGTTTTTGCAGACCCCATTTTGCAGATGAGGAAACCAAGAGTAAAAGATGTTGTGAGGGCTTCCCTGGTGGTCCAGTGGGTAAGGACACCGCCTTGCAGTGCGGGGGGCGCCGGTTCGATCCCTGGCCTGGGAAGATCCCATGTGTCGCGGAGCGGCTGGACCGATGTGTCCAATTACTGAGCCGGAGCTCTGGAGCGCATGTGCCCAGAGCCGGCACTCTGCAACAACAGAGGCCACCGCGATGGGAGGCCCACACGGGCCAA
Source organism: Tragulus kanchil (assembly GCA_022376925.1). Classification (NCBI taxonomy): domain Eukaryota; kingdom Metazoa; phylum Chordata; class Mammalia; order Artiodactyla; family Tragulidae; genus Tragulus; species Tragulus kanchil. Next base: position 49,613,376 of record JAIOJX010000006.1, read on the forward strand.
AGAACAAAGATGGATGAAAATGGACAAATGAAAGACCAATAGAAGTAGCCCGCCTGCTCCCCTCCCTCCCCACCCCACCCCCCAAAAAATAAATAAATAAATCTTAAAAAAAAAAAAAAGATGTTGTGATACTTGTCCAAGGTCACAAGAGCATGGTCACATGGACTCAGCGTTCAGACCTAGGTGTGTCTGAAAAGCCATGTTTGTTCCACGTTTTAAGGGCACCACGTCCCAAAGAGTAGGGTTGAAGTCCAGCTTTGAATGCTATGTTTTCTAAGGGACAGAAAGATAGTTGTAGAATGTGTGGACATTGAATTAAATGCAGGGTTCTTTATTGTGACACAAGTTTTATAGAATGGTTTTGACGTATGCTCTGAGCTTTCAGAAACTCCCGTGGTGCTTGGTAGATCGAGTGCTGAGTAAAGAGGGACTTATCGAAGCTGGTTAATGAAGTCATTTCCCCTTCCTTCATCGTAGATATCTGATACCACTAACCGTCCTGCCTCTTCTCTTGGGTTGCAGGTGCATCGGGGTAACTGTCTGGCTTCAACAAGATGACACTCCATGCCACCCGGGCGACTGCACTCCTCACGTGGGTGAGTGGTCGTCTTCTCTTTTGTGTGCCACACTTTTCCAGGAAGCTTGGATGAGAGGTGAGAGAGGAGTTCTCTAGGAGTCAGGGCTGTGTAGAGTCTTCCTTCCAGACAAAGGAAACATGGTTTTCCCTTGCTTTAGTTTTTTTGTTTGATTTTTTTTGGTTTGTTTTGAATTTTTATTGGGGTATAATTGATTTATAATGTTCTGTTCGTTTCAGGTGTACAGCAAAGTAAATATCATACATAACATCCTCTCTTTTTAAGATTTTTTTTCCCCCAGATAGGCCATTACAGAATATTGAGCAGAGCTCCCTGTGCTATACACTAGGTCCTAATTAATTATCTGTTTTATATATTGTAGTGTGTATTTGTCAGTCCTAATCTTCCAATTTATATCTCAACTCCCCGTTATCCCCTGTAACCATAAGTTTAATTTCTACATCTGTAACTCTGATTTGGTTGTAGGGATAAGTTTATTTGTAGCCTCTTTTTAGATTCTACCTATAAGTGATGTCATATGGTGTTTGTCTTTCTCTGTCTTACTTCACTCAGTATGAGAACCTCTAGGTCCATCCTTGTTGCTCCAGATGACATTATTTTGCTCTTTTTTAATAGCTAAGTCCTCCTCAGTTTTTAAAAATGTGTTATGTTTGTTTGTTTATTTATTGGCTTTGCTGGGTCTTCATTGCTTCGAAGGGTTTCCTCTAGTCGCACTGAGTGGGCGCTGCTCTGTTTGTGGTGTGTGGGCTTCTCATTGTGGTGGCTTCTCTTGTGGTGTGTGGGCTCAGAAGCTGTGGTTCCTGGGCTCTGAAGCACAGGCTCAGTAGTTGCATGGGTTTAGTTGCTTCCAGGACCAGATATCAAGCGCATGTCTCCTGCATTGGCAGGCAGATTCTTTACCATGGAGCCACTAGGGAAGCCTTCCCCTTAATATTTAACTTTTATTATTTCTGATGCTGCTGCCAACGAGTGATCCATGGCTTTACTTGTATAGCTTAGAAAAGGCTTCTCTGAGGTATATATTCTCTGAGGTATAGATGATGGGAAGGGTTGGCAGCAGAACAGCATAGGAACCCATGTTTGTTTGCTCCTTGTGCATGTTTCTTTTTTCTTCATGTTTCTGATAAAGGGTTGATACTGAATTTCACTGACGTGTAGGGACTTTGGTCTTGAAAGGCCTTTAATCTCAGGGCAAGGTTCTCCTTGCTTCCTTTACTGTGTTTCTGTCAGCTTCTGTTGTCCTCCCAGTGCTTCCTATTTATTATTTATTTTTGGTTGTGCTGGGTCTTCGTTGCTGTGCACCTGCTTTCTCTAGCTGCAGTGAGCAGGGGCTGCTCTCTGGTTGTGGTGCATGGGCTTCTCCCTGCAGTGGCTTCTCTTGTTGTGGAGCAGGGGCTGTATGCATGAGGGCTTCAGTAGCTGTGGCACACAGTCTTAAGTTGCCCCAAGGCATGCGGAATCTTCCTGGACCAGGGATTGAACCTGTGTCTCCTGCATAGCAAGGCAGATTCCTAACCACTGGATAACCAGGGAAGCCCCTCCTGGCGCCTTCTTGATTACTTCACCATGGTTCTTCTGCTAGGTTTGTTTATGTACTAATGCCCATACAAAGACAAATGAAAAAATAATGCTGAGCATTGGGAACTTAAAGCTACAGAGAAGCAGAAGAAGCCACGGAGTGTAACGATGGCATACATGGATCTTAGAGTCAGATGGCCCAGCTTAGAACCATTGCTCTGACTTATCTGCGTGACCCAAGACAAGTTACTTACCTTCTCAGTACCTCCTCTTTAAAATGGAAATAAAATAATAATATCGCTTGGAGTTACTATGAGAATAATGAGATAATGTCTATAAAAAACACTTAAACATTAAAATATTGCCTGAGGGAATTCCCTGCAGTCTGGTGGTCAAGACTCTGCGTCCACTGCAGGGGCAGGGGTTTGATCCCTCGTTGGAGAACTGAGGTCCTGCATGCCACACAGCCTGACCAATAAATAAATAAAGTGAATAAATAAAATGTTGCCTGGGCATGCTATTTAGTAGAGAGTATTTTAGTAGTCACCCTAACTGTTGATCAATAATGACCAGTTAAAGGGCTTCCCCTGGTGGTCCAGTGGGTAAGGACACCGCCTTGCAGTGCAAGAGGCGCCGGTTCGTGCCCTGGCCTGGGAAGATCCCACGTGCTGCGGAGCGGCTGGACTGATGTGTCCAATTACCGAGCCGGAGCTCTGGAGCGCATGCTCCCAGAGCCAGTGCTCTGCAACGACAGACGCCACCGCGATGGGAGGCTCACAGGAGCCAAAGAACAAAGACGGATGAACATAGAGAAACGAAAGACCAATAGAAGTGGCCCGCCTGCTCCCCTCCCTCCCCAACCCGATCCCCGCCCAAAATAAATAAATAAATAAATCTTTTTTTGAAAAAAAAAAAAAGAGCCAACTTTAAGGAAAATATCATAGAGTAAGAAATGACTTTAATTTCCAAGTCGGATGGATTTACTGAAACTGTCCTTAATCATTATCAAATCTGTTGTCAGGAAATATGTGTTTAGTGTACATGCATACATTCTTAGTCTTCAATTTCTGAAGTAGATGCAGATTTTAGTTGTATAGTTTAAGATGGATTTGTTTTTCTTTTTTCTTTTCTTTTTTTACAGAATTTTGTTTACTGTCACATGTCAACCTGAATCCTAAGATGGATGTTTTTATACTTATATTTTATATTTACATTTCAGTGTTTTATGTCTGTATTAGAAACATTATCTCTTCTTCCTCTTCTCCTGGCTTGGGTCTGTGTGTCTGGTTCAGTAGATTAACTGATTTTTAGGGGATCCTTTAGCTACATTGTTTTAAGCTTATCAGTTTATTTATGTTGGTCCTAGGCTTGGTTTTATAGTGACTTCTACTTTACAAAGAAGACACAAAGAAAGATTGGTTTTATTTAACAGCAGATACTTGTATACTTTTATGAAAAATCACAATGAACATGCATTAATGTTTTAAAACATAGTTAGATACAATTTTTCAACGTAAACAAAAGGTAGGCAGCTAACAAATTTTATGATACTGGCAACAGGGAATCATGCTTGCTACTAAGAAGAGAGCCATAGAGCACACACAGACACATGCTTGTGACAGTCACAGCTGTGATTTTTTTTCATGACCTAGGGAAAAGATTAGGAAGAGAAAAATCAAAATGCTACATATACAGGTATTAAAATACTAGAGTGAGTGGAGTTTTTTGTTTTCTAAATTTTCAACAATTTATCTTCTAATGTAAAAATAAACCTATATTTTATTTAACTTAAAGTATGGCTTATGGGGCTTCCCTGGTCACTCAGTGGCAAAGAGCTTGCCTGCCAATGCAGGAGACATGGGTTCGGTCCCTGATCCAGGAAGGTCCCACATGCTGCAGAGCAGCTAAGCCCATGAGCCACAACTATGGAGCCTGTACTCTAGAGCTTCGGAGCCGCAACTATGGAGCCCATGTACCGCAATTACTGAAGCCTGTTTTCCTTACAGCCCGAGTTCCATGACAAGAGAAGTCACCACAACAAGAAGCCTGCTCACCTCAACTAGAGAGTAGACCCCACTCCCTGCAACTAGAGAAGAGCCTGTGGCAGCAGTGAAAATTCAGAATAGCCAAAAATAAATAAGTAAATAAGTAAATTTTTAAAAATCTTAAAAAATAAAAAGTATGGCTTGAAATTGTTCTGTAGCCAGAAATTATAGTGAATAAATTGTTGTAGGGGGTATAGGAAACTTTAGGAGTCAGTAACCTTAAATGACCCTGAAAGCCTTACAGGCAGTAGTTCCTTGGTTCTTCAGTGAACTTGACCCTCTCATGTTTTGTACCCTGACACTGCAGTGAAGGAGCTTGTCCACTTCCTCAAGTTTTAAATGATGTCTCATTTGACAGCAAAGTAATGCACAAGAAGAAAATACATTTTTATATTCATGAAAGAAACTATTGCTGGATTATTGCTTAATTGGTATGGGATGAATCCTGATTCCTCAAGTGACTTTAAACCAGCTAACTGATATGATTGTTTTCAATCTTGTTAGTGATCCTTTACAAAGAAGACCATAGAGCACAAACACAGACACTTTGAACATATAGATACAATTTTTCAACGTAAACAAAAGGTAGGCAGCTAACAAATTTTATGATACTGGCAACAGGGAATCATGCTTGCTACTAAGAAGAGAGCCATAGAGCACACACAGACACATGCTTGTGACAGTCACAGCTGTGATTTTTTTTCATGACCTAGGGAAAAGATTAGGAAGAGAAAAATCAAAATGCTACATATACAGGTATTAAAATACTAGAGTGAGTGGAGTTTTTTGTTTTCTAAATTTTCAACAATTTATCTTCTAATGTAAAAATAAACCTATATTTTATTTAACTTAAAGTATGGCTTATGGGGCTTCCTGGTCACTCAGTGGCAAAGAGCTTGCCTGCCAATGCAGGAGACATGGGTTCGGTCCCTGATCCAGGAAGGTCCCACATGCTGCAGAGCAGCTAAGCCCATGAGCCACAACTATGGAGCCTGTACTCTAGAGCTTCGGAGCCGCAACTATGGAGCCCATGTACCGCAATTACTGAAGCCTGTTTTCCTTACAGCCCGAGTTCCATGACAAGAGAAGTCACCACAACAAGAAGCCTGCTCACCTCAACTAGAGAGTAGACCCCACTCCCTGCAACTAGAGAAGAGCCTGTGGCAGCAGTGAAAATTCAGAATAGCCAAAAATAAATAAGTAAATAAGTAAATTTTTAAAAATCTTAAAAAATAAAAAGTATGGCTTGAAATTGTTCTGTAGCCAGAAATTATAGTGAATAAATTGTTGTAGGGAGTATAGGAAACTTTAGGAGTCAGTAACCTTAAATGACCCTGAAAGCCTTACAGGCAGTAGTTCCTTGGTTCTTCAGTGAACTTGACCCTCTCATGTTTTGTACCCTGACACTGCAGTGAAGGAGCTTGTCCACTTCCTCAAGTTTTAAATGATGTCTCATTTGACAGCAAAGTAATGCACAAGAAGAAAATACATTTTTATATTCATGAAAGAAACTATTGCTGGATTATTGCTTAATTGGTATGGGATGAATCCTGATTCCTCAAGTGACTTTAAACCAGCTAACTGATATGATTGTTTTCAATCTTGTTAGTGATGCGCATTCACAGCCCTTGGGTGTTTTAGCTAGGTTGCAGGTATTAAAAGATGATGGTTTTGGGCTTCCCTGGTGGTCCAGTTGGGTAAGGACACCGCCTTGCAGTGCAAGGGGCGCCGGTTCGATCCCTGGCCTGGGAAGATCCCATGTGCCCCGGAGCGGCTGGACCCATGTGTCCAATTACTGAGCTGGAGCTCTGGAGCGCATGCGCCAGAGCCGGCGCTCTTCGACAACAGAGGCCACCGCGATGGGAGGCCCACGTGGGCCAAAGAACAAAGACGGATGAAAATGAATAAATGAAAGACCAATAGAAGTGGCCCACCCGCACCCCTCTCTCCCCACCCCCCCCAAAATAAATAAATAAATAAATAAATAAATATTTTTTTTTAAAGATGATGGTTTTTAGATGCTTAAGTTGTAGTCTCTTTGTTTTCAGCAGATAGAAAGGGACCTTGGCTTGGAATATTTAGAATCTTCTTAAAAATTCACATTGGCCTTTTCTAATTAGATTAAGCACTCCCTCCTCCCCAAGATGGTGTACATTATAATCTTTAAGAGTACAATGAGAGGTCATATTTTATTTCCACGCTTAAAAAATAGTTTTTTTTAAGTATTAATTTTTTTTTTACTTTCAGTCCACTTTAATTTAGATTCATCTAGAAGTTGTTCTTAATATAAAATCATTTAATGGAAATAAATACTATAGTTTCTGTAGCTGATCAATTTTTTTTTTAATACTCATGATCCTCTACATATCTGTAAACAACAAAGCTCTGTAAAAGTTAAAAGCAAAATAAAGGTTAAAAAAAAAAAATACTCATGATCCTCCAGTGCAGTCAGTGATTTTAAGTAGAAGTGTTGTTGCATCTGCTTAATTGTTGTAATTTTTATTAACCATAATAGTGATTTGTATTTAATACTTTTTATTTGGTAGTGTGTTCTTGCATCCACAATTGCATTTGAACACACTCGTGGTCCTCTAAAGTAGTTAAGTTTGTACAGGTGAGGAAATAGCCACAGAAAGAAACTATTGCTGGATTATTGCTTAATTGGTATGGGATGAATCCTGATTCCTCAAGTGACTTTAAACCAGCTAACTGATATGATTGTTTTCAATCTTGTTAGTGATGCGCATTCACAGCCCTTGGGTGTTTTAGCTAGGTTGCAGGTATTAAAAGATGATGGTTTTGGGCTTCCCTGGTGGTCCAGTTGGGTAAGGACACCGCCTTGCAGTGCAAGGGGCGCCGGTTCGATCCCTGGCCTGGGAAGATCCCATGTGCCCCGGAGCGGCTGGACCGATGTGTCCAATTACTGAGCTGGAGCTCTGGAGCGCATGCGCCAGAGCCGGCGCTCTTCGACAACAGAGGCCACCGCGATGGGAGGCCCACATGGGCCAAAGAACAAAGACGGATGAAAATGAATAAATGAAAGACCAATAGAAGTGGCCCACCCGCACCCCTCTCTCCCCACCCCCCCCAAAATAAATAAATAAATAAATAAATAAATATTTTTTTTTAAAGATGATGGTTTTTAGATGCTTAAGTTGTAGTCTCTTTGTTTTCAGCAGATAGAAAGGGACCTTGGCTTGGAATATTTAGAATCTTCTTAAAAATTCACATTGGCCTTTTCTAATTAGATTAAGCACTCCCTCCTCCCCAAGATGGTGTACATTATAATCTTTAAGAGTACAATGAGAGGTCATATTTTATTTCCACGCTTAAAAAATAGTTTTTTTTAAGTATTAATTTTTTTTTTACTTTCAGTCCACTTTAATTTAGATTCATCTAGAAGTTGTTCTTAATATAAAATCATTTAATGGAAATAAATACTATAGTTTCTGTAGCTGATCAATTTTTTTTTTAATACTCATGATCCTCTACATATCTGTAAACAACAAAGCTCTGTAAAAGTTAAAAGCAAAATAAAGGTTAAAAAAAAAAAATACTCATGATCCTCCAGTGCAGTCAGTGATTTTAAGTAGAAGTGTTGTTGCATCTGCTTAATTGTTGTAATTTTTATTAACCATAATAGTGATTTGTATTTAATACTTTTTATTTGGTAGTGTGTTCTTGCATCCACAATTGCATTTGAACACACTCGTGGTCCTCTAAAGTAGTTAAGTTTGTACAGGTGAGGAAATAGCCACAGAAAGAAAGCTGATTAACAAATGTTCCCAGTTAATTAGTGGAGGAGCTGGATTCAAAATCCTTATCTGGGAGCCTCTGACTAGTGCCTGTTGAAGAGCACATTTGAGAGGAAGGGGCAAATCGGGGGTGTGGTATTAACTGCTACACTAAATGGATAAGCACCAGAGATATACTGTAGAGCACAGGGAATAATACCCAGTGTCTGGTAATAACCTATCATGGAGGATAATCTGCAGAAATACTGACTCACAATGAAAGTAGCACAATTTTGTAAATCAGCTGTACTTCAATTAAAAAAAAATAAAGAGCATATTTAATAGAATCTACTCATTTGCGGATAACCACTGTGTTGAAGTTGGTTTTCTTGTTGTTATTTATTTTTCAGCATTGGGTCTTAGTTATGGCAAGAGAGCTCTTAGTTGTGGCGTGTGGGATCTAATTCCCTCACCAGGGACCGAACCCAGGTCCTCTGCATTGGGAGCCTGGAGTCCTAGCCACTGAACCACCAGGGAAGTCCCTATGTTGAAGTTTTAAAAACGCCTTGTAAGCAGCCTGAGTCTCCCTTCTCCCTCCGTCTTGCATATGTGGTTGACTCAGAAAACCCTCCCTCCCTGGTACGGTACTGCAAAGGTAAACTTCAGCCTGGACTTCTGCACTTGGTAACCTGTGGAGTTTGTGAGGTTTTCCTGTAGAAGTCAACCGTGCATACTTGTTGAATAACCTGTGTACCTGGTTCATCTGCGTACACCTGCTGGTGAACTTTCTAGTGGCAAAGACTGGTTTAGATGAATGTCTGCCTGAATTCAGGCCAGGAGAGGGAATGGCGACTGGATCTGAACTGACACGTTTTTCTTCGGGGCTGGTAGCTCTTCTGTCCCTTCCTCCTCCTTTTTCTTTGTTATCTTGTGTTCCCGTCATTTCTCCCTGTCTCAGCCAAAGTTTCACATCTGGAAAGAATTTAAATATGCGTCGATCATGAGATTTTATGTCTGTGGAAGTATATAAAATATAACTAACCTAGAGTGGGTACATAATTCAGACTTCAAGGAGTCAAAGTAAATGTAACATTCCATGTTTACTATGTCTCTTTTATTAAAGGTAGTGTGTTCTTGCATCCACAATTGCATTTGAACACACTCGTGGTCCTCTAAAGTAGTTAAGTTTGTACAGGTGAGGAAATAGCCACAGAAAGAAAGCTGATTAACAAATGTTCCCAGTTAATTAGTGGAGGAGCTGGATTCAAAATCCTTATCTGGGAGCCTCTGACTAGTGCCTGTTGAAGAGCACATTTGAGAGGAAGGGGCAAATCGGGGGTGTGGTATTAACTGCTACACTAAATGGATAAGCACCAGAGATATACTGTAGAGCACAGGGAATAATACCCAGTGTCTGGTAATAACCTATCATGGAGGATAATCTGCAGAAATACTGACTCACAATGAAAGTAGCACAATTTTGTAAATCAGCTGTACTTCAATTAAAAAAAAATAAAGAGCATATTTAATAGAATCTACTCATTTGCGGATAACCACTGTGTTGAAGTTGGTTTTCTTGTTGTTATTTATTTTTCAGCATTGGGTCTTAGTTATGGCAAGAGAGCTCTTAGTTGTGGCGTGTGGGATCTAATTCCCTCACCAGGGACCGAACCCAGGTCCTCTGCATTGGGAGCCTGGAGTCCTAGCCACTGAACCACCAGGGAAGTCCCTATGTTGAAGTTTTAAAAACGCCTTGTAAGCAGCCTGAGTCTCCCTTCTCCCTCCGTCTTGCATATGTGGTTGACTCAGAAAACCCTCCCTCCCTGGTACGGTACTGCAAAGGTAAACTTCAGCCTGGACTTCTGCACTTGGTAACCTGTGGAGTTTGTGAGGTTTTCCTGTAGAAGTCAACCGTGCATACTTGTTGAATAACCTGTGTACCTGGTTCATCTGCGTACACCTGCTGGTGAACTTTCTAGTGGCAAAGACTGGTTTAGATGAATGTCTGCCTGAATTCAGGCCAGGAGAGGGAATGGCGACTGGATCTGAACTGACACGTTTTTCTTCGGGGCTGGTAGCTCTTCTGTCCCTTCCTCCCTCCTTTTTTCTTTGTTATCTTGTGTTCCCGTCATTTCTCCCTGTCTCAGCCAAAGTTTCACATCTGGAAAGAATTTAAATATGCGTCGATCATGAGATTTTATGTCTGTGGAAGTATATAAAATATAACTAACCTAGAGTGGGTACATAATTCAGACTTCAAGAGGTATAAAATTAAGAGATACAAAGGACTGTAAATGTAACATTTGAGCTACAAATGTTTACTATGTAAACATTCAAGAAATACAAAGGGCTGTATAAAAAAGCCTGTCTTTTTCCTGTTACCTCTCACTCCCAGTCTCGGGTTCCTCTCTATAGAGGCAGCGGTGGTCCAAGTTTCTTTTTTCTTTCTAGAACTATTTTATGCCTAATTGTATTTAAAGTAAACCCAAGAGCTAGAACATTCTAGAACTTAAGCTTGTCTTCAATTGAAGCCGAAGGAAGGACTCTGAGAGCAGCGATCAAGTGGCTGTTGGTGGATGAGTTGTGTAGCAGCATTCCTTTGCTTGAAATGAAAAGCCTTAGAACCCCCTGTTCCTATAGTCCTTCAGCTGCAGCTCTGGGCGCTCAGAACAAGCAGAATTGTCGACACCTCTCGGGAAAGGAGTGACTCCCTGCTGCCTACGCCCACCTCAGGGCTTCTTGCACTTACAGTTGATTTCACCAAGCACTTCCCTTTGTCTCACAGGTGAACAGTCTGCGTGTAGCTGACCCCGTAGAGGCTGTGCTGCACCTCCAGGACTGCAGCGTCTTCATCAGGATCATTGATGGCATGTGAGTTTGCACCACGTTCCCTTCCAGCCTCTCAGTGAAGCTAGGCTGGGGTGATCCTAAGGCTTCCCTACTCTTTTGTAGGAGAAACTGCCGTGTTCTCACCTTCAGGGGCCTGCCCTGGAGCTCCAGGCCCACTGTCTCTATGGGAGTCTTCTGTATCCCTACTCCTTGTCTCACAGGCTCCTCCTTACCTCACAAGTCCTCTTTGCAAGGAAAGGGGAAGCTCTTAAACTTGAGGGAAATAAGCAGCACCAAAGACTCTCTTAACTAGTCCTCACTGCACAGATTCACTCCCTTGTAATCCATTAGTGCATTCCTGGGTTTTCACCTGTCTCCTTAACTCCTCTCTGTGGTTGGTCAATTAGCATTTGATAAGCTGCTAGTTGTCATGTAGCCAGGATTTCAGTTAGGTCTCTTCATTTTATATCTGTGTCTTCAGCACATTTCCTTTGAACTTCTGAGAAATGAGTGGAGAGGGGCCTTCTCCTCCTAATCTCATCTTTCTGGAACCCAGCAAAGATGGCTCAAGCCATAAACTATGTTTATCTTTTTAGAGCTCCTGTTGGTTCATCCTGTTTTCTGTATCCTCAACTTTTAGGAATTATGAAGGGCAAACTGGCTGGCCTCTTCTTCGTGCTATGGGCAAAGTAGAGGCAAGTTATGTATGATACAAGGAAATGGGAGGATAGTGGAGAAGACCGACTTTCCCCCATTTAAAGATGGTGAGTCCCCCAGACCAAGATCTGAAGTGTTGAGGGTTTGCCAGGTGGCTCAGTGGTAGATAATATGTCTGCCAATGCAGGAAACTCAGGTTTGATCCCTAGGCCAGGAAGATCCCCCAGAGGAGGAAATGGCAACCCACTCCAGTATTCTTGCCTGGAGAATCCCCCAGACAGAGGAGCCTGGCGGGCTATTGTCCACAAGGTTGCAGAGTTAGACACAACTGAGCATACATGCACCTGTATGCACTGTGTCCACACACAGCTGGTAGGAGCTGGTGTCACGAATTCAGCACCTCTGTGGAGCAGGTTGGCCACCCATTCATAGGCAGCAGTTCTTTGACAGGGAAAGCTTGTCAAAGGCAAGATCTAGGTCCAGTTCATCCTCAGGTCTTCTACACCTAACTTAAGACATTGCAGTGATTAGATTTTAATTAGTGTTGGTTGGGTGAAAATGAGTGAATGAAAATGTAGTTGACATTCTAGTGGGGCGGAGTTCCCTATGACAGGTAGGTTTGCGAGAGTGTTTTTTTTTTTTTTTTAATCCCTTGAGATTTACATTGATAATGAGATGTCTAATACGATTTCTTGAAAGTCCCTGTGGCTCTCACCAGCCCATTGCCCTAGTGAAAGAAACCACTGTATTCTTAATTTGGTATAGGCGCTGCCATTTCCTTTTTTTTTTGGCCACACCGCATGGCTTGTGGAATCTTAGTTCCATGACCAGGGAGAGAATCTGGGCCCTGCCCGTGAAAGTGCTGAGCCCTCACCAGTGGACTGCCAGGGAGTTCCTGGACACTACCATTTTCTTGCCCAGTTACCAGACACGGGACATTTCAACGTCATCTTGATTGTTCCCTCACCTGGGCACTGATTTCTGATGTCACCGTCCTCTCCATTTGTCCTTTAGTTTTATCACATCCCTTCGTCTGCCTCCTTCTGGATACTCGGCCCTCACAACTTCATTCTGCCCTCATCTGTCCTTACTCCTGGGTAGCCACGTACGTGTGACTCAGGGCCCTCCTCCATCCTGCTCTGACCGTGTGCTCCACAGCTCACGGACCTCAGCAGCTGGTTGAAATCTAAAAATCTTCAGTATCTGTATTCAGAGCTTTTACTGGGTCCCACCACTTCCCACCAGTGATGTTTCTATTCATTCTACCTCTGCACCCCATTCTCTCTCTCTCTTTTTGATCTAACAGAATTTCCTAAATTCTGACTTCTGTTAATGGCATCATCATGCTGCTGCTTAACTTTTTCTTCCTTTTTTTCCCTATAAACTGGTAATTAGATCCAAATTTAATTAGCTTAAGATTTTTTTTCAAGGATACTTCATGGATGGGGTTATATACCTATAAATTGGCATTTTGTGACTGCTAATGAAAATCACCATTTCTTAAACTAATGAAAGTACTAGATCTAGGCAACTCACATCAATGACCAGTAAAATCATTAGGCTGGCAACGCCTAACGGACAGTTTAATTTTAACATCACTAAGGGAGACGCAGCTATGACTTGCCTTGGTGTAACAGATATTAGTGTGCAGGGTGGATGGATCAAGGAGCTTCTGCTTTTGAGGAGATAAATGTTTTTTGCCTGATGACAAGAGCAATAAATGTGTCCAGGGTAAGAATGTATGTCCTTGGGTTAGCCACTGTAGGGTTATAACCCAGTGGGAAAATTTCATATGGCAGGCCAAAAATTCAAGATGTCCATTGCCAAGTTGCTTTCTAAGGTGAGGCCTGAGCTTTAGAGGAGACGGTGGGGAACAGTGGGGTGAGAGGGGAGGGAGAGTGTCTGCGTGTTGGATAGAGGCGCCATTGAAATCCCAGGTTAACCCTGATCTCCACCTCGGGTGCGGGGTGGTGCCGACCAACTTCTGTTGGGAAAACAGGCGTTCTTGGTGACTGTCTGACTGATTCATTTGTGATGTTCCTAGTGTTGCTAACAGAAGTCAGATACCTGGTTCTCAGGGGAAGGCAGTGGAGGAGGGCTGGGTTGGGGGCACATAGAAGCTGTGGGAATTGAATAAAAGCTTGTTCCTTGGCCACTTAGCTGTCTCTCTGGGAAAATTCATTGGAGTCAAGGCCTCTGACAAGTTTCTCTTTCTGTTTTTCTGTGTGTGAAAAGCCTGAAGCAAATAGGCTATCCTGTCTCTTTGCTCTCTGTGAGGCTTGCAAAGCAAAGCTCAGTAGAGGCATCTTCTCAGAGGACTTAAAGCCCTGATAATTTGTTTTACTGACGCTGACTTCTGTTCTTCCCAGTAGCAAGCATTCATCAGTCATTCAGCCCATACACACTGAGCACCTGCTGTGTTCCGTGCTTTCGGCTCACACAGAGCGGCCGGTTACAGTTGGCGCACGTGGGTCCGTGCGTGCTGTAGGATCCTAGCTGACCGTCTGTCCAGGCCATTAATTTTAAATTAGCTTAAGATTTTCAAGGATACTTCATGGATGGGGTTATATACCTATAAATTGGCATTTTGTGACTGCTAATGAAAATCACCATTTCTTAAACTAATGAAAGTACTAGATCTAGGCAACTCACATCAATGACCAGTAAAATCATTAGGCTGGCAACGCCTAACGGACAGTTTAATTTTAACATCACTAAGGGAGACGCAGCTATGACTTGCCTTGGTGTAACAGATATTAGTGTGCAGGGTGGATGGATCAAGGAGCTTCTGCTTTTGAGGAGATAAATGTTTTTTGCCTGATGACAAGAGCAATAAATGTGTCCAGGGTAAGAATGTATGTCCTTGGGTTAGCCACTGTAGGGTTATAACCCAGTGGGAAAATTTCATATGGCAGGCCAAAAATTCAAGATGTCCATTGCCAAGTTGCTTTCTAAGGTGAGGCCTGAGCTTTAGAGGAGACGGTGGGGAACAGTGGGGTGAGAGGGGAGGGAGAGTGTCTGCGTGTTGGATAGAGGCGCCATTGAAATCCCAGGTTAACCCTGATCTCCACCTCGGGTGCGGGGTGGTGCCGACCAACTTCTGTTGGGAAAACAGGCGTTCTTGGTGACTGTCTGACTGATTCATTTGTGATGTTCCTAGTGTTGCTAACAGAAGTCAGATACCTGGTTCTCAGGGGAAGGCAGTGGAGGAGGGCTGGGTTGGGGGCACATAGAAGCTGTGGGAATTGAATAAAAGCTTGTTCCTTGGCCACTTAGCTGTCTCTCTGGGAAAATTCATTGGAGTCAAGGCCTCTGACAAGTTTCTCTTTCTGTTTTTCTGTGTGTGAAAAGCCTGAAGCAAATAGGCTATCCTGTCTCTTTGCTCTCTGTGAGGCTTGCAAAGCAAAGCTCAGTAGAGGCATCTTCTCAGAGGACTTAAAGCCCTGATAATTTGTTTTACTGACGCTGACTTCTGTTCTTCCCAGTAGCAAGCATTCATCAGTCATTCAGCCCATACACACTGAGCACCTGCTGTGTTCCTAGCTTTCGGCTCACACAGAGCGGCCAGTTACAGTTGGCGCACGTGGGTCCGTGCGTGCTGTAGGAATGCCTGAGGAGAGGGGAGGCTTGGCTGGCAGTGATTCCGTCTGGCTCCAGGCCAGAGATGGGCCTTGAGTGCGGTCTTAAAGGCTGCGCTGTGTTCCCCAGGGCCAGCGTTTCCCAACGCACGTTCCACGCAGCTATACTTATCTCAGGGGCTCATTGGAGCAAAAATAGGTTTTGTGGTCAGATAGGCTTAGGAAATAATGCCTGTTATGCCTTCTTCTTGAGAAAATGTTCAGTTTGGTTTAATCCAGTGATTCTCAAACATTTAACCCAAGAACTATGTTTATTTTTTATCAAATGGAATACACTTAGGTAAATGAGCAAGAAAAGAGTCAGGACATTCCAGATGGTGGGTGGTAGGAGTCTGTGAGGAAATGAGCATCTCTGAAAGAATTTATAGGGGTCCTTAATCACAGACCAGCTGCGCAGAGTGCTGCTTGTGGGGGTTCACTTGGAAGAAGCCTTGTAATCACTCAGGGGCGAGAGGGAGCGACTCCCAGCCTTGGCTGAGAGGCTTCTTCTGGGCTTTGCAGCGCATCTGGCACTGGGGTTTCTAGAATCTGCCTTGCCCTCTAGAAAGTTGATTGAAACCTGGACATCTGGTATCTGAAGAACAGGAGCCCATTTGCTCAGTACCTTCAGCCATAGCCTAGATAGCAGAGTCAACTTTCTAGCTTTGAAATGGGGTAGTCACTTCTGAAAATGAAACTGCACTTAGCCGGCGTGGCTGTGGGCCACAGCCGCACGAGAGCGCCCCCTGCTGCTCCCTGCCCTCATGGCACCTCACACCGTGCTTGCCTTTCCACCGCGACGGCTGCAGATCAAGTGATTGTCCCTTGGCCTGGCCTCTCAGAAGCCACCTCAGCCTTTCGCCTAGTGTGTGTTGAACTTTGTCATGTCACTTTGGAGCCTGGCTCCCGCCTTCTCTTTTAGCTCTTGGATCTGGTTTCTACTTTCCGCAGTCCACGTGCACAGTCCTCCCTCACTTGTACTCTTGCCACGTTTTCCCAGGCGTCCTGACCTTTTACACTTCAGCCTTACCGACTGCTGACTTAACAGCCATACAGACTATTGGCTCCAGCTTCCATTCACCTGTGCAGCCCCCCTTGCCTCTCAGCCCTCTTCCCACAGAGAGCTTTCCAGTATTCACAGTGGGGTGGCAGAGTGCCATCTTTTCCAGGAAGACCTCAGGCCTCAAGTCCCCACTTCTCAGCCAACACACACTTCCTTCTGGCTAAACGGTATCTCAGTATCTTCTCCCCTGCCTCCAGTGCCTGGTTCTCCGTCAGGTCCAGCCCAGACCCAACCTGAAGGGATGGGAAGGTGGTATGGAATGCAGTGGCCGGGAGGGAAAGCGGCTAAGCACTGTGGTTCTAGCACTTGCTCTTTTTCTAGCCTTGGCACTGACGAGGGGCAGCAAATCCTGCAGCGGCCGTTGCCGGAGAGACTGGAGTTCGTGAGCGGTTTTCTGCAGAGTAAGCACCTGTGAGGAAATGAGCATCTCTGAAAGAATTTATAGGGGTCCTTAATCACAGACCAGCTGCGCAGAGTGCTGCTTGTGGGGTTCACTTGGAAGAAGCCTTGTAATCACTCAGGGGCGAGAGGGAGCGACTCCCAGCCTTGGCTGAGAGGCTTCTTCTGGGCTTTGCAGCGCATCTGGCACTGGGGTTTCTAGAATCTGCCTTGCCCTCTAGAAAGTTGATTGAAACCTGGACATCTGGTATCTGAAGAACAGGAGCCCATTTGCTCAGTACCTTCAGCCATAGCCTAGATAGCAGAGTCAACTTTCTAGCTTTGAAATGGGGTAGTCACTTCTGAAAATGAAACTGCACTTAGCCGGCGTGGCTGTGGGCCACAGCCGCACGAGAGCGCCCCCTGCTGCTCCCTGCCCTCATGGCACCTCACACCGTGCTTGCCTTTCCACCGCGACGGCTGCAGATCAAGTGATTGTCCCTTGGCCTGGCCTCTCAGAAGCCACCTCAGCCTTTCGCCTAGTGTGTGTTGAACTTTGTCATGTCACTTTGGAGCCTGGCTCCCGCCTTCTCTTTCAGCTCTTGGATCTGGTTTCTACTTTCCGCAGTCCACGTGCACAGTCCTCCCTCACTTGTACTCTTGCCACGTTTTCCCAGGCGTCCTGACCTTTTACACTTCAGCCTTACCGACTGCTGACTTAACAGCCATACAGACTATTGGCTCCAGCTTCCATTCACCTGTGCAGCCCCCATTGCCTCTCAGCCCTCTTCCCACAGAGAGCTTTCCAGTATTCACAGTGGGGTGGCAGAGTGCCATCTTTTCCAGGAAGACCTCAGGCCTCAAGTCCCCACTTCTCAGCCAACACACACTTCCTTCTGGCTAAACGGTATCTCAGTATCTTCTCCCCTGCCTCCAGTGCCTGGTTCTCCGTCAGGTCCAGCCCAGACCCAACCTGAAGGGATGGGAAGGTGGTATGGAATGCAGTGGCCGGGAGGGAAAGCGGCTAAGCACTGTGGTTCTAGCACTTGCTCTTTTTCTAGCCTTGGCACTGACGAGGGGCAGCAAATCCTGCAGCGGCCGTTGCCGGAGAGACTGGAGTTCGTGAGCGGTTTTCTGCAGAGTAAGCACCTTTCAGTCTGTCTGGGAAGGAGCTGCTTCCTCAGCTCCTGGGGCTTAGGCGGCCGGAAGAACCAGGTCCCAGGTGTCAGGAGGAGCAGAGGCTCGAGGCTGCTGCTCAGTTGGTACGCCCACTCTGTACCACCGAGCTGAGTACAGCCGGGGCGGCTTCTGTGGTCTAGCGATGCCTGCACTGATTGGGGAGAGTGTCCCTGTGGTCTCGGAGCCCATTTCTGGGGTTCAGGTAGAGCCAGGGGTCGGTTTTGGGGCCCATCACCTTAGGCTCCCATTCCTCCCACTGCAAGGAGACAGGACCCACATTAATCTCTTCCCCTTGCAGGAAGAACAGTTTCCCCCGATTACATTGAATTAATTACTTAGGTGATGGGTATAGGGGCACAGGCATGTCAAGGTTGAGGTCTTGGCCCCTTCTACTCGACTGCTTGGTGACCTTTCTGGACATGGGTCCCCTATCTGTAAAATGAAACTGATAATAATTTCTCTTAAGGTTGATGGGTAAATAAGAACACATGCAAAGCTTCTAGTCCCCGTCCCCACACAGCAGTGGACACAGCGTCCTCTTCATTGATCCGGGGGCTATCTGCCACCCCCTCCTCAAGAGGCTTATAAGAAGATAGAAAAAGAGATTAAAAAAAGAAAAATAAAAACAACAACAAAAAAGAGGCTTATGAGAAAGGTGGTGATGGATTAAGGTAAAGCAGAGTTTTAGTAATTGAGCCCAGCCCCCTGTCAGCAGAAGAAGCAGGGATCCCGCACCCTCGTCTGACTCAGCTGCAGGCAGGCTTCCTCTGGCCTCGGTTGTAAGGAGACTCTGGAGTGACCTGGAATCTCGGCTCCTCCTCTGTGGTGCCGAGGCGGAGCTGGTGTGTGGGTGGGTGGGTGAGTGCCACGTCAGGCCCTGGAGCAGCCGCAAAATCCCAGCCTGCCTTTTTGAACTGTCCCTGTGGTCCCTGGACGAGCCCAGAGTAGAACTAGCTTCAGGTGGAAACATGCGTGTCGTCTCCCGGCCCTAGCAGCTGTTCTGCTCTTCTGACTTTGAGGTGTTCTGACAATCTCAGGGTTGGTTCCTAGGAAATCCACCTTGTTTTCTATGTTGTTGTCATTACAGAAAACCGAAAACACCCCTCTTCTCCAGAATGCCTGGTGTCTGCGCAGAAGGTGATGGAAGGCTCAGAGCTGGAACTGGCCAAGGTACCCATGGGACACATGGGACTGGGTGGGGTGGGCGGGTGGCACCGCAGGGACCTGCAGAGAGGCCTTCCCATAATCCAGAAATGTAGGGGTCTGATTTCTGGGCCTTGTGGAGGCAGGTGGTAGGTCCAGGCAGCCACCTAGGTGAGGCTGATTCAGCCGAGGATTTTAGCCCATCCTTAAGACAAAGACGTTTCCTGGACCGTCACTCTGGCTCAGTGGACACCTGGCAGGAGTCGGGCCTCACCCAGCTGTTGTCATAGTTTTCTTTTCAGCTCAGTCCACTTCATTTCACCTTCTGGTTTTGGTGCTGGCCTCTAGAAGATGCCTCAGGCGTCATACCCTGGGTTCCGTGAGTCCAGGAATTGAGTTATGCAGGAATTCCTGTTCCCAGCATTTGTGCAGTGAGCCCTGAATCCTCATTCATGTGTTTCCTGATACAGTTAAGGGCAACGGCCTGAGGTGCTGAAATCTAGGAGCTTTCAGGGGGTCTCAGAACTGCTTAGAGTCTCCAGAACAGGGCAGGTGCCAGAGACTGAGAAGAGAGAGCCCTGCTCAGTGACCACCTCCTGCTTGGCTTCTAGGTGATCATGCTGCTCCTGTACCACTCCTCCATGAGCTCCCGGAATCTCAGGGACTGGGAACAATTTGAATACAAGATTCAGGTGAGCCCTGTGCCTCCACCCCACCCAGCAGGCTTGTCTGTTTCATCCCATCCCAGTGGTTTTTCTTAAAACCTGTCCTTTTAAAAAATTATAGTAGTTACAGGCATTGATTATATGAAGTTCTAGAAAATACTTTGTGAGGAGCACAAAGAAGGAAATAACAGTTGCTAGTCATTGCATTTTCCACAGTAACTGCTGACTTTTAAGGGATATACTTCCAGGTCCTTTTTATATAGCTGTGTTTAACTGTACCTGAACTGTTGTTGGATAATACATAGAAATTATGCTTGCTTCATATATGTGTTCCCATATGTGTGTGTGTGTGTGTGTTTTATACAAACTGTCACTCCGTTTTGCCCTCCTTCGTCTGGTAGGAAGGATTAGTGAGGATGTCTTTGTCCACCGTGGCCATCTGTCTCAGGGTGGTTACCCCTCTTCCCTCCTCGGCGTGGCCCCTAACTGAAGGGGAGTTGGTGCATCTGCTTCATTGGAGAGAGAATCGACCTGGTTTCTGGGACCTCCCTGCCATGTGGGTCCTGATGCTGTTCTTGCTTCCCACACAAGCAGTCATGCTTTGTTTCCCAGAGCAGTAGCCCCTGGGACGCCGGAGAGGGAAACGTCGGTGATGGGCAGGACAGTGTCCGGAGAGCCACAGCCTCCCACGTAGTGTAGAAGTGTTGAGTCTCCCCAATCGTGCTCATTCGGCTCACAGCTCGTCTCAGGCCAGGGTTGTAATGGTGTGGGAGTGAAGAGCAGCTCCTTCCTTCCTTTAACCGTCTCTCTGCCGCAAGCTGATCGCAGACCTGGTAGAGAGAAATTCTAAAGGAACGAGGAAGATGGCCAGGGAAGTCAGATCAGCTCTGTAGCTTTGGAATTCAGACAACGAAGGCATGATTTTACAGCTCAGAACTGCTTAGAGTCTCCAGAACAGGGCAGGTGCCAGAGACTGAGAAGAGAGCCCTGCTCAGTGACCACCTCCTGCTTGGCTTCTAGGTGATCATGCTGCTCCTGTACCACTCCTCCATGAGCTCCCGGAATCTCAGGGACTGGGAACAATTTGAATACAAGATTCAGGTGAGCCCTGTGCCTCCACCCCACCCAGCAGGCTTGTCTGTTTCATCCCATCCCAGTGGTTTTTCTTAAAACCTGTCCTTTTAAAAAATTATAGTAGTTACAGGCATTGATTATATGAAGTTCTAGAAAATACTTTGTGAGGAGCACAAAGAAGGAAATAACAGTTGCTAGTCATTGCATTTTCCACAGTAACTGCTGACTTTTAAGGGATATACTTCCAGGTCCTTTTTATATAGCTGTGTTTAACTGTACCTGAACTGTTGTTGGATAATACATAGAAATTATGCTTGCTTCATATATGTGTTCCCATATGTGTGTGTGTGTGTGTGTTTTATACAAACTGTCACTCCGTTTTGCCCTCCTTCGTCTGGTAGGAAGGATTAGTGAGGATGTCTTTGTCCACCGTGGCCATCTGTCTCAGGGTGGTTACCCCTCTTCCCTCCTCGGCGTGGCCCCTAACTGAAGGGAGTTGGTGCATCTGCTTCATTGGAGAGAGAATCGACCTGGTTTCTGGGACCTCCCTGCCATGTGGGTCCTGATGCTGTTCTTGCTTCCCACACAAGCAGTCATGCTTTGTTTCCCAGAGCAGTAGCCCCTGGGACGCCGGAGAGGGAAACGTCGGTGATGGGCAGGACAGTGTCCGGAGAGCCACAGCCTCCCACGTAGTGTAGAAGTGTTGAGTCTCCCCAATCGTGCTCATTCGGCTCACAGCTCGTCTCAGGCCAGGGTTGTAATGGTGTGGGAGTGAAGAGCAGCTCCTTCCTTCCTTTAACCGTCTCTCTGCCGCAAGCTGATCGCAGACCTGGTAGAGAGAAATTCTAAAGGAACGAGGAAGATGGCCAGGGAAGTCAGATCAGCTCTGTAGCTTTGGAATTCAGACAACGAAGGCATGATTTTACAGCTGAGATGCTGGTTAAGCTCTGCATGAGCCCTGGAGGTGTTCTCACTCAGAGAGCAGCAGTGAGTCTCAGCTGCGAGGGGCCCAAGGAACTGCGTGTAAAAGCTTTCTGACGGCGTTGCTTTCCTTGTCCTTTCTCATCTCACGATCAGGAGTGAAGTCAGTGTGGACCTCTGTCTGACCCTGAGAGCGTCTTTGGGGAAGGAGAGGGGCTGGGGACAAGCAGGGTGAACACGTCTCTGGTGGAATGTTCTGGTCTGGACTGTGGGGCTCTGAGGGAAGAGTGGGTTCCAGCAGGCTCCTCGGGCACTGCCAGGATGGAAGCCTCCCTCCCTGCAGGCCCCCTGGGTACCTAAGTGATGCTCTTTCTGTCTGTGGCCCAGGCTGAGTTAGCGGTTATTCTCAAATTTGTGCTGGACCATGAGGATGGGCTAAACCTGAATGAGGACTTGGAGAGCTTCTTGCAGAAAGGTAAGTAGGGGCCACTCCCAAGGATCCTGTTTTTTCTGAGGCAGGAACTGCTAGAATCCTTGGTTGTCAGGAAGTGCTGGGGGGTTGGCTCCAACCAGGCACAGAGTGGGTGTTTAGGAAGCATGTGGAACGTGGAGGAACAGGATTTCTGGCTAGGTCGCCCTCATCACAGTTCCCACAGAGCTCCTCCTCGTGCCTGGCCACAGCTCAGCGGGACGTTTGTAAGTGATCGTGTCTGCTGTTGGTCCTCCTGGATTACCGCCCACACTCACACATGTTTTATTTTTTGATTGTTTAAACAGTCATTACTCTCGCTTTGTAAGCTGAGCGTACAGTCTCAGAATGTATGATGAGGAATAAGTGCTGGACCAGGGAGGCAGTGAGTCTCCCAGGCGTCTTGCTGGAAGAACAGTAGAAAGTGGGAGGAGCCGTCTGACGACGACAGGGTGTCAGGTGTAGAGAGAAATTCGTAAAGGAAAAAGGGGGCAGCTCCTTCCTTCCTTTAACCGTCTCTGCCGCAAGCTGATCGCAGACCTGGTAGAGAGAAATTCTAAAGGAACGAGGAAGATGGCCAGGGAAGTCAGATCAGCTCTGTAGCTTTGGAATTCAGACAACGAAGGCATGATTTTACAGCTGAGATGCTGGTTAAGCTCTGCATGAGCCCTGGAGGTGTTCTCACTCAGAGAGCAGCAGTGAGTCTCAGCTGCGAGGGGCCCAAGGAACTGCGTGTAAAAGCTTTCTGACGGCGTTGCTTTCCTTGTCCTTTCTCATCTCACGATCAGGAGTGAAGTCAGTGTGGACCTCTGTCTGACCCTGAGAGCGTCTTTGGGGAAGGAGAGGGCTGGGGACAAGCAGGGTGAACACGCTCTGGTGGAATGTTCTGGTCTGGACTGTGGGGCTCTGAGGGAAGAGTGGGTTCCAGCAGGCTCCTCGGGCACTGCCAGGATGGAAGCCTCCCTCCCTGCAGGCCCCCTGGGTACCTAAGTGATGCTCTTTCTGTCTGTGGCCCAGGCTGAGTTAGCGGTTATTCTCAAATTTGTGCTGGACCATGAGGATGGGCTAAACCTGAATGAGGACTTGGAGAGCTTCTTGCAGAAAGGTAAGTAGGGGCCACTCCCAAGGATCCTGTTTTTTCTGAGGCAGGAACTGCTAGAATCCTTGGTTGTCAGGAAGTGCTGGGGGGTTGGCTCCAACCAGGCACAGAGTGGGTGTTTAGGAAGCATGTGGAACGTGGAGGAACAGGATTTCTGGCTAGGTCGCCCTCATCACAGTTCCCACAGAGCTCCTCCTCGTGCCTGGCCACAGCTCAGCGGGACGTTTGTAAGTGATCGTGTCTGCTGTTGGTCCTCCTGGATTACCGCCCACACTCACACATGTTTTATTTTTTGATTGTTTAAACAGTCATTACTCTCGCTTTGTAAGCTGAGCGTACAGTCTCAGAATGTATGATGAGGAATAAGTGCTGGACCAGGGAGGCAGTGAGTCTCCCAGGCGTCTTGCTGGAAGAACAGTAGAAAGTGGGAGGAGCCGTCTGACGACGACAGGGTGTCAGGTGTGCGTCTGGGCACACTCGCCCAGCTGCTGAACTTGATGTTCCTTGTGTTCAGGTTCCCTGTGAGCAGCTTCAGGTGGAGACGGTGCAGATGTGAGTGTAGAATGCAGGAGAGGGCTCTGGGCCAGGCTGTGTGCTTGCAGGTCGCTGTATGGATGGCCACTGAAGCCTTGGGTGCTGTGGGCAGGGCACACAGACCCCATCAGAACTCTGGGGCTTGGCGGGCAGGTGGCAGAGGGAAGGGCAGGTGAGGGAGAGGAAGTCTGGGTGTTGGAGGTAGGAGGGCGAAGATTGCCATGGGAACTAAGGGAAGAGGCGGTTTCGAGAAAGAAGTCATGTAGGCAGGACACTATTTCAGACGGAGGGCTTCAGCAAGAAGGCTGCTGGCTCTGACCCAAGAGGCCATTAGGGCTGAGAGGAGGTCGACTCAGGGTTGGCTTGAGGGGCACTTGGTCCAGTCTCTGAGTGCGGAGGACACTCACTCCTCGGTGCTCTTTGAACACTGGGGATCTGTGGGCACGGAAGCTCCTTACTTGATTTAGCTAGGGCACTGACTGCTGGGTAACCCAGGCACCAGCCTTGAAGCTCTGCCCAGGCGCCTCCCTCTGCAGCTGACATAAGGGTCTGGATTCATTCCCACTAAGGCGAGTTCTCAGATTGCCTTTGTGAGAATGCAAATCTGTCCACCTTTTTGCTAACCTCTCTGGTTTGTTTGCTCCCTCTGCTCCAGTTCCTGTCCCTTCTCCCCGTTCCAGCACCACCTCCGAAGAGCTCTCCCCACCCAGCCACCAGGCCAAGAAGGAGGTTCACTTCTTAGAGCTACAGAAAGTTGCCTCTTCCAGTGGGAACAAGTATGTGCCAGATCTCTTCACCTGGGATGGGGCTTCGACACCCAGTGCTTGGATCCCTGACTCCTAAAGGCCAAGCTGTTGCCTGGCTCCTACATCATCAGAGAACTTGGAGTGTCTTGTACACCTGGCATGGCCCCCCCACCCCAGGACCACTGGGGGACTTGGTTGGACTCTGTCCTGGGCAGAAGGCCTCTCAAAAGCTGCTCCCTGTTTGTGGGATTTCTTGCTTTCTTGGGGACTGTGCTGAAGTCCCTTTTCTTAGGCAAAGAGTGGGGGTAGAGGGTGGCAGAGAGAAAGTAAGGCTTGGAGAAGGGGAAACGGAAGCACTGTCTAGGTCACGTCATGAGGCTCAAGGTAGCGCTGCAGACAGAACCCCAGGTATTGGGACCTCGCCTCCCGTGGTCACAGAGCCCACCCCCTTCAGCCACGCCTGGGTGGGTTGCTTCCACCCTTATGCCTTGGGCTCTGACTGTGGCATCTGGGCCATCTCCCCCTCAGCTTCCTCTCAGGTTCTCCAGCCTCCCCTATGGGTGACATCATGCAGACCCCACAGTTCCAGATGAGGCGGCTGAAGAAGCAACTTGCAGATGAGAGAAATAATCGGGACGAGCTGGAGCTGGAGCTGACCGAGAACCGCAAGCTCCTCACCGAGAAGGGTAGGCGCCTCGCTCGCTGGCAGCTGTGTGTGGACGGGCGGCATTTGGGATTTTCATCCAGGGAGATGCTTTGCTTGTGTGAGGTGTGGGCCCTCTGCCTCCTGTGTGGTCCCCTTTGCTGGCCTGAGAGCCGAGCTCCTGGAAGCTGGTTCTGTCCTCGCCCCCTCTTCCTTTCTTGGGATCGGCCGACCCTCCTCACTCCCTCCTGCCCCCTCCCTGAGTCCTGGGCTGACTCTCCACTCCCTTCCCTTCCCGGGGCAGATGCACAGATAGCCATGATGCAGCAGCGCATTGACCGCCTGACTCAGCTCAACGAGAAGCAGGCTGCCAGCCCGCTGGAGCCCCGGGAGCTCGAGGAGCTGCGTGGCAAGAATGAGAGGTATGGCTCTCCTGCCGTCCCGCCTCCCCTGCCCTGGGGGCAGCGGGGAGGCGCTCTTTCCTCATGGCTTCCCTCCCCCAGCCCCACCGACGGCTCCACGAGACCCTGAAGCAGTGCCAGGACCTGAAGACAGAGAAGAGCCAGATGGATCGCAGGATTAACCAGCTCGGAGGAGAATGGGGACCTTTCCTTTAAGGTGAGGGTGGGGGTTTCTGGTCTGCACCCAGAGCTCCTTGGGGCTGAGTTGGTCTGGAAAACTCCCCCAGAGGCTTGAGGAGAATGTCCTTATTCGCTGGCTGCTGCCCGGGACCAGCTGGTGGCCCTAAATTTTGATTAGTGACCCTGCGTTAGAGATGTGATTAGTTGCACTTGGCTTGAGGAGGGTGGGGAGGATAACAGGCGCATCCAGACCCTGGAGCTCAGTGGGCGGAGAGCCGTGGTGCTGGCCGTGTCCAGCCTGGGTGACGGGTGCCCTCTTGTCTGCCTCAGCTGCGGAGTTTGCCAGTCACCTGCAGGAGCTCCAGGGGGGACCGTGCTGGGCCATCTCCCCTCAGCTTCCTCTCAGGTTCTCCAGCCTCCCTATGGGTGACATCATGCAGACCCCACAGTTCCAGATGAGGCGGCTGAAGAAGCAACTTGCAGATGAGAGAAATAATCGGGACGAGCTGGAGCTGGAGCTGACCGAGAACCGCAAGCTCCTCACCGAGAAGGGGAGGCGCCCGCCGCTGGCAGCTGTGTGTGGACGGGCGGCATTTGGGATTTTCATCCAGGGAGATGCTTTGCTTGTGTGAGGTGTGGGCCCTCTGCCTCCTGTGTGGTCCCCTTTGCTGGCCTGAGAGCCGAGCTCCTGGAAGCTGGTTCTGTCCTCGCCCCCTCTTCCTTTCTTGGGATCGGCCGACCCTCCTCACTCCCTCCTGCCCCCTCCCTGAGTCCTGGGCTGACTCTCCACTCCCTTCCCTTCCCGGGGCAGATGCACAGATAGCCATGATGCAGCAGCGCATTGACCGCCTGACTCAGCTCAACGAGAAGCAGGCTGCCAGCCCGCTGGAGCCCCGGGAGCTCGAGGAGCTGCGTGGCAAGAATGAGAGGTATGGCTCTCCTGCCGTCCCGCCTCCCCTGCCCTGGGGGCAGCGGGGAGGCGCTCTTTCCTCATGGCTTCCCTCCTGCAGCCTCACCGTACGGCTCCACGAGACCCTGAAGCAGTGCCAGGACCTGAAGACAGAGAAGAGCCAGATGGATCGCAGGATTAACCAGCTTTCGGAGGAGAATGGGGACCTTTCCTTTAAGGTGAGGGTGGGGGTTTCTGGTCTGCACCCAGAGCTCCTTGGGGCTGAGTTGGTCTGGAAAACTCCCCCAGAGGCTTGAGGAGAATGTCCTTATTCGCTGGCTGCTGCCCGGGACCAGCTGGTGGCCCTAAATTTTGATTAGTGACCCTGCGTTAGAGATGTGATTAGTTGCACTTGGCTTGAGGAGGGTGGGGAGGATAACAGGCGCATCCAGACCCTGGAGCTCAGTGGGCGGAGAGCCGTGGTGCTGGCCGTGTGGAGCCTGGGTGACGGGGTGCCCTCTTGTCTGCCTCAGCTGCGGGAGTTTGCCAGTCACCTGCAGGAGCTCCAGGGGGCCCTCAATGAACTGACCGACGAGCACAGCAAGGCCACTCGAGAGTGGACGGAGAAGCAGGTGCATCTGGAGAAGGAGCTTGGCACAGCCCTGCAGGACAGGGTAGGCCTCTGTTTCGGGAAGTCAGGGCCACAGTCTTGACAACACACCCAGAGCGGCATTCCACTGACCTGTCTTTGGGGCCTTTGGGAACCAGGCTTGTTCTCTTCAGGGCTTAGTAATGTGCTGTGACGGGCTTCAGGCAGGTCCGCCTGTGGGTCCTGTTTCTGCTCTTGGGCAGGTTGCTTGACTTCTAAGCATCTTTTCCCTAAAATGGGAAAAAGAATTAGTAACTGCCTTAGCATCCATTGTAAGATAATGCATATTGAGCATGGAACACACACCGGTGCAAAGTGAGCTCTTCTGAATTAGTTGCTGATATTATTGTTGCTACTAAGAATCCAGCTCTGCCCACCTACTAATAACCTTGTAGCCCCAGGACAAGGCACTTAACTCCTGAGCTTCGGGATCTTACTCTGTTTAAAAAAAAAAAAAAAAAGGTGGGGAGGATGGTGGTAAGTACCTCCCAGATTTGTTGAGTAGATTAGAAGTTCAGAGAGGCGCCCACACAGTGCTGGCCCACTGTAGGTGCTTAGTGAACGTTCGGTGGGGTGAGGAGGGGCCGGGGACCAGGAGGTGCTGTTGATGCTCAGTCAGGTTATTTTTAAGCTGATGGGTGTTTGGATAATCTGAGAGCCAAGACATGACTGAGGAAGGGTATACAGGGAGGAAATTAGCAGTGAACTCAGCCTTGGAGAAGAAATGAGCAGGTCACCTGACTTAATTCGGCCCTGGAACCTGGGCTACTAAGTTAGGTCTCCCATTGGTTTCTGTCAATTTTCCCCTGGGTCAGGGCCAGGGGAGATCTTGGTAGCAAGACCCTAACTGGGTCCTGTGTTTTGTTGATGTTCACGAGGGCTGGTGTGGTAATCCAGTGCCTGTTCCTCTTATTAACCTGGGGTTCTTGTTTACTCCCAGAAATGCCTTGAAGAGAAGAATGAAATCCTTCAGGGAAAGCTTTCACAGCTGGAAGAACACTTGGCCCAGCTGCGGGAGAACCCACCCCAGGAGAAGGGGGAGGTGCTGGGCGACGTCCTGCAGGTAGGGTCTCAGGGGCAGGGGTGATGCCTGCGGGCTGGGGTGGCTGCTGACCCGTGTTCTCCGTGTTCAGGTTCCTGGCAGCCCTCATCCCCCAAGGGGCTGAGGGGCTCGAGGAGTTGTGTTGATCCCCATTTGTCTCTTTGTCTCACCAGCTGGAAACTCTCAAGCAAGAGGCAGCCACTCTCGCTGCAGACAACGCTCAGCTCCAAGCCAGGGTGGAGGCGCTGGAGACTGAGCGGGGCCAGCAGGAAGCCAAGCTGCTCACTGAGCGGAGCCACTTTGAAGAAGAAAAGCAGCAGCTGGCCGGCCTGATTGCCGAGCTGCAGGGCTCCCTGTCCAGCCTCAGCAAGGCCAAGGAGGAGCTGGAGCAGGCTTTTCAGACCCAGGGGGCCCGGCTGTCCGCCCGGGTGGCCACGCTGACCTCCGAGCTCGACACCCTCAACACCACCATCCAGCAGCGCGATCGGGAACTGGCTGGCCTGAAGGAGCAGGCTCAAACGGAGCAGGCGCGGCTCACACAGGCCCTCCAGCGGCAGGAGGAGGCCTCCCAGGGCCTCCGCCAGCAGGTGGAGCAGCTGAGCGGCAGCCTGGAGCAGAAGGAGCGGCAGTTGCAAGAGGCCAGCGCGGAGCAGGAGGCGACCCGACAAGACCAGGCCCGGCAATTGGCCACTGCGGCCGAGGAGCGGGAGGCCGCTCTCCGGAGAGAGATGCGGCCCTCCGGCAGCGGGAGGCACTGGGGAAGGAGAAGGCTGCCGAGCTGGAGGCCCTGCAGCAGCAGCTGCAGGCTGCCCGTGATGCCCAGGACAGTGCCCAGGCCTCAGTGACACAGGCCCAGAGGGAGAAGGCGGAGCTGAGCCAGAAGGTGGAGGAGCTCCGAGCCTGTGTGGAGGCAGCCCGCCAGGAGCAGGGTGAGGCCCAGGCCCAGGTGGCGGAGCTGAAGGCCTGTTCCTGTTATTAACCTGGGGTTCTTGTTTACTCCCAGAAATGCCTTGAAGAGAAGAATGAAATCCTTCAGGGAAAGCTTTCACAGCTGGAAGAACACTTGGCCCAGCTGCGGGAGAACCCACCCCAGGAGAAGGGGGAGGTGCTGGGCGACGTCCTGCAGGTAGGGTCTCAGGGGCAGGGGTGATGCCTGCGGGCTGGGGTGGCTGCTGACCCGTGTTCTCCGTGTTCAGGTTCCTGGCAGCCCTCATCCCCCAAGGGGCTGAGGGGCTCGAGGAGTTGTGTTGATCCCCATTTGTCTCTTTGTCTCACCAGCTGGAAACTCTCAAGCAAGAGGCAGCCACTCTCGCTGCAGACAACGCTCAGCTCCAAGCCAGGGTGGAGGCGCTGGAGACTGAGCGGGGCCAGCAGGAAGCCAAGCTGCTCACTGAGCGGAGCCACTTTGAAGAAGAAAAGCAGCAGCTGGCCGGCCTGATTGCCGAGCTGCAGGGCTCCCTGTCCAGCCTCAGCAAGGCCAAGGAGGAGCTGGAGCAGGCTTTTCAGACCCAGGGGGCCCGGCTGTCCGCCCGGGTGGCCACGCTGACCTCCGAGCTCGACACCCTCAACACCACCATCCAGCAGCGCGATCGGGAACTGGCTGGCCTGAAGGAGCAGGCTCAAACGGAGCAGGCGCGGCTCACACAGGCCCTCCAGCGGCAGGAGGAGGCCTCCCAGGGCCTCCGCCAGCAGGTGGAGCAGCTGAGCGGCAGCCTGGAGCAGAAGGAGCGGCAGTTGCAAGAGGCCAGCGCGGAGCAGGAGGCGACCCGACAAGACCAGGCCCGGCAATTGGCCACTGCGGCCGAGGAGCGGGAGGCCGCTCTCCGGGAGAGAGATGCGGCCCTCCGGCAGCGGGAGGCACTGGGGAAGGAGAAGGCTGCCGAGCTGGAGGCCCTGCAGCAGCAGCTGCAGGCTGCCCGTGATGCCCAGGACAGTGCCCAGGCCTCAGTGACACAGGCCCAGAGGGAGAAGGCGGAGCTGAGCCAGAAGGTGGAGGAGCTCCGAGCCTGTGTGGAGGCAGCCCGCCAGGAGCAGGGTGAGGCCCAGGCCCAGGTGGCGGAGCTGAAGGCCCAGCTGAGGTCCGAGCAGCAAAAAGCAACGGAGAGGGATAGCGTGGCCCAGGAGAAGGCCCAGCTCCAGGAGCAGGTCTGGGCCCTCGAGGAGTCCCTGAAGGTCACCACGGGCAGCCTGGAAGAGGAGAAGCGCAGGGCTGCAGACACCCTGGAAGAGCAACAGCGACGCATCTGCAGGCTGGAGGCGGAGACCCGGAGTCTGCGGGAGCAGCACACGCAGGAGCAGAAGGAGTTGGAGGAAGAGAGAGCGGGGCGCCAGGGGCTGGAGGCCCGACTGCAGCAGCTCGGGGAGGCCCACCAGGCCAAGACTGAGGCCCTGCGGCAGGAGTTGGCCGAGGCCGTAGCCTCTCAGCGCAGGGCCGAGAGTGAGTGTGAGCAGCTGGCCAAGGAAATGGCCACCTGGCGTGAGCGGTACGAGGACAGCCAGCAGGAGGAGGCGCAGTACGGCACCGTGTTCCAGGAACAGCTGATGACCCTGAAGGAGGAATGCGAGAAGGCCCGGCAGGAACTGCAGGAGGCCAAGGAGAAGGTGGTGGGGATAGAGGCCCACAGCGAGCTCCAGATCAGCCGGCAGCAGGACGAGCTCGCACAACTGCACGCCAGCTTGGCCAGGGCCCTGCAGCAGGTCCAGGAGAAGGAGGACCGGGCTCAGAAGCTCGCGGACGACCTCTCCACCCTGCAGGAGAAGATGGCTGCCACCAGCAAGGAGGTGGCCCGCCTGGAGGCCCTGGTGCGCAAGGCAGGTGAGCAGCAGGAAGCGGCCTCCCCGGAGCAGCTCAAGGAGCCGCCCAGGGCGGGAGACAGAGAGTCGGAGTGGCTGGAAGAGCAGCAGGGACGCCCCTTCTGCAGCACGCAGGCTGCCCTGCAGGCCATGGAGCGGGAGGCCGAGCAGATGGGCAGTGAGCTGGAGAGGCTGCGGGCTGCCCTGATGGAGAGCCAGGGGCAGCAGCAGGAGGAGCGTGGGCAGCAGGAGAGGGAGGTGGCACGGCTGACCCAGGAGCGGGGCCGAGCCCAAGCGGACCTGGCCCAGGAGAAGGCTGCCAGGGCGGAGCTTGAGATGCGGCTGCAGAATGCACTCAATGAGCAGCGTGTGGAGTTTGCTGCCCTGCAGGAGGCCCTGGCCCAGGCCCTGAGGGAAAAGGAGGGGAAGGACCAGGAACTGGCCAAGCTTTGTGGGCAGGAGGCAGCCCTGGGGGCGGAGCTGAAAGAGCTTCAACAGACTGTGGAGCAGCTGAAAGAACAGCTGGCCAAGAAAGAGGAGGGGCGCCCGCAGCCTCTTGAGATGGCCAGCCGAGAAGATGCCCAGTCCCGGGCGACTGAGAAGACGGAGCCAAAAGGCCCTGAGCTGGAGGCTCTGCAGGCAGAGGTGAGCCGGCTGGAGCAGCAGGCCCGTGAGTATCAGGAGAAGGCCTCCAGCCTGGAGCGCAGCCTCGAGTCTGAGCGCGCCTCCCACGCGGAGCGGGCCAGTGCTCTGGAGACTCTGCGGGGCCAGTTAGAGCGGAAGGCGCAGGAGCTGGGGAGCAGTCAGGACGCCTTAGCCTCAACCCAGAGGGAGCTGGCTGCCCTCCGCACCAAGGCCCAGGAGCACAGCAAGGCAGAGGACGAGTGGAAGGCCCAGGTGGCCCGGGAGGCCGAGAGGAAAGGCAGCCTCATCAGCAGCTTGGAGGAGGAGGTATCGATCCTGAATCGCCAGGTGCTGGAGAAGGAGGGCGAGAGCAAGGAGCTGAAGCGGCTGGTGGCCGCCGAGTCCGAGAAGAGTCAGAAGCTGGAAGAGCGGCTGCGCCTGCTCCAGGCCGAGACCGCCAGCAGCAGTGCCAGGGCCGCGGAGCGGAGCTCTGCTCTGCGCGAGGAGGTCCAGACCCTGCGGGAGGAGGCCGAAAAGCAGCGGGTGGCTTCCGAGAGCCTGCGGCGGGAGCTGGCCTCGCAGGCAGAGCGAGCGGAAGAGCTGGGCCATGAGTCAAAGGCCTGGCAGGAGAAGTTCTTCCAGAAGGAGCAGGCCCTCTCCGCCCTGCAGCTGGAGCACACCAGCACACAGGCCCTGGTGAACGAGCTGCTGCCCGTCAAGCACCTGTGTCAGCAGCTGCAGGCCGAGCAGGCCACCGCCGAGAAACGCCACCGGGAGGAGCTGGAGCAGAGCAAGCAGGCGGCTGGTGGCCTGCGGGCAGAGCTGCTGCGGGCCCAGCGCGAGCTCGGAGAGCTGCTGCCCCTGCGACAGAAGGTGGCAGAGCAGGAGCGTGCGGCCCAGCAGCTGCGGGCGGAGAAGGCCAGCTACGCGGAGCAGCTGAGCATGCTGAAGAAGACTCACGGCCTGCTGGCGGAGGAGAACCGCGGGCTGGGCGAGCGGGCCAACCTCAGCCGGCAGCTTCTGGAAGTGGAGCTGGACCAGGCCCGCGAGAAGTACGGCCAGGAGCTGGCAGCTGTGCGTGCTGATGCCGAAACCCGCCTGGCCGAGATGCAGCGGGAAGCACAGAGCGCTGCCCGGGAGCTGCAGGTGATGACTGCCAAGTACGAGGGTGCCAAGACCAAGGTCCTGGAGGAGAGGCAGCGTTTCCAGGAGGAGAGGCAGAAACTCACTGCCCAGGTGAGGCGCCTGACTCAGCCACACCCCGAGAGCAGACCTGAAGAGAGGGGGACGTTGTCCCTCTGTTCCCGGACTCCCGACCCTACACGATTCCAGAGCGACTGGCCTTCCCTCTCTCTGGGTGGCAGGGGAGGAGAGGTGGCTGGTAGGGTTCAAGTCTGTGGCCCCCTGTTGGCCTACAGAAACTACCAGTAGCCTCCTCTTCCCTGAAGGCTCTGTCCCTGGCGAGGCAGGCTGTGAAAGCCATCAGCCCCTTGGGGTACCCTGTCACAAGGAGGCACACTTAGAGTGGAGGCCCCTAGAGCCACCTGGGCCTAGGATGAGCCACGCTGGCACCTAAGGAAACTACTGGACGTCTAGTTCCTGAGGGGCTGGTGAGGCCTGGCAGCGGGGCGAGCTCTTCTTGGGCCCCCGTCTCATGCTGTCTCCATTGCTCCCCCGTGTGCAGGTGGAGCAGCTAGAGTTATTTCAGAGAGAGCAGACTAACAAGGTAATGCCTGAGGTCCTTGCTAAACGCTGGCTGCTTAAGCGGTGACTGGTCTCGGTGCATGACCCCGGCTGCAGCTTGCCTCCGCGGCTCCTGTTGTGAACTGTTTGTGAAGGGGGTAGGGTCACGCATGGAACCCAGGCCCGGGCTGCCCCGGAGTGCGGTGTGCTGGGCCCTCTCAGGCCTCGTCCCACCTGTCCCAGGTCGGCCTCTCCACCCGTCTGTTCTCTCATCGCCTGTCAGGGACGAGGGGTAGGGCAGGCTTCATCTTTCCCATGCCAGGTCCAGGGACACCCTGCCCTCGGGGCTCCCAGACCTCCAAGTTCTGCTCCCAGTTTGGATAACTCAGCCGTGGGGACTCAGCATGGCCCCAGGCCTGGTGTAGCACAGCCCCCTTCTTTCTTACAGAAGCCAGAAAGATGAAGTGCCAGCTGGCCCTGGAGGTCGGGGGGTTGTGAGCTCAGGGTGCTCTGGGGTTTAACCCCGAGCACCAAGTAGATGTATGGGAGCAGGGAGACCGAGGGTGAGAGGCGAGGAGGGGCTTCCACAGCACAGAGGCCCTCACCGGGTCTCTGGGCAGCCCTGGATGTCAAAGCTATCACACTGGCATTTAGTGAGAGCCCCCTTTCTCCACCCCCTGTCCTACCCCATTGTTGGGGGCCAACTGAGGAGTCGGGCCCTCCTCTCCTCCATCACTGCCTCCAGGGAGCCTGAGATGATGGGAAGTCAACAGAAGAGCAAACAGTTAGCAATGGAGCGCTCACCTCTGGCCTCACTGGTCGTGCTTGAGCTCCGGAGCGCCCAGGAGCCAGAGGTGTTTGTGGCTGTTCCATTCCCTCCTGGCCCCACCCTCCCTGACCTCTTCCTCTTGGTGGGTGTGGGTGGGCGTGTGTGCTGCCCTGCTCTCGTCTTCTGGCCGCCTGACCCGCAGTGCTAACCACAGCCGCCACACTGCTAGCTGCAGCCCTAACGGCCTGTGCACTTCAGGGGGCGGGGGATCTGAGAAGCTGGGCTTTTGCTCTGGCAGTTTCTGGGAGGAGGAAGGGCAGGTTCTCATTGAGTCCTGTCTGCTTGTGTTGTAGACGGGTCCCCTGTTCCTGACCCACCCTGGGAAGGTTGGGGCTGGGAATAGTGGCCGTAGGTTGTGAGGTGTCAGCTCCTGAGGGAGCCCTGTTGCCCCGTCTCTGCAGGCAAGGGTGTGGGCGAGCACAGGTGGGCGGCTCTGGCAGAACTTGAGTTGGGTCATGTCACTCAGGTCCTGCTGACCAGCCTGGGCAGCAGGCCGTTTGCTAATCTGAGGCCAGAGAAGGCCCGGAGTCTCTTCAGGGACACTGGGGACTGGTGTGGAGAATCCCCTTAATTTGTCTGGACCGCCAGGGGAGGCCCCCTGAGTCTGTCTTCTCCGCTTGCCCTCTGCCCCAGGTGGAAGAACTGAGTAAGAAGCTAGTTGACCATGAGCAAGCCAGCAAGGCGCAGCAGCAGAAGCTGAAGGTAGGATGGCGGGGGAGCTGCCCACCCTCTGTCGGCTCAGGGGAGCAGGGAGGGAGGTGCTGAGTGTGGGCTGGGGCACCCTAGCTGAGGCCTGCCTGTGCCTCTCTGGGAGCTTCCAAGGGCAGAAGGCCAGGACTGGCTCCCAACCCTCAGACCTTCACTGTCTACTGCAGTAGCCACTAGGCATGTGTGGTTCTTTAAATGAAAGTTAAATTTAAAACTCGGTTTCTCAGTGGTGTTAGCCACATTTCTAACACTGCAGAAGGTTCCTTTGGGCCGTGTTGTTTAATCTCAGGGAGTGTCAGTCATGTTTAATATTACAGTGCAATTTAATATTCTTAATGTTTTCTGTGATGTCATCTTCTTTGGTTTAATGTTTGTTTTTTTGCAACTCTGGGCTTCGTAGCTTTTTTTTTTTAGCCCACTTCTATTGGTCTTTCATATATTTATCTTTGTTCTTTGGCCTGTGTGGGCCTCCCATCGCAGTGGCCTGTCTTGCTGTAGAGCACCAACTCTGGGCCCATGTGTTCCAGAGCTCCGCCTCAGTAGTTGGACACATCGGTCCAGCCGCTCCGCAGCATGCGGGGTCTTCCCAGGCCAGGGATTGAACCGGCACCCCTTGCACTACAAGGCGGTGTCCTTACCCACTGGACCACCAGGGAAGCCCTGGGCTTCACAGCTTTTAGTTAAGGGCAAAGGAACTTGGCACCCGTGGTCACGGGAGCTGGGGAAGCCCAGAGCTTTGTTTCCCCAGCTCACTGCAATGTATTCCACACCATGTCACAGTCATGTGATAAACAGGCTGAGTACACTCCTCTTAGGGGCCTTCCTGGTACTGGGAGATGTGGAGAGGCGAGGCTTGGTTGGCCCTGTCCATTGCCTGCTAGAGACTTAGCACTTGCTGGTGTTGTGGACAGAAAAGTCACCACAGGCCTTGCGCTCAAGGAGTCTGTGATCTGGATGGGAGGCGGTGCCCGCATCATAAACAAGCCCAGGCTGACTCTGGAACTCAGCGGACCAAGGTCCAAACTCTGCTGTTTGGTGCTTTCAATCTCTGAACTCGGGTTCTTCCCCTCTGAAGTGGAGATAAAGCTAGTTCCTTGGGTGCTCTTGAGGATGAAGGAGCTCTCGTGCCCTCAGGGAGCACACACATGGTGCGCCGGCTCCATGCTCTGCCCCCTGGTGTTCCTGGGGGTCAGTGCCTTTCCTCCTGGGGAGACTGTCCTCATGGGGACAAGGTGAGATGGTTTGTGCCTGGTGTCAAAGAAAGCAAAGAGGCTGCCAGAACTCTTCCAGAAATGGCATTGGCTGGACAAGAAAAGCTCCTATGGAAAGTGGGCCTTGAGGGCTGTGTGGTGGTTCGGCTGGAGCTGGGAGGGGCTTACAAGCCTTTTGTGTGTCCTGAGAGAACATGCAGGCGCCTGACACCAATGGAACCCAGGAGGCGGGGGTCGGTGGATTCTGGCGGAGCAGACAGAGCAGCGCCCGGATCAGCCTTTCTCATCTTTCCAGGCCCAGGGAGGGGAGAGCCAGCAGGAAGCCCAGCGTCTCCAGGCCCAACTGAGTGAGCTGAAGGCCCAGCTGAGCCAGAGGGAGCAGGCGGTTGAGCACTACAAGCAGCAGGTGAGGAGCCCTCTCCCCTCTCCCCCGCCCTGCCCTCTCCCCTAGCCCCGCCACCACCTGTTGCTCTGCCCACCCAGATGGAGAAGGCCAAGACGCATTACGGTGCCAAGAAGCAGCAGAACCAAGAGCTGCAGGAGCAGCTTCAGGGCCTGGAGCAGCTGCAGACAGAGAACAAGGAGCTGCGGGCGGAAGTAGACCGGCTGGGCCGGGAGCTGCAGCAGGCCGGGCTGAAGACCAAGGAAGCCGAGCAGATGTGCCACCAGCTCACCGCCCAGGTGCGCAGCTTGGAGGCTCAGGTAAGGCTCTAGCCATGCAGACTCCCTCCCCTCTGACACACTGGCCTTCTGTGCCCTCCTCTCCTCAGTCACCCTGTGGAGGCCACCCGTCACTCCCTCTGCCCCCTCCTTCCCAGGTCGCCCATGCCGACCAGCAGCTTCGGGACCTGGGTAAGTTCCAGGTGGCGACCGATGCCTTGAAGAGCCGCGAGCCCCAGGCTAAGCCTCAGCTGGACTTGAGTGTCGACAGCCTGGATCTGAGCTGCGAGGAGGGAACGCCACTCACTGTCACCAGGTTGCTGTCTCTGAAGTGGAGATAAAGCTAGTTCCTTGGGTGCTCTTGAGGATGAAGGAGCTCTCGTGCCCTCAGGGAGCACACACATGGTGCGCCGGCTCCATGCTCTGCCCCCTGGTGTTCCTGGGGGTCAGTGCCTTTCCTCCTGGGGAGACTGTCCTCATGGGGACAAGGTGAGATGGTTTGTGCCTGGTGTCAAAGAAAGCAAAGAGGCTGCCAGAACTCTTCCAGAAATGGCATTGGCTGGACAAGAAAAGCTCCTATGGAAAGTGGGCCTTGAGGGCTGTGTGGTGGTTCGGCTGGAGCTGGGAGGGGCTTACAAGCCTTTTGTGTGTCCTGAGAGAACATGCAGGCGCCTGACACCAATGGAACCCAGGAGGCGGGGGTCGGTGGATTCTGGCGGAGCAGACAGAGCAGCGCCCGGATCAGCCTTTCTCATCTTTCCAGGCCCAGGAGGGAGAGCCAGCAGGAAGCCCAGCGTCTCCAGGCCCAACTGAGTGAGCTGAAGGCCCAGCTGAGCCAGAGGGAGCAGGCAGTTGAGCACTACAAGCAGCAGGTGAGGAGCCCTCTCCCCTCTCCCCCGCCCTGCCCTCTCCCCTAGCCCCGCCACCACCTGTTGCTCTGCCCACCCAGATGGAGAAGGCCAAGACGCATTACGGTGCCAAGAAGCAGCAGAACCAAGAGCTGCAGGAGCAGCTTCAGGGCCTGGAGCAGCTGCAGACAGAGAACAAGGAGCTGCGGGCGGAAGTAGACCGGCTGGGCCGGGAGCTGCAGCAGGCCGGGCTGAAGACCAAGGAAGCCGAGCAGATGTGCCACCAGCTCACCGCCCAGGTGCGCAGCTTGGAGGCTCAGGTAAGGCTCTAGCCATGCAGACTCCCTCCCCTCTGACACACTGGCCTTCTGTGCCCTCCTCTCCTCAGTCACCCTGTGGAGGCCACCCGTCACTCCCTCTGCCCCCTCCTTCCCAGGTCGCCCATGCCGACCAGCAGCTTCGGGACCTGGGTAAGTTCCAGGTGGCGACCGATGCCTTGAAGAGCCGCGAGCCCCAGGCTAAGCCTCAGCTGGACTTGAGTGTCGACAGCCTGGATCTGAGCTGCGAGGAGGGAACGCCACTCACTGTCACCAGGTCAGGAGGCACCGTCCTTCCTCAGTCTGTTGTCCACCACGTGCCCACTGGGGTCAGGCAGCGTCCTAGGCACTGGGATGGTGGGAAAGGAAGATGAGAACCCTTTGCCCTCTGGAAGTTTGTCCTCCGGGGAGAAGACAGTATTAGAGGTATTAGGCCAGATACTTGTATAAAGCACAGTGGGAATGAAAAGAAATGAGTGGGGTCAGAGAGGCTTTGTGGAGTTTGTCACTCCTGCTCTGAGCCTTGAAAGGAGCTGTAGGCGTGTGTCCTGTGGACAGAGGACAGTGGTCAGTCGAGGCCGAGGAAGGGCCTGGTTGGGCTGGACAGTGGAGTGGGGAGGGCTTGCGCCCGGGCCCTGCGCAGGCTGCACTCGAGTCCACTGGAGGAGCTGGCCTTTAAACTCGATCCTAAAGGCACTGAGGGGCCTCAGGTGAGAGGTACGTTGTCGGTTCTGCAGGTTAGAAAGCCTGTCCTGATAGGGAAAACTGGGACTTTAATAAGAACAGAAAATGCATTTTTATAAATGTTAAACACATATGTGCCAGTCACTGTTATAAACACCTGAGAAACATGAATTTGTTTATGCTGTTACAACTCTCTGAGGTAGAATCTATGATTATCTTCTTTCACAGACGAATCTGGGGCGGTCCCTCGCCCAAGGTCCCACAGTGGCAGGGCCGGGCTGGGGCTCGGGGCTGGGAGGCTCTGGAGAGCAGGGCCTGGGAGCCGCCTGTACCGAGGAGTTCTGAGCACCATGGGCTGGGCGGGCGCACCCGGGGGAGCGGATGGAAGGCCGGGCCCAGGTCAAGGACCGTCCTTGGTACTTCTGAGAAGTCAGCGAGGGCAGGGTACACGCCCTGGTCTTGTGGCACGTGTTGCTTTGGAGCATGGGGAGGGCCAGACGCCCTCCTCGTAGCTCTAGGAACGGCGCCTCAGCAGCCTTTTCCCACAGCAAGCTGCCTCGCACCCAGCCAGACGGCACCAGCATGCCCGGAGAGCCAGCCTCCCCCGTCCCCCAGCGTCTACCCCACAAGGTGGAGTCCCTGGAGAGCCTCTACTTCACGCCCATCCCTGCTCGGGGTCAGCCCCTGCTGGAGAGCAGCCTGGGCTCCCTGGAGGACGTGTCCCTGGACTCCAGCCGGAAGACCCGCTCCGCTCGTCGGCGCACCACGCAGATCATCAACATCACCATGACCAAGGTCAGCGAGGTCAGGCTGCTGGGAGCGGGGCTGCGGGACAGCAGCCCCTTGAGAGGCCCTTCCTCTCAAAGGCCTCTCTCCGTCAGGTCCCCAAAACAGCCTTGAGAGGTGGGCAGGCTGACCGGTCCACACTCAGACGGGAGAATGGCAGGGTGGTGGCTTGCTGAGGCCGTCTTAGAAAGGGGCCTCGGCTGCCGTGCTCTCTGTGTCAGGGCGCTCCCTGCGCAGGCTCGAGGGGGCAAAGCAGGAAAGCCCCCCAGCACGCGCCTTGGGTGACTGAGCTACACTCTGCTGCTCGGTGGCCTGCCTGCCTGCCTGGGGCTCTGGCCCTGGTTTCCACAGCCCAAGAGGTTGGGGGAAGGAGGGGAGCACTTCTGCTACCAAGAAGCTGAAGTTCTAAAAGATGGTCAGGGCCCTGGTGCATTTGGGCTGAGGGACCCTGTTAGATGAGCCTGATGTGTCAGAAGACGTGGAGTCCTGCCCCAGCTCTGCCCACTGCTTCGTGATCTTCGGGCCAGTCCTGTGCACCTCACTTGTAATATGGCCTGAGGCACTCGGCCAGCCTCCCTCAAAGCACTGTTAATCGACTCAGTGGTCCGGACCACCTCGGCACCCGTGTGGGGTGCTGGCAACGAGGCCCATTCTTGCAGATGGGCAGCTAAGGGCAGTGTGGACACAGCAGACGTGGGATTAGAGTCACTTTGGGAAAGGGAATGGGAGACAGTTTTAAGAAAATATTTATTTGCATGTGCTGGGGCTTAGTTGTGACGTGCAGGACCTAGTTCCCTAATCGGGGATTAAACCTGGTCTCCTGCGCTGGGTTTGATCTTGGCCACGGGACCACCAGGGACGTCCCGGGAGGCTTCTTTATAGGCTGTCCAGGCCCACCTGACTGCAGCAGGTGCAACCTCTCTTCCAGAAGCTGGACGTGGAGGATCCAGACAGCGCCAACTCCTCCTTCTATAGCACGCAGTCGGCCCCTGCTTCCCAGGCCGGCCCGAGCACCACCTCGTCCACCCAGTCTCTAGCCCGCCTGGGCTCTCCCGAGGACGGCAACTCGGCACTGCTCAGCCTGCCCGGCTACCGGCCCACCACGCGCAGCTCTGCTCGCCGCTCCCAGGCCAGGATGTCCAGCGGGGCTCCTCCAGGTGAGGGCACTGTGGGACATGAAACACCCCGAAACAACAGACTGGAGGCGGGCCCTGGCGCAGGAAACCCTCGTCTCCTCCCTGCTTGTTCACCCAGGGGCTGTGCTGGGCAGTAAGGCTGAGGTCACTCTCAGCCACATACTAACCTGTGCCGAGGATTCCTCTCACCGGAGTGCCCAGGCCCTTCTCGGGTGGGAGGGGCCAGACTGGCCAGGGATCGGTCTAGCCTCAGGCTTTGTCCCGAGGCTCTCGCCTCCAGCGAGCGCTCTGGTGTGCACTCCTGGCCCTCAGTTTCTTTGGGTGTCAGAAGCCTCCACAGGGGACCCCAGAGAGGAGGCGGCAGGGAGCCAGTCTCCAGGGGAGATGGTCGCAAGCCGGGCCGAGCCTGCAGCACACGGCAGAGCCAAGGGCTGGGCACACGGGAGTGGAGGCAGCAAGGCCGGCGGACGCCGCCTCCGCCCTCTGGTGCTTGCCTGGCAGCCCCACTGGCCTGTCTCCCAACCCTCCGCAGGCAGGAACAGCTTCTACGTGGGCACCTGCCAGGATGAGCCGGAGCAGCTCGACGACTGGAACCGCATTGCAGAGCTGCAGCAGCGCAACCGCGCGTGCCCCCCACACCTGAAGACCTGCTACCCGCTGGAGTCCAGGGTGAGCTCTGGTCCCCAGCCTGCCGAGGGGGACCTGCTTCCCGTCCAGTAGCGGGCAGGGAGGAGCTTGGGCGGAGGGTATGAGGGTGGGCAGGGGCTGGAGGGTCTCAGGATGGCTCCTTGCGGCCGTAGGCAGGAAGACTCCAGCCACCGGGGCCCGCGAAGAGTCCTAGGGCGGTCCTGCTCCGTCTCCACAAACAGCTTGGGTCCACTGACCACCTCTTGTCCCCGCCACAGCCTTCCCTGAGCCTGCCTACCATCACAGATGAGGAGATAAAGACTGGCGACCCCCGGGAGACCCTGCGCCGAGCCAGCATGCAGCCCACCCAGATAGCGGAGAGCGCCGGCATCGCCACCCGGCAGCAGCGCAAGCGGGTCTCCTCAGAGACCCACCAGGGCCCTGGCACACCTGAGGTGGGTGACCTGGGCGCCGGGTCCTCTCGAGTGGCCACCACGGTTACAGTGTGTTAGCGGGGTGTCTCCTGGTGCAGGAGGGTGGGGTGGGTGTTGGCTGGACATGGACCACCTGTCCTCTTCCCTGCAGTCAAAGAAGGCCACCACCTGTTTCCCGCGCCCCATGACCCCCCGGGACCGACATGAAGGGCGCAGACAGAGCACTGCCGAGGCCCAGAAGAAAGCAGCTCCAGCTGTTAAACAGGTTGGTCGGGAGCTGAAGAGAGACCCTGGAGGGCCCTGCCAGCTGGGCCCTAGAGCCGCAGGCCAGCCAGTGGGGCCCCCAGTTTGACCGTCTTTCCCAACAGGCTGACTGTCGCCAGTCCATGGCCTTCAGCATCCTCAACACGCCCAAGAAGCTTGGAAACAGTCTTCTGCGGAGGGCAGCCTCGAAGAAAGCCCTTTCCAAGGCCTCTCCCAACCCCCGCAGCGGGACCCGTCGCTCTCCACGCATCGCCACCACGACAGCCAGCGCTGCCACCGCTGCCGCCATCGCCGCTGCCACCGCCACCCCCCGGGCCAAGGGCAAGGTAGGGGCGCTGACAGGGAAGGGGCAGGGTTTGGCTCCTAGAAACCTGGGAAGAGCAGGGCCCTCCCGCCTCCCGAGCCCCTGAGGCTGCTTCCTGGCAGGGCCGAGCCGAGTGCCGGCCCCTGGGGACCTGAGGT
Source organism: Tragulus kanchil (assembly GCA_022376925.1). Lineage (NCBI taxonomy): Eukaryota > Metazoa > Chordata > Mammalia > Artiodactyla > Tragulidae > Tragulus > Tragulus kanchil. The sequence goes on from JAIOJX010000006.1 coordinate 49,655,513, forward strand.
AGGGGGGGGTCCAGGGCCGCAGCAGGGAGACCCCCTAGTCTGGTGCAGGGTGCAGACCGGCACCGAGTCGCTGTCTGTCCTTCAGGGAAAGCACTGAAGATTCTGCACCAGTGGACGGCCCACCTGTGTTCTTGATGCCGCCTTCGCCTGGTCCTCTCCTCCTGTCCCTTTCAGTGCCTTCTCAGCTCCCAGGCCAACGGTGGCCAAACCCCTAGACAGTGATGCCTGCCCACCCCAGCGGGGAACCTGGACCGTCGCCAGGGTAACAGGTGTGTCCTCAAGAGTTGGCCTAGAGCCTGGGCAGTCTGGGTCCTCTCCCTGCCTTGCCTCCTGTTGGCTTCTTAGGGCAAAGTCACTTCTCTGTCACAACCAGATTTGAGGCTGGCTTTGTGTGGCTGGGTCCTTGGGCCCAGCCAGCCCTCCTGGCCTCTAGATCTAGAAGGGACCATTGGAGGAGCAGGCCCTGGCCCTTACTGCTCCTGGTGGCTGGGCCTAGCAAAGGCCCTTGCTCTTGAAGTCTAGGACTGGGCAATGACCTAGTGGGAGCACCCTGCCCCCAGGTACGCCCATCCACCCAAGGGCCCAGTTGCCCAAAGGATGCTCTTTTTCCACTAGATGGGCCCTGCACCTTGGGGAACAGGGCCGCCATCAGTGGCAGCTCCCATTGCCCACCCTCCCCACATTTGTGCTGGGGTGGGGTGTGGAGTGATGGGAAGGTTTTTAAGGGCCAGGGATGGATTTTTTCTAAATGTTATTACTTGTAAATAAAGTCTATTTTTCTCCCTTGAATGCCAAGATGCCTCACTCTGTGTGGGAGAAGCAGGGATACCTGAGCTTTTTAAAGCAGTGTCCCTTTGCCCCTGCTGAGACTCCAGACCATCTACCTTCTTTTGGATCCTCTCTCCTGGCCTTTCTCAGGCCATCGGATCTTCCTCACTGTTTCTGGCCTCTGCTCCTCTTGTGAGGGCCTGTGTCCCTGAATGTGTTTTTGTCTTTGGCTTCTGAGTGGTGGTCTCTCGTCCCACACTCCCTCCCCGCGCGGGCCGTGTTCTGTGCTAGAACGACAGACTGAAGGCTGAGTGACTGCGCGGAGTCGGCACGCTGCCATTGAAGACGGTTTACGAGTGCCCGTGGTGGGCCCAGCTGGCGTGACAGATACAGCCGAGGCTCGGAAGCAGCCTCTCCCGCACCCCAGGAGCCCACACGGGGGACAGTGCGCTCAGTCGAGCAGGCCTCAAGAGAAGAGGGGGTGCTTCGACCAGGCGGCGGAGCTTGGGCTCACGATCTGGATGGTGTAGCAGACGGGGCTGGCTAGAGGGCGGGGTGCGTGCTCGCCTTTGGCCGAGCCTGGGGGAGCAAAGCAAACGAGGATCAGGGCCACAGTGGGAAGAAGGCCCCTTGTTACTTCCCTTCATGCCACGTCTCCCTGCCCGAGTTCTGTTCCTCTCCATTTCCAGCTCAGGCTCGAGGGGCCTGGGTGGGCATCCGCTGGAGGCTGTTGCGGGCACAGCGCACCCTCCCTCCCCTCCCTGTAGGCTGTCCCTCGGGCTCCTCACCCAGAGCTGGGCCAGGACAAGGTGATGCTGGACAGTCTGCCCAGGATCCACTAGAACGCAGGAGAAGTTGGTGTCTTGCAGGGCAGGGCTCAGCTCCTCCAGCACCAGGGGCCTCCACAGCTGGGTCCACCTGCCCCTGTGCTCCCGCCTGGAGCAGAGGGAAAGGCCTTGAGAGGACTGTGGCAGGCGCCGCCCTCCAGCAGCCCCGCCGCTGTGCCCTCACCTGGTGCTGCCCTCCCACAGCCGGCCTGGGAGGCGCTCGATGAAGGAGCCATTGCCCAGCCAGTAGAGGATGTTGAAGTGGGGGAAGCGGCTGCAGGCGGTACAGGACAAGGTCAGTGTCCCATCTAGGGGCATAGGTGGCTGTTAGTCCTTCTGTAGAGCAGACCCTCCCCCTGCCCCACTGCCCGGTCACCATGATTCAGGATTCTGGAACGTAAAGTCCAAGGGGAAGATGGAGCAAGAGGATCTGAGGATGAGGCTGTGGTCTAGGTCTGACTTCTGAGCTTGTTTCTTCAGAATGACCCTTTCTAGCACCAGGCTTCAATGACACTAGGAGCCCTGGCCCACGAGGCAGCACAGTAGGCTCCTCTGGGGCCAGAGGGCACGTGGGCCCGGGGAAGGGGGGCTCCGCTCGGAGCCACGGCAGTCAGGGCTCTGGGAGTCCTCCATGCACCCTGGGAGCTGCGAGCTGAGCCCCGCACCACCTTGCTCTGCTGGCTGGGAGAGGGGGAATGCCCACCGCCAAACCAAGCTGGCCTGGCTGGTGACAGGCCGCATGGCAGAAGGCTGGGGGATGGTGCTCCGAGACCAACCTACCCACGGTGCTGTGCCCTCAGCCCGCCTTCTGACCACCGTGCCCTCCTGGGCTCCCATCAGAACAGCTCCTTACTCAGTGAGACTTCGGCTTTGGGCCAGGTCACCACCACTGCTGGGCACTGCTTGGTTGCTGGGGGCCGCGAGGAGGGGTCCGTCATCCCAAGTGAGGCAGCAGCAGCTGAGGTGGCCTGAGGCACAGATGTGGCTCTGGCCAGGTGGGAGATGAAGTGGACACAGAGGAGCAGGGCCCAAAGAGGGTTGGGGTCTGCGGAAAGGACAGTCACAGAGGTCAGCAGCTGTCTGACCTCTTAGGACTGCTCAGCATCCTAGCTCCGCTCTTGCCTGGAGAGGGAGCTGCTGGCCAGTTCTTGGCTCTGCTTAGAATGGGAGGAGCAGAAGGACCCCTCCAGCCCCAGCTCTTGGCTTCTCTTGAGCGGAGCACAGGAGCCCCTGGAATGGAGCCAGAGCCACAACGTCCAGAGAGGCTGAAAGCCACAGCTGCGGGGGCCCCCGGGGGTCAAGCTCAGGAGGCTCCGTTCAGGTCTCAGGCTGCGCCCCACCCCTCCACCCGCACAGGCACAGCCCCAGGCCCACCTGGAATCCAGCTGGGTCCATCACGAAGAGTGTCATCTAGGGGCATAGGTGGCTGTTAGTCCTTCTGTAGAGCAGACCCTCCCCCTGCCCCACTGCCCGGTCACCATGATTCAGGATTCTGGAACGTAAAGTCCAAGGGGAAGATGGAGCAAGAGGATCTGAGGATGAGGCCGTGGTCTAGGTCTGACTTCTGAGCTTGTTTCTTCAGAATGACCCTTTCTAGCACCAGGCTTCAATGACACTAGGAGCCCTGGCCCACGAGGCAGCACAGTAGGCTCCTCTGGGGCCAGAGGGCACGTGGGCCCGGGGAAGGGGGGCTCCGCTCGGAGCCACGGCAGTCAGGGCTCTGGGAGTCCTCCATGCACCCTGGGAGCTGCGAGCTGAGCCCCGCACCACCTTGCTCTGCTGGCTGGGAGAGGGGGAATGCCCACCGCCAAACCAAGCTGGCCTGGCTGGTGACAGGCCGCATGGCAGAAGGCTGGGGGATGGTGCTCCGAGACCAACCTACCCACGGTGCTGTGCCCTCAGCCCGCCTTCTGACCACCGTGCCCTCCTGGGCTCCCATCAGAACAGCTCCTTACTCAGTGAGACTTCGGCTTTGGGCCAGGTCACCACCACTGCTGGGCACTGCTTGGTTGCTGGGGGCCGCGAGGAGGGGTACTTCGTCATCCCAAGTGAGGCAGCAGCAGCTGAGGTGGCCTGAGGCACAGATGTGGCTCTGGCCAGGTGGGAGATGAAGTGGACACAGAGGAGCAGGGCCCAAAGAGGGTTGGGGTCTGCGGAAAGGACAGTCACAGAGGTCAGCAGCTGTCTGACCTCTTAGGACTGCTCAGCATCCTAGCTCCGCTCTCGCCTGGAGAGGGAGCTGCTGGCCAGTTCTTGGCTCTGCTTAGAATGGGAGGAGCAGAAGGACCCCTCCAGCCCCAGCTCTTGGCTTCTCTTGAGCGGAGCACAGGAGCCCCTGGAATGGAGCCAGAGCCACAACGTCCAGAGAGGCTGAAAGCCACAGCTGCGGGGGCCCCCGGGGGTCAAGCTCAGGAGGCTCCGTTCAGGTCTCAGGCTGCGCCCCACCCCTCCACCCGCACAGGCACAGCCCCAGGCCCACCTGGAATCCAGCTGGGTCTCATGATCACGAAGAGTGTCAGGAGCTGCGGAGCCTTGCTCTATATATCTGTGACAACTTCCTCTCTGGGGAAGCGGGGGAGGAGTCTGACCAACGGCTTCTACAGATTACAGGCACACGTATAGTTTTCCTGTGGTCTCCACAGACCCCTTTCTACATCTGGTTTCTTTCAGTAGGCTGCCAGGCGCCGTCCACTCGGTCCTGTCCACCGGTCCCAACGGACCACTCCTGGAGGGAGGACCGGCATCGTGCACAGGCTGGAGCTTTTCCAGCCCTAGAAACCAAGCCAGTGGATCCCCACCCCAGCTCCTGCACCGTCAGCACCGCACTAGCTACTGGTCCAATCCAACCCCTTCATTACAGGATAGAAACGGGCCCGAGAGGACCAGGGACTTACCGGGTCACAGAGGGAGGAAGGTTCTCCACGGCTAGAGCTGTTCTGGGAAGGGTGGGATACAGTGACATCCTTCTGGGAAAGTACGGCCCCCTCCCTGTGACTTTACTTCCACTTTCATTCTAACCAGGGGTCTGGAGCAGGCTCTGGCCACCAACTCAACACCCCCACCCCCCAGCAGTCTTGGCCCCTGCACACGCCGCCTCGTGCTGAGCCAGATTTCACAGCGGCCCGGGGCCTTCTTGCAAATTCCCAGGCCCCCTGCTCCTCACAGGGTGCCAGCCTGGGGTCTTTAACTGTCCTCGGCCCCACCTCCCAGGCGCACACAGGGCATGAACCAGCGAGTCTCACACGATTCCTGTCCCAGCCAGCGGTCATGACTTTGCCCTTCTGTGGCAACAGGCCTCTTGCATCTTCTTTCAGTCACACCATGTTCATGCACAGCTCTCCTCGGCCCCGGGGCCCCACGTGGACCACTTCAAACTGTGTCACACTGGCCCATCCACAGCCTGGCCTTTCCCAGACTCCCCACTCTGGCCAGCCACCCACCAAACACCGACCCCTCCCCGCCATGAATCCTCCCCCCTTGGGGACAGACCCAAGTCCACCCGCACAGGCACAGCCCCAGGCCCACCTGGAATCCAGCTGGGTCTCATGATCACGAAGAGTGTCAGGAGCTGCGGAGCCTTGCTCTATATATCTGTGACAACTTCCTCTCTGGGGAAGCGGGGGAGGAGTCTGACCAACGGCTTCTACAGATTACAGGCACACGTATAGTTTTCCTGTGGTCTCCACAGACCCCTTTCTACATCTGGTTTCTTTCAGTAGGCTGCCAGGCGCCGTCCACTCGGTCCTGTCCACCGGTCCCAACGGACCACTCCTGGAGGGAGGACCGGCATCGTGCACAGGCTGGAGCTTTTCCAGCCCTAGAAACCAAGCCAGTGGATCCCCACCCCAGCTCCTGCACCGTCAGCACCGCACTAGCTACTGGTCCAATCCAACCCCTTCATTACAGGATAGAAACGGGCCCGAGAGGACCAGGGACTTACCGGGTCACAGAGGGAGGAAGGTTCTCCACGGCTAGAGCTGTTCTGGGAAGGGTGGGATACAGTGACATCCTTCTGGGAAAGTACGGCCCCCTCCCTGTGACTTTACTTCCACTTTCATTCTAACCAGGGGTCTGGAGCAGGCTCTGGCCACCAACTCAACACCCCCACCCCCCAGCAGTCTTGGCCCCTGCACACGCCGCCTCGTGCTGAGCCAGATTTCACAGCGGCCCGGGGCCTTCTTGCAAATTCCCAGGCCCCCTGCTCCTCACAGGGTGCCAGCCTGGGGTCTTTAACTGTCCTCGGCCCCACCTCCCAGGCGCACACAGGGCATGAACCAGCGAGTCTCACACGATTCCTGTCCCAGCCAGCGGTCATGACTTTGCCCTTCTGTGGCAACAGGCCTCTTGCATCTTCTTTCAGTCACACCATGTTCATGCACAGCTCTCCTCGGCCCCGGGGCCCCACGTGGACCACTTCAGACTGTGTCACACTGGCCCATCCACAGCCTGGCCTTTCCCAGACTCCCCACTCTGGCCAGCCACCCACCAAACACCGACCCCTCCCCGCCATGAATCCTCACTTGTCATCCCAGCCCCTTGGCCAGAGCTACAGACCCAAGTTCACCAGGGAGCCTAGACTCCCCCAGAAGCCCTCGAGAGCCCTCCTTTCCGTAATCGGCCCCCTTTCAGAGCTCCGTTCAGCCGCGTCTGGCCCCATGTGAGCTGCATCACGGGGTTTTTTTTTCCGGCCTCATCGCAGGAGCCTCTCAGACAAGCTCGGCACACAAGCTGGAGTGCTGGCCCTAGGGCAGGAGACGGCGCTTCCCAGGGTAGAGGGCGCTCCCAGCATGGCTACAGCCACAACAGGGCGACAGGACTTGGGGGCATGCCTGCCGTGGCAGAGACCAGGGCCAGTGACCACAGAGCAGGTTGGGAGGACGGAGTGCTGGGGACAGTCAGGGCGACCAGGAGGTAGAAGGAGGTTTGAAAGATGCGTCAGGAACATGACTACAATCCCAAGCTGGTGGGGGTGTGTGTGTGTGTGGTTGTGTGTGTGTGTTTATGTGTGTACACACATGTGTCTGTAGAAACCATACTCGTTTCCAATTTAGACTTGGTAGACTAGACGTCCACTCCTCTTCTCCAGGGCTCTAGCTCACATTCTCTCAGTTTCTCCCCCATTGCTTGCCTAGGAGCTTCTGGGCTGCAGGAGGCTAGGATGCTCCTTAGGAGCCCCGGTGTCTCCAGCAGGGGGTCAGGAGGCAAGACTCGCAGGGGCTTCAGAGGCGCAACTCTACCTAGGAGTGGAACTAAGACTAGAGGCGGGCTGCTGGGAGGTCCCGGGACTCAGGGTGGCTGAAGGACAGAAAGATAGCCTTGACCAGCCCTGGCCTCGACTCTCACATGAGCCTGAGGTGGGGTGGGGGTTTACTCGCTAAGTCCTGTCCGACTCTGCGACCCCACGGACTACAGTCCGCCAGGCTCCTCTGTCCATGGAATTCTCCAGGCAAGCATACTGGAGTGAGTTGCCGTTTCCTTCTCCAGCAAACCTTCCCAACCCAGGAACTGAACCCGCATTGCCCACGCGGCAGGCAGACTCTTTACCGCTAAGCCACCAGGGAGGCCCTGATGTGGGGGTGAGAGGGAAGAAAGTGACAGGATGGCCCCTGACCCCATTCCACGCTCGAGGACGGGCCTGTGGGCATGAGCAGCACGTTGGGTACGAGTGACCCGGGAGAGGGGTGGCGGCTGCAGAGCACTGAGCTCGGGTCGTGAGGACAGTCACCCAGGGGTGACCCAGGGCCCCGTCTGCTGCAGGACAGAAGACCGACAGGCCACCCACTCGGGGATGTTCGGCAGCACCCACCACCCGCAGGCCCCGGCTCTCCAACGGGAAACACGAAAGGCCGCAGGGCCCAGGCCCCCCAGGGACGGCAGGGAAGAGTGGGAGGAAGAAAAGCAGGGCAGCTGTTCAGCTTTCCAACCCAGCTCACGGAGCTTTATTCAGAACGATGACAAGACCCTGCGTGGTCCCTGCTGCACCTCAAGGGCCACACTCCCTAGGAAGCCAGTGTGGAAGGCCCATGTTTGCCCTCTCTTCAGAGTCCCTCGGACCAGAGCTGGGGCCAGCTGAACCCCACCTTCAGACCCCACACTCACCTGGGCCTCTTCCCAGCCACCTTCCACGGGTGCTGCCAGCCCCAGGCCGGGCCGTGGGCAACCCGGCTGACACGAGCATTCTCCTTGAGCTGGGAATCCCCTGGCAGCTTCAAGGGAACGTGTGACCACAGGAGACGTCTCACGTCTGTCAGCCCCTCTACCGCAGACACAGGAACACACGCTTGCTCGGGCTTTCGGGGAAGGAAGTGATGCCCGCCGGCGTTCGGCACTTGTCACCACTTCCGGGCAGAGCGTCAGCTGGCACAAGCGGCCCTCAATCACGGCTCCGTACAGATGGTCTGTGCTCTGGGCTGAGTCAGCCCCGCGTAGGGGCAGGCTCCCCAACAAACCCTCAGTGAATCCTGAGGTCCCAGGGCTTTCCTCACCGGAAAGCCACGACAAGGTTCCACTTGCCTCAACCAGCCTATAGCGCCCCTCAAAAGGGGAGGCCGCCCATGGCCTTAGCTGGGAGGAGAAAGGACACCTCACCCCCCGCACCCTACAGTGCCCTGCAGTGGCACCAGCTGCAGCTCTCTGGCCCTCCCGCACTGAGGGTACCAGGCTCAAGCCTCACACACGGGAGGAAAGCGAGGGCTCTGGGACTCGCAGCCAAAAGTGAGATGGCTCCTTTACAGCAAAAATGGAGCTCTGCCCCTGCCCTGCTCAAGCAGAGGGGTGAGGCCTGGAGGAAATGGGGCAATTCCTATGCTGCACAATAAAAAAGATTTTTAAATATATTCATCAAAATAGTTTTCTTTTAAAAAGCCCCCACTGCTGACAGCCCCGCCGGCTGGCTCTCTGTCACCTCCCTCCCCAGCCCGGACACAGCCGGAGGGGTCCCGAGTGGCCCAGTGCCCCTCTGAGGCTTTCCCACCCGGGAGGTCTCGGAGGGCAGGGAGGAGGGTGCCCTGAGGTCCATGGTGGGTGGATCTTCTTCCGGGCTACTCCAGGCCCAGGATATAGTTGATGCCTTGCACCAGGCCAATGATGACAGGCTGCCAGGCTACCAAGTACCGAAGCCAGTCCAGCAGTTGTCCGTACATGACATGAGGCCTCGCCCAGCTGGTAGGGCGTTAAAGAAAAGAGGCTGCATGTCAGAGCTGCTGAGCCTGGCGAGGGGCCACTGACCCCACACTCACCTGGGCCTCTTCCCAGCCACCTTCCACGGGTGCTGCCAGCCCCAGGCCGGGCCGTGGGCAACCCGGCTGACACGAGCATTCTCCTTGAGCTGGGAATCCCCTGGCAGCTTCAAGGGAACGTGTGACCACAGGAGACGTCTCACGTCTGTCAGCCCCTCTACCGCAGACACAGGAACACACGCTTGCTCGGGCTTTCGGGGAAGGAAGTGATGCCCGCCGGCGTTCGGCACTTGTCACCACTACCGGGCAGAGCGTCAGCTGGCACAAGCGGCCCTCAATCACGGCTCCGTACAGATGGTCTGTGCTCTGGGCTGAGTCAGCCCCGCGTAGGGGCAGGCTCCCCAACAAACCCTCAGTGAATCCTGAGGTCCCAGGGCTTTCCTCACCGGAAAGCCACGACAAGGTTCCACTTGCCTCAACCAGCCTATAGCGCCCCTCAAAAGGGGAGGCCGCCCATGGCCTTAGCTGGGAGGAGAAAGGACACCTCACCCCCCGCCCCCTACAGTGCCCTGCAGTGGCACCAGCTGCAGCTCTCTGGCCCTCCCGCACTGAGGGTACCAGGCTCAAGCCTCACACACGGGAGGAAAGCGAGGGCTCTGGGACTCGCAGCCAAAAGTGAGATGGCTCCTTTACAGCAAAAATGGAGCTCTGCCCCTGCCCTGCTCAAGCAGAGGGGTGAGGCCTGGAGGAAATGGGGCAATTCCTATGCTGCACAATAAAAAAGATTTTTAAATATATTCATCAAAATAGTTTTCTTTTAAAAAGCCCCCACTGCTGACAGCCCCGCCGGCTGGCTCTCTGTCACCTCCCTCCCCAGCCCGGACACAGCCGGAGGGGTCCCGAGTGGCCCAGTGCCCCTCTGAGGCTTTCCCACCCGGGAGGTCTCGGAGGGCAGGGAGGAGGGTGCCCTGAGGTCCATGGTGGGTGGATCTTCTTCCGGGCTACTCCAGGCCCAGGATATAGTTGATGCCTTGCACCAGGCCAATGATGACAGGCTGCCAGGCTACCAAGTACCGAAGCCAGTCCAGCAGTTGTCCGTACATGACATGAGGCCTCTCCCAGCTGTTAGGGCGTTAAAGAAAAGAGGCTGCATGTCAGAGCTGCTGAGCCTGGCGTAGGGGACGGACGAGAAGGTCTGCTTAACACGTCTACACATTCTGGATGCTCCACAGAAATCAGCCTATAAAGAAAGGAAGATGCTTTCTAGAAAGTCCCACCCAGCCTCTCTATGCTGGAACGCAGGGCTAAACCCAGAGAATGGGAGGAGGAAGGGAGAGGAGACCAGCGCAGAAGATGGGACAGACACGGGGAAGGGTGGAGCCGTGAAAGGAAGCTCTCCATGGCCAACAGCAGAGAGGGCTCCGTGAGACCCCCTAAGCTGGGACCACCAGTGAGCCTGAGACTGCGGTAGACTTCTGATGACCATGGCTTCAGGGAGACGGGGAGAGGAATAAGAGGACCCAAAGGTTCCTGTCCCAAACGGGAGGTTTTCTAGGTCAAGGAAGGGGTTGAGTCTGGGGAGAGAGGCCTCTGGGGGCAGAGGAAGAGGCTGGCCGTAGGGGCAAGGCCCTGGCAGAGGCTCCAAGGAGCCCCAAGCAAAGCACTGACCACCAGGCCATGACGAGGCCAACCAGTCCTGGAGCGGGCTCCTTTCCCTCCGCTGTATGGTTCCTGGTGGGCAAGACACTGGACGGGTTGCTGGGAATCTAGCTTCAGGGAAGCACAGTGCTCACGAGACTGGCGAGTCCCTCTGAGGGCATCAGGAAGGACAGCCAGGCCAGTCCTGAGAGCTAAGGAGCCCCGACCCTCAGCCTGACCATGGAGTTACTGAAGCTGAACAAGACCCAAAAAAAGGGGAACCTGCCCTGCTGACAGCCGCTGGCTCTCTGTCACCTCCCTCCCCAGCCCGGACACAGCCGGAGGGGTCCCGAGTGGCCCAGTGCCCCTCTGAGGCTTTCCCACCCGGGAGGTCTCGGAGGGCAGGGAGGAGGGTGCCCTGAGGTCCATGGTGGGTGGATCTTCTTCCGGGCTACTCCAGGCCCAGGATATAGTTGATGCCTTGCACCAGGCCAATGATGACAGGCTGCCAGGCTACCAAGTACCGAAGCCAGTCCAGCAGTTGTCCGTACATGACATGAGGCCTCTCCCAGCTGTTAGGGCGTTAAAGAAAAGAGGCTGCATGTCAGAGCTGCTGAGCCTGGCGTAGGGGACGGACGAGAAGGTCTGCTTAACACGTCTACACATTCTGGATGCTCCACAGAAATCAGCCTATAAAGAAAGGAAGATGCTTTCTAGAAAGTCCCACCCAGCCTCTCTATGCTGGAACGCAGGGCTAAACCCAGAGAATGGGAGGAGGAAGGGAGAGGAGACCAGCGCAGAAGATGGGACAGACACGGGGAAGGGTGGAGCCGTGAAAGGAAGCTCTCCATGGCCAACAGCAGAGGGGGCTCCGTGAGACCCCTAAGCTGGGACCACCAGTGAGCCTGAGACTGCGGTAGACTTCTGATGACCATGGCTTCAGGGAGACGGGGAGAGGAATAAGAGGACCCAAAGGTTCCTGTCCCAAACGGGAGGTTTTCTAGGTCAAGGAAGGGGTTGAGTCTGGGGAGAGAGGCCTCTGGGGGCAGAGGAAGAGGCTGGCCGTAGGGGCAAGGCCCTGGCAGAGGCTCCAAGGAGCCCCAAGCAAAGCACTGACCACCAGGCCATGACGAGGCCAACCAGTCCTGGAGCGGGCTCCTTTCCCTCCGCTGTATGGTTCCTGGTGGGCAAGACACTGGACGGGTTGCTGGGAATCTAGCTTCAGGGAAGCACAGTGCTCACGAGACTGGCGAGTCCCTCTGAGGGCATCAGGAAGGACAGCCAGGCCAGTCCTGAGAGCTAAGGGAGCCCCGACCCTCAGCCTGACCATGGAGTTACTGAACTGTTCCTGAACAAGACCCAAGGAGAACCAAGCAGGGAACCTTAGAGCGGAACACCGTGGCCCTGCACAGCCCAGCCAGGGTCTGGGGTCAGGAAGCCCCTGCCCAGAGAGAAAGAGCAGCCGGGAGCGGTTCCTGGATCCGGGAGAAGTACGGCAAGGGCAAGGCAGTGGCTGGGCACTTTCCAACAGACTGGCTGTGGGGAGGCGCGGAGGCTGAAGCAGCGTAGGCGGGGCAGCTCCCCGCCGCACAGGTCCTGTGTTCCCGGCGGAGGGGCCAGGGCTGGCCTCCAGCCCCGCCTGTCAGAGCTGAGACACTGCCCAGTAGTTACATCACCTTGAACACGTTACTCAACCTTGAAACTGCTTCACTGGTAAAACGAGGATACGACTATCACCCCGGTCACAAAGAGAACCGAGTGAACCGATAAGAGCAAAGCCGCCAGGTGCACAGGAAGCAGGCAAAGGCGGCCGCCATCACTGTCCGTTCACCCTTGAGGATCCTGAACGGGGAGCAGCTGAGCTGCTGCCCCTGCCCCCACATCCCACCACTTCCCCAGGCCACGAGTCACACAGACAGGTGGGCGGGAACAGGTTGGGGGCAGGAGGAAGCGCCCCAAGACCCACCCGAAAGCAGGCAGGCCAGGACTGTCTCCCCACTGCCCACTCCCAGTGGGAACCCAAGCAAAGGATACGGGTTGCTGAACATCCTCTTGAGGTCGACCTTCTCTTTGCAGTAGGGACACGTCTGCTTCTTTCCCACAATGCACCAGCCGCGGATGCAGAACTCGTGGAACCTGAGCACCACTGGTCAAGGGAAATGGTGGGCAGCCGGGATGGCACTCCAGGCCCGTGCTGGTCTTCGAGGCGTGTAGGCCCTAGCTCTGGAGAAGGTTCAAGCCCTGGCTTTGCCTCTTATTACCACTGTATCATCCTGGGCTTTTCTCTGACCCTGCTTCTCATATGAGAAGTGAGGGCAATGAACTCTGCCTCACAGTGCTCCTCTGGGCAAAAGGGAGTCAGAACAGGAGCCAAGCAGGGACATGGTAAACGTCAGAGGTGTCCTTCAGGGGCGTTTGATTCTGAAACCGAGGGAGCCATTAGAAGACGCTCCTCTCTGTGAGTGAGCCCATCCTACAGCAGCAAGGGTAGCCGTGGCTCCCTTCTGACCACCAGGGCTATAACCGCTGTTTATGAAAGAGTGGCTCCCACCCACGAGAAAGACCAAAGAAGGCAGCCGTTTCCACTCTGGGGGGCTGGCTTCCCTAGCAGAGGACACCACCCGAATGTCTGCTTCTCGTGACTCCCCCCTGACCACAGGTCTGGCCAGCGGGGCGAGGGTCACGACCGCCCCTCCCTCCCTGCGCATGGCGAGGGGGCCCGGGAGCTGCAGGCAGGATACACGTGATTGCAAGACAGCCGATACGTGTTCTCGATGATGCCCTCTTCACTGACATCCACAAAGATCTGCTGCCCACACACGGCGCACACACTGTCCGAGAGATGCTTGGTGGGCATGCCCGACTCGCTGTAGAACTGGGAGGGGAGAGCGGGAGGAAGAGACAGGAAAGCCATGAGAATCAGCCAAAGTGGGAAGACACCAGCTGGGGCCTTCTGGAGAGAACGCAACACGGGAGGCAGAGGCCCCAGGCTGGAGAGTGTCTCCTGTGACAGATCCTCCTCATCTTTGCGGGACAGACGGGATGAAAGGGCCAGGCCAGAGACGGGCTGGGAAGTCAGATCTGACAGGACCTGAAGATTGGGCAGTCAGCCTCAGGGCAAGGAGAATGGCAGGGGCAAGGGCTCAGGGCTGGTGCCTGGGAGCTCTGTCAGCTAAGCCACCCTGTGGCCACACTGTGGCTCCATCAGAGACAGGCAATGTCTCTTCTCCAAGACTCAGAATAGTGAAACACCAGGTCCAACAGTGCTTGTGTGACAAGGATATTCTCAGACAGCAGCAGCGAAACAGGTCCAACCGATTTGGACAGCATCTAGCATGATGTCTCAAATGGTCACACCATTCAACCCATTGATCTTAAGAGATTTCTTTTTAAAAATATGACCTGGCCACAGTGCCTCACAGTGCTCCTCTGGGCAAAAGGGAGTCAGAACAGGAGCCAAGCAGGGACATGGTAAACGTCAGAGGTGTCCTTCAGGGGCGTTTGATTCTGAAACCGAGGGAGCCATTAGAAGACGCTCCTCTCTGTGAGTGAGCCCATCCTACAGCAGCCAGGGTAGCCGTGGCTCCCTTCTGACCACCAGGGCTATAACCGCTGTTTATGAAAGAGTGGCTCCCACCCACGAGAAAGACCAAAGAAGGCAGCCGTTTCCACTCTGGGGGGCTGGCTTCCCTAGCAGAGGACACCACCCGAATGTCTGCTTCTCGTGACTCCCCCCTGACCACAGGTCTGGCCAGCGGGGCGAGGGTCACGACCGCCCCTCCCTCCCTGCGCATGGCGAGGGGGCCCGGGAGCTGCAGGCAGGATACACATGATTGCAAGACAGCCGATACGTGTTCTCGATGATGCCCTCTTCACTGACATCCACAAAGATCTGCTGCCCACACACGGCGCACACACTGTCCGAGAGATGCTTGGTGGGCATGCCCGACTCGCTGTAGAACTGGGAGGGGAGAGCGGGAGGAAGAGACAGGAAAGCCATGAGAATCAGCCAAAGTGGGAAGACACCAGCTGGGGCCTTCTGGAGAGAACGCAACACGGGAGGCAGAGGCCCCAGGCTGGAGAGTGTCTCCTGTGACAGATCCTCCTCATCTTTGCGGGACAGACGGGATGAAAGGGCCAGGCCAGAGACGGGCTGGGAAGTCAGATCTGACAGGACCTGAAGATTGGGCAGTCAGCCTCAGGGCAAGGAGAATGGCAGGGGCAAGGGCTCAGGGCTGGTGCCTGGGAGCTCTGTCAGCTAAGCCACCCTGTGGCCACACTGTGGCTCCATCAGAGACAGGCAATGTCTCTTCTCCAAGACTCAGAATAGTGAAACACCAGGTCCAACAGTGCTTGTGTGACAAGGATATTCTCAGACAGCAGCAGCGAAACAGGTCCAACCGATTTGGACAGCATCTAGCATGATGTCTCAAATGGTCACACCATTCAACCCATTGATCTTAAGAGATTTCTTTTTTAAAAAATATCAGGGCTTCCCTGGTGGTCCAGTGGGTAAAGAGTCCGTCCTGCAGTGCAGGTGGCACTGGTTCAATCCCTGGCCCAGGAAGATCCCACATGCCGCGGAGCGGCTGGACCCGTGTGTCCAATTACAAGCCAGTGCTCTCGAGTGTACGCGCCCAGAGCCGGTGCTCTGCTACAGGAGAGGCCACAGCCATGGGAGGCCCACACAGGCTGAAGAATAAAGATGAATGAAAATAAACAAACAATAAAAGAGGTCAAATTAAAAAAAAAAATGTATATATATCAAACAAGCGTCATGCATACAGGTACCCATTTTAAGTGTTATCTTTAACTAAAGCAACAAAGAGTTTGGCAATCTCTCAAGAGTTAAAACACAGAAATACCATATAACATTGCAATTCCATTCTCAGACACATCCTCCTCAAGAATAAAAAGCGGGATTACCCACACACTCGACCCCCAGTGCTCACAGCAGCATCAATCACAAATAGTCAACAGGTGGAAACAACCCAAACGGCCGTCAACAGAAGAATAGAGAACAAAAGGCGTCCATCCCTCCAATGAAACATTACTCAGTCGTAAGAACAATGACATTCCGATACATGCCAAAACACACAGGCACCTTGGAAACATATACTAAGTAAAACAAGTCAGACATAAAAGGATAAACACTGCACTGATCCATGATTCTATTCCTATAAAACATTCAGGACACGGGCTTCCCTGGTGGTCCAGTGGGTAAGGACACCGACTTGCAGTGCAGGGGGTGCCAGTTCAACCCCTGGCCTGGGAAGATCCCACGTGCCACAGAGCGGCTGGACCGATGTGTCCAACTACCGAGCCGGAGCTCTGGAGCACATGCGCCCAGAGCTGGTGCTCTGCGACAAGAGAGGCTGCTGTGATGTGAGGCCCAACAGGGGCCTAGGGACAAAGATAAATGAAGGAAGGATTAATAGAAATGGTCAGAAAAAAAAACCAAATTCAAAAAAACAAAGCAGGCCGCTGGATTTGCTCTGCGATGGCCCACGCTCTGTGGAGTGTGCTTTCTCTGAATCTGAATAAATCCATCTCTTACCTTAGAAAAAAAAAAAAGAACAAAAAAAATCATCCAGGACATCCAAATTCATAGACAGGAAACAGAAGAGAGGTAACCAGTGGTAGGGAGGAAGAAACGGGGAAGTTCTTGCTTCTGTATGGAATGAGGAAAAATTTTGGAAATAGTACATTTAAGAACGGCTATAATGGTGAATTTTAAGTTACATATATTTTATCAAAAAAAGTAAAAAGAACACAAAACACAAAGCAAACAAAAACAAGCAAAGAAATGGAAATAACCATAATTGGCCAACAACAGCACGATGCCTCAGTGGGCTGTGGCACCCACCGCTCAAGGGCCAGACAGCCAGGCAGCCACTTGAGGCTGAGACACAGCATCACGTGTCAAAAGCAGGGGACAGAACTGGAGGCAGAGTACTGCTGGACCCACATGTAAAGACAAGCAAGCCCAGATATATCAGAAGAGCTGAAGGAAATGGATGAGAATGTTCACACCAGTGATGTTTTGGCAGCAGGATCAGAGATGGATGTTTTTTACGCTGCCTAATTCTTTGTACTCAAATTTTCCTTAAGGAATATATATTACAGGAGAACCTCAGAGATATTGAGGATCGGGTTCCCAGAACATCACAATAAGTCATGCATGTTTCCCTGCACACTGAAACGCTATGTTTATACTTACTATTAGGTGTGCAAGGGCACTGCTCTAAAAAAACCAATTACAACAGTAACATCAAAGATCACAGATCATCATAATAAATAATCATGAAAAAATTCAAAATATCACAAGAAGCACCAAAATGTGACAACAGAGACATAAAGTGAGCAAAGGCTGTTGGGAAACTGTGCTGAGAGACTTGCTGATGTGAAGCCCGTGCCCAGAGCGGCTGGACCGATGTGTCCAACTACCGAGCCGGAGCTCTGAGCTGGACCCAAAGAGAGGCTGCTGTGATGTGAGGCCCAACAGGGGCCTGGGAAAGGAAAAAGGGAAATTAATAGAAATGGTCAGAAAAAAAAACCAAATTCAAAAAAACAAAGCAGGCCGCTGGATTTGCTCTGCGATGGCCCACGCTCTGTGGAGTGTGCTTTCTCTGAATCTGAATAAATCCATCTCTTACCTTAGAAAAAAAAAAAGAACAAAAAAAATCATCCAGGACATCCAAATTCATAGACAGGAAACAGAAGAGAGGTAACCAGTGGTAGGGAGGAAGAAACGGGGAAGTTCTTGCTTCTGTATGGAATGAGGAAAAATTTTGGAAATAGTACATTTAAGAACGGCTATAATGGTGAATTTTAAGTTACATATATTTTATCAAAAAAAGTAAAAAGAACACAAAACACAAAGCAAACAAAAACAAGCAAAGAAATGGAAATAACCATAATTGGCCAACAACAGCACGATGCCTCAGTGGGCTGTGGCACCCACCGCTCAAGGGCCAGACAGCCAGGCAGCCACTTGAGGCTGAGACACAGCATCACGTGTCAAAAGCAGGGGACAGAACTGGAGGCAGAGTACTGCTGGACCCACATGTAAAGACAAGCAAGCCCAGATATATCAGAAGAGCTGAAGGAAATGGATGAGAATGTTCACACCAGTGATGTTTTGGCAGCAGGATCAGAGATGGATGTTTTTTACGCTGCCTAATTCTTTGTACTCAAATTTTCCTTAAGGAATATATATTACAGGAGAACCTCAGAGATATTGAGGATCGGGTTCCCAGAACATCACAATAAGTCATGCATGTTTCCCTGCACACTGAAACGCTATGTTTATACTTACTATTAGGTGTGCAAGGGCACTGCTCTAAAAAAACCAATTACAACAGTAACATCAAAGATCACAGATCATCATAATAAATAATCATGAAAAAATTCAAAATATCACAAGAAGCACCAAAATGTGACAACAGAGACATAAAGTGAGCAAAGGCTGTTGGGAAACTGTGCTGAGAGACTTGCTTGATGCAAGACTGTCACAAACCCTCAATTTGTAAAAAACAAAACAAGACAAAAATGATCTGTAAAGTGCAATAAAGCAAAGCACAATAAAATCAGGTGTGCCCATACCTTAAAAGAGTATTCATTACCATGGTTAATTACAGTGGATAACCAATTTCACACTTCAAAGAGAAACTCCAAATTTGGTATACTTTCCTTGTGGTTTATTGTTTTTGTTTTTTTTTTTTAAAGATTTATTTATTTATTTATTTTGGGCGGGGGTCGGGTTGGGGAGGGAGGGGAGTGGGCGGGCCACTTCTATTGGTCTTTCATTTCTCCATTTTCATCCATCTTTGCTCTCCGGCCCATGTGGGCCTCCCATCGCGGTGGCGTCTGTCGTCGCAGAGCGCTGGCTCTGGGCGTATGCGCTCCAGAGCTCTGGCTAGGTGATTGGACACATCGGTCCAGCCGCTCCGCGGCACGTGGGATCTTCCCAGGCCAGGGATCGAACCGGCGCCCCTTGCACTGCAAGGCGGTGTCCTTATCCACTGGACCACCAGGGGAAGCCCCCTTGTGGTTTATTGTTAAATAGCTACATAGCAATCTCCCTTCATCCCAAGAAGACAAGACTTGAATTTTATTTGTTGAAACCCTCTAGCCTTTTTCTTTTCTTTTCACAGTCTTAAAAACCATGGTGAAACACACTCAACATAGAATGTATCACCTTAACTATTTTTACATACACAATTCGATACTGTTAATAAGCATATTCACATTGCTGGGCAGCTCATCTCCAGAACGGTCACATCTTGCAAATCTGTAAAATTAATTCCTGAAAAGGCTTCTGCATGTATTGTTACAATTTCATCTGGACCTATAAGGGAAATAGGTCATATTTAGCCTTTTTTGTACTGATATTTTAAGGAAATTTCTTTTTTTACTGGTTTTTTATTTATTTATTTTCATCCATCTTTACTCCCTGGCCTGCGTGGGCCTCTCATCGCAGTGGCCTCTCCTGTTGCAGAGCACTGGCTCCGGGCGCATGCACTCCAGAGCGCTGGCTCACAATTGGACACACCGGTCCAGCCTCTCCATGGCACATGGGATCTTCCCGGGGCAGGCATCTAGCCGGTGCCCGTTGCACTTCAAGGAGGACTCTTTACCCACTGGACCACCGTGGAAGCCCTTGATATTTTCTTAACTTGAGTTTTCTCTGTTTTTTGTTTTCAAGTAACTGTCTTATGGAAACCTCACAGCCCTGAAGCTGGGTGAGGGACACGGTGGCAGAGGGATGCGCATGCAGGAGCTGGGGCAGGGAGGATATAGTTACCCTCGCCAGAACTTCCACGCAGGGGCGTCTCTGACTCCAAGTTGCCCTTCTGAGAAATGGCCTCTCCTGACTCCCAAGAGTCCTTGGGGGGAGACGGCAGAGCCACCCCAGGAATCCATGAATATAGAGCTTCCTGCTTTCGCCCCCGTCTCCCTGTCTTGCAAGACTGTCTGAAGTGGCTCAAGGTGGGCTTGTTACTGCCACACAACACCAGAGCAGCCCCAGAAAGGAAAGAAACTAGCTGCGATGGGAACCCAGACACCAACTCCTAATCCAAGCTCTACCCAAGACATCACTGACATCTGAACGCTGCAGAAAGGCAGCTAGTTAGCTCAGTGAGGGCCAGTAATTCAAAAGGTTCTGATTCGTGTATCAAGAGTACAAAAGGATAGGCTAGAGTTAGGGTGAAGCCAAACCCGTGGGAGCCCACTACCTGCAATTCTCCAAAGCAGGGATCTGAATGTCAGCGTTGAGGGGACTTCTGAGAAGCACTTCGCCAGAGCTCAAGAGACCGACGGGTCTGAAAGAGCCGGGCTTAGCATTTCTAGGCCCATCAACTGAACTGACACCAAGACCCTGCACACACTCGTGTAGCACAGCTCACGACGGGTAAGCGCCCTGAGGAAGAGCTTAGCCTCAAACCACCCCAAGTTCTGCCCCAGGACTAGGGCAGGGATACATCACAGAGAACCTGGACGATGTAACGGTAGGAGGGACAGCCGGGCAAGGCCGATTAGGCCCCTAGCTCCTAGAGTTCTCCCAGCGAGCTAATGCGGCAACAGGCTGGCACGGTCAAATCCCACAAAGTTTCAACAAGATATGCACTCCAGAGCGCTGGCTCACAATTGGACACACCGGTCCAGCCTCTCCATGGCACATGGGATCTTCCCGGGGCAGGCATCTAGCCGGTGCCCGTTGCACTTCAAGGAGGACTCTTTACCCACTGGACCACCGTGGAAGCCCTTGATATTTTCTTAACTTGAGTTTTCTCTGGTTTTTGTTTTCAAGTAACTGTCTTATGGAAACCTCACAGCCCTGAAGCTGGGTGAGGGACACGGTGGCAGAGGGATGCGCATGCAGGAGCTGGGGCAGGGAGGATATAGTTACCCTCGCCAGAACTTCCACGCAGGGGCGTCTCTGACTCCAAGTTGCCCTTCTGAGAAATGGCCTCTCCTGACTCCCAAGAGTCCTTGGGGGGAGACGGCAGAGCCACCCCAGGAATCCATGAATATAGAGCTTCCTGCTTTCGCCCCCGTCTCCCTGTCTTGCAAGACTGTCTGAAGTGGCTCAAGGTGGGCTTGTTACTGCCACACAACACCAGAGCAGCCCCAGAAAGGAAAGAAACTAGCTGCGATGGGAACCCAGACACCAACTCCTAATCCAAGCTCTACCCAAGACATCACTGACATCTGAACGCTGCAGAAAGGCAGCTAGTTAGCTCAGTGAGGGCCAGTAATTCAAAAGGTTCTGATTCGTGTATCAAGAGTACAAAAGGATAGGCTAGAGTTAGGGTGAAGCCAAACCCGTGGGAGCCCACTACCTGCAATTCTCCAAAGCAGGGATCTGAATGTCAGCGTTGAGGGGACTTCTGAGAAGCACTTCGCCAGAGCTCAAGAGACCGACGGGTCTGAAAGAGCCGGGCTTAGCATTTCTAGGCCCATCAACTGAACTGACACCAAGACCCTGCACACACTCGTGTAGCACAGCTCACGACGGGTAAGCGCCCTGAGGAAGAGCTTAGCCTCAAACCACCCCAAGTTCTGCCCCAGGACTAGGGCAGGGATACATCACAGAGAACCTGGACGATGTAACGAAGTAGGAGGGACAGCCGGGCAAAGGCCGATTAGGCCCCTAGCTCCTAGAGTTCTCCCAGCGAGCTAATGCGGCAACAGGCTGGCACGGTCAAATCCCACAAAGTTTCAACAAGATATCAGGCAAGCCTGGCAAGTCAGGAAGGCCCCGGCAACCCACGGTTCAGAGTCCACAGACTGTGTGAGCAGGCCCCAAGGCCGAGTGGGGTGAAGTTCAGAGAGGCAGATTCCGGTCTAACCTCAAGAGCCCGATGCCTCAGTGGGGTAGGGGCCCAAGGGACACAGAGTTTGTGAGGATTGGACAGATGGCATGTCCATCCTCTGTCACTCACTGTCTTGATGGCCTTGATCAAGTCACCCAAACTCTTCTTTCCTTCCATCACATATTCTGGGCACCTACGAGGTACCAATCCATGGACTAGGACCTTGGGCTAAAATGCTGTAAAACCACAGACCTGGCCTCTGTCCTCATGAAACCTATAGCTCAGGGAAACTGACACTTAAAATGGCAATCCACAAATTACCCAAAGCAATCCACAAATTTAATGAGCCCCTATCAAATCACCCATGACATTTTTCACAGAACTAGAACAAATGATCCTAAAACTTACATGGAACCATAAAATACCCAGAATTGCCAAAATAATCCTGAGGAAAAATAACAAAGCAGGAGGTATAACCCCCTCAGACTTCAGGTAATACAACAAAGCGATAGTAACCAAAACAGTGAGGTAGGGCTTCCCTGGTGGTCCAGTGGGTAAGGACACCGCCTTGCAGTGCAAGGGGCGCCGGTTCGATCCCTGGCCTGGGAAGATCCCACGTGCCGTGGAGCGGCTGGACCGATGTGTCCAATTACCGAGCTGGAGCTCTGGAACGCATGCGCCCAGGGCCGGTGCTCTGCGACAACAGAGGCCAACGCGATGGGAGGCCCACAAGGGCCAAAGAAAAAAGATGGATGAAAATGGACAAATGAAAGACCAATAGAAGTGGCCCGCCTGCTCCCCTCTCTCCCCACCCCACCCCCCAAAAAATAAATAAATAAATAAATCTTTAAAAAAACACACAAAAAACAGTCAGGGATTACCACAAAAACAGACCATACAGATCAATGGAACAGAATAGGGAGCCCAGAAAACAAGCCACATGCCTGTGGTCAATTAATCTTCAACAAAGGAGGCAAGACTATAAAACAGGGAAAGAGAGTCTCTTCAGCAAGTGGTGCCGGGAAACCTGGAGAGCTGCATGTAAACTAGTGAAGTCAGAACACACCCTACATCACACACAAAGTAAACAGAAGACGTGACACTGTACAACTCTAACAGAGATCACAGGCAAAATATTCTCTGACATAAATAATACCAATGTTTTCTTAGGTAAGTCTCCCAGGCAACAGAAATAAAAAAAAAAATAAACAAATGTGACTTAAACTTACAAGCTTTCGCAGAGCAAAGGAAACCATAAAAAAAAGAAAAGACAGTCTACAGGATGGGAAAAAATATTTGCAAATGATGAAGCCAACAGGACTTGATTCCTCCAAATACAAACAACCTATGCAAAAATGGGCAGAAGACTTTAATAAACATTTTTCTTAAGAAAATACACAGATTACCCAAAGCAATCCACAAATTTAATGAGCCCCTATCAAATCACCCATGACATTTTTCACAGAACTAGAACAAATGATCCTAAAACTTACATGGAACCATAAAATACCCAGAATTGCCAAAATAATCCTGAGGAAAAATAACAAAGCAGGAGGTATAACCCCCTCAGACTTCAGGTAATACAACAAAGCGATAGTAACCAAAACAGTGAGGTAGGGCTTCCCTGGTGGTCCAGTGGGTAAGGACACCGCCTTGCAGTGCAAGGGGCGCCGGTTCGATCCCTGGCCTGGGAAGATCCCACGTGCCGTGGAGCGGCTGGACCGATGTGTCCAATTACCGAGCTGGAGCTCTGGAACGCATGCGCCCAGGGCCGGTGCTCTGCGACAACAGAGGCCAACGCGATGGGAGGCCCACAAGGGCCAAAGAAAAAAGATGGATGAAAATGGACAAATGAAAGACCAATAGAAGTGGCCCGCCTGCTCCCCTCTCTCCCCACCCCACCCCCCAAAAAATAAATAAATAAATAAATCTTTAAAAAAACACACAAAAAACAGTCAGGGATTACCACAAAAACAGACCATACAGATCAATGGAACAGAATAGGGAGCCCAGAAAACAAGCCACATGCCTGTGGTCAATTAATCTTCAACAAAGGAGGCAAGACTATAAAACAGGGAAAGAGAGTCTCTTCAGCAAGTGGTGCCGGGAAACCTGGAGAGCTGCATGTAAACTAGTGAAGTCAGAACACACCCTACATCACACACAAAGTAAACAGAAGACGTGACACTGTACAACTCTAACAGAGATCACAGGCAAAATATTCTCTGACATAAATAATACCAATGTTTTCTTAGGTAAGTCTCCCAGGCAACAGAAATAAAAAAAAAAATAAACAAATGTGACTTAAACTTACAAGCTTTCGCAGAGCAAAGGAAACCATAAAAAAAAGAAAAGACAGTCTACAGGATGGGAAAAAATATTTGCAAATGATGAAGCCAACAGGACTTGATTCCTCCAAATACAAACAACCTATGCAAAAATGGGCAGAAGACTTTAATAAACATTTTTCTTAAGAAAATACACAGATGACCAATAGGAAGGTACATGAAAGGATGCTCAACACTGCTAATTATTAGAGAAATGCAAATCAAAACTACAATGAGGTATTACTTCCAACAGTTAGAATGGCCATCATTAAAAAAAAAAAAAAAAACTATAAACAGGGCTTCCCTGGTAGCTCAAGTGATACAGAGCTCACCTGCCAATGCAGGAGACACCAGTTCGATCCCTGATCTGGGAAGATCCCACATGCTGCGGAGCAACTAAGCCTGTGAGCCACAACTATGGAGCCTGTGCTCTAGAGCTTCGGAGCCGCAACTGTCGCACCCATGTGCCGAACTACTGAAGCCCATTTGTTCTGGAGCCCAAGTTCCACAACAGGAGAAATCACTGCGACAAGAAGTCTGCTCACCTCAACTAGAGAGTAACCCCCTACTCCCTGCAGCTAAAGAGGAACCTGCAGCAGCAGTGATGGCCCAGAATAGCCAAAAATAAATAAATAAATAAATTTATAAATGTTTACAAAAACCTATAAGCAATAAGAGCTGGAGAGGGTAGGGAGAGAAGAGAACCCTCTTACACTGCTGATGGGAATACAATTTGGTGCACTAAGGAAAACTATGGCAGCTCCTTAAAATATTAAAGAGTTGCCATGTGACCGCTGGATCACACTTGTTGGGTGTATACCCAGATAAAATTACAATTCAAAGAGATACATTCACCCTTATGTCCACAGTAGCACTATTTACAAAAGCCAAGACACAGAAACAACCCAAATATCCATCAACAAAGGAATGGATAAAGAAGATATGGTGTACACACACACACACACACATATACACACACACATACACACACACACACACACAGAGGAATATTACACATCCATCAAGAAGAATTAAGCAATGCCATCTGCAGCAACATAGATGGACCTAGAGATTACCACGCTAAGTGAAGTAAGTCAGAAACAGAAAGACAAATACCATATGATATCACTTACATGTGGAATCTAAAATACAGAACAAATCAATGTGTCTACAAAACAAAAATAGATTCACAGACATAAAGAATAGATTTGTGGCTGCCGAGGAGTAGGGAGGATAGAGGAAGGAGGAAATAGGAGTTTGGGATTAGCAGAGGTAAACTATTATATAGAGGATGGATAAACAACAAAGTCCTACTATATAGCACAGGGGACTATATTCAACATCCTGTGACAAAACCACAATGGAAAAAACATGAAAAAGAATATATATATACACATATACATATATATGTGTGTATATATGTATGTAAAACTGAGTCACTGTGCTGAACAGAAGAAATTAATACAACACTGTAAGTCAACTATACTCCAATAAAATTTTTTTAAATGTACATAAAATGAGAGCTAATTACTTAAAAGGCTAAGAGCTATTTAAAAGGCATCAAAAAGGCTATCAGAGAGCACCTCAACGAAGGGGTTTCCTGACTAAGCCTAGGTCATCTGAGGAGGCCTCCTGAAAGGCGTGGCACTGCAGGGTGAGAGGTGACGGGCAGACAGGAGCTCGTGAGATGAAGAGAGTGGAAGTGACAAGAGGAGCCCCGGGAGAAACCGAAAGAAATCTGTAAGAAAGAGGAAAGCAGTAAGGCCTTAAGGTCACAAGGAGGATCTTGAACTTTAACCGAGAAGCTGTCTCAAGGCTTTCTGACTCTAATGTTCAAAAGATTACTTTGTCCCCCATGTGAAAAATAGACTGGAGAAGAGGCCAAAGATCCGGTGTGGCCAGCTAAGAGACCATAACAACTCCTTAAATGTACCAGATGATGGGGGCCTGGGCGCAGGGGGATGGCTTGAGCTAATGTGACAGCAGTAAAAACTGAGAGAAGTGGACAGACCGTTGATACCAAAGAGACAGCTGCCTAAGAAAGGCCTGGAGTTCAGAAGAGAGCTCTGGATTAGAGATCTGGAAGCCATGGAAAAAGAAAAGGGAAATAACCAGTGAAGAGCAGAGAAGACGGTTTAGCCTTGAGCTCATAGGAACAGCAACATTTAAGGGGAAGGAAAATTAGCATAGGAGACAGAAAATGTCACAGAGACAGAAGGAAAACCAGGACAAGGTAATGTCACAGAAGCCAACGCAGGGGTGGGGAGAACCCTTTTTAAGAAGGAAGAGGCGAATGAAAAATAGAGAAGTGAAAGACCAATAGAAGTGGCCCGCCCACTCCCCTCCCTCCCCAACCCGACCCCCGCCCAAAGTAAATAAATAAATAAATCTTTAAAAAAAAAAAAAAAGAAGAAGGAAGAGGTGCTGAGTCAACTGTGCTGATGACTGCTGAGATCATAATCAATCACAATCAAAACGCCAGAGCAAGTGACAGAGAGTCACTGGTGACTGCAGTAAGAGTCACTTCAGAAGGGCATGAATTGAGGTCACTCAGAATGGACCAAGGAGTAAGTAAAAGGCAATCAAAAAGGAAACAGGAACTTTCCAGAAGCTTAGCTGCGGATGACAGGAAATGGCTCAGTAGCTAGAGAGGGTGCGTTGAAGAAAGGACATTTTTAAAAAAGAATATGTAAATGATTAATAGCGGGGGAAAAAAAAAAAAACAGAGAGAGAAGCTGAAGTCACAGGTGAGACAGGAAGTCTACGGCCCATGGGGCCCCTGAGGAGGCAGGAGACGTGGACTCCAGAGCACAGGCAGGGTGGCCTCTGATGGAGAAAGCACACCTACTCCACTGTTACTGGAGGGAAGGAGGAGAAGATGTGTGCACACAAGACAGATCTAAGATACGGTGTCGGGAACTGGGAGGGGGATTCCTGTTTGGTTTCAAGTTTCTCAGGAAAATAAGAGGCAAGCTCATCTACTGAGAATGAAGGACAGAGGGAAGTGTTGCTGGAGGCTTAAGAGTGGAGAAGATTTGAAACAGAAGTTACTCAAAGTGGAAGAGGATGCCCTCCAGATGAACAGAGGCAGATTTCTCTTTCTGCATGGAAGCCTGACTGCAGGAGGTGCTCAGGATATAGGAGTTCTAATCCACACCATTGATTGTCACAGGAAATGAGTGCCACGAAAGCCTTGTGGGCTCTTCTGGCCCATCCCCTGAACTGGTGAGGAATCTAATGCCCAGGAGGAGAGCACCACTCAAGGCCAGAGGGCTGGTGGCAGGGCTGAGTTGGCTCCCTGTCAGTTCCAGTAGATGACTTCAGAAGCACTTGTTGAAAAAGAATAAAACACCCATTTTCAGGGTTACAGGAGATTCCATACCACAGAGTGGTCTAAATGACGTCAGACAAAGACAGCATCAAGACAGAACTGGCTCTTGTGGTTGATGATCTGTCTGTCTTGCTTTGTGTGTTGAGTACGAAGAAGATACAAAGACAGATTCTATAAGGGCCCTGTGCTCCAGGTGATTACAGATATAAAACATGCAGTCTTCCAGCACAGCAGGACTACAGAGTAGGCAAAGGTGCTGCTACCACCAGCATCATCAGCATCACCGGCCAGGCTACTCTGCAAAGTGTCTGACACGATCCCATGTTTCTTCACAATTCTATAAGGCTGGTAAAACTATTACAGCTAAGAAAACAACATCAGAGAGATAAAGCAACTTGCTTAAGAATGCACAGATAATTAAAAGTAGAGGAGAATCTGAAACCAGGTCTGTTTGACTCTAACCCCCACTTCTTTCCACGACTTCAAGTCAGATGAACGGGAAGCCAGCCCTGTCCTCATATTATCTGGGGCTCCTGAGGCTCCAGGAAGTAGCAAGTCTGGGGCACAGCAATTTGCTCAGAAGACAGAAAATGCCAGCTAGGATACCTGGCCCAGTGCAGCACAGTGTGTTATACCCTGCCTGCCAATCAATCCCATTGAGGAAGAAACCCCAGAAATAAGCTTATTTCACAATCCTCCACTGCCCCACCCCAACACGACTTTTGGGTATGAATGGAAACTAGACTGACTGGCTGTCACAAGCTTATGACCTCACAGTAACCAGTTGGAAAACACACACATCACCCACGATTCCCTTGCATCAACTGACTCAACAAACAGAAATCTCTCCAAGTGAGGCAAAACAAAGAGTTACTCCACACGAACATACAACAGTGTAAAAGGAGTTGAGAGTGCTTACTACAACTATCAAACATGATTTTATTTCTAGGCATTGTGAAATCAAATAATCACAGATCCTTTTTTAGGTCAAAAAAAGATGGGAACAAGGGGCCCCCCATCCCTGAACTGGTGAGGAATCTAATGCCCAGGAGGAGAGCACCACTCAAGGCCAGAGGGCTGGTGGCAGGGCTGAGTTGGCTCCCTGTCAGTTCCAGTAGATGACTTCAGAAGCACTTGTTGAAAAAGAATAAAACACCCATTTTCAGGGTTACAGGAGATTCCATACCACAGAGTGGTCTAAATGACGTCAGACAAAGACAGCATCAAGACAGAACTGGCTCTTGTGGTTGATGATCTGTCTGTCTTGCTTTGTGTGTTGAGTACGAAGAAGATACAAAGACAGATTCTATAAGGGCCCTGTGCTCCAGGTGATTACAGATATAAAACATGCAGTCTTCCAGCACAGCAGGACTACAGAGTAGGCAAAGGTGCTGCTACCACCAGCATCATCAGCATCACCGGCCAGGCTACTCTGCAAAGTGTCTGACACGATCCCATGTTTCTTCACAATTCTATAAGGCTGGTAAAACTATTACAGCTAAGAAAACAACATCAGAGAGATAAAGCAACTTGCTTAAGAATGCACAGATAATTAAAAGTAGAGGAGAATCTGAAACCAGGTCTGTTTGACTCTAACCCCCACTTCTTTCCACGACTTCAAGTCAGATGAACGGGAAGCCAGCCCTGTCCTCATATTATCTGGGGCTCCTGAGGCTCCAGGAAGTAGCAAGTCTGGGGCACAGCAATTTGCTCAGAAGACAGAAAATGCCAGCTAGGATACCTGGCCCAGTGCAGCACAGTGTGTTATACCCTGCCTGCCAATCAATCCCATTGAGGAAGAAACCCCAGAAATAAGCTTATTTCACAATCCTCCACTGCCCCACCCCAACACGACTTTTGGGTATGAATGGAAACTAGACTGACTGGCTGTCACAAGCTTATGACCTCACAGTAACCAGTTGGAAAACACACACATCACCCACGATTCCCTTGCATCAACTGACTCAACAAACAGAAATCTCTCCAAGTGAGGCAAAACAAAGAGTTACTCCACACGAACATACAACAGTGTAAAAGGAGTTGAGAGTGCTTACTACAACTATCAAACATGATTTTATTTCTAGGCATTGTGAAATCAAATAATCACAGATCCTTTTTTAGGTTAAACCACTCCCAGAGGGGGACCAAGAGACGAATCAGATCTAGTTCCTTACTGGTACAGCTCCAAAATCAATTATGACACTCTGAGACAGAAGCTGTGATCACAGAACATACAGAGAACCATGAAAAAATAACCAGAATGGAAACGTGGTATACACACTTAGTGGAAGAGCCCTTAAAAAAGGGAAAATTTAGGGCTTCCTGGTGGTCCAGTGGGTAAGGACACCGCCTTGCAGTGCAAGGGGCACCGGTTCGATCCCTGGCCTGGGAAGATCCCACATGCCGTGGAGCGGCTGGACTGATGTGTCCAATTACCGAGCCGGAGCTCTGGAGTGCATGTGCCCAGAGCCGGTGTTCTGCGACAATAGAGACCACCGTGGTGGGAGGCCCACATGGGCCAAAGAACAAAGATGGATGAAAACAGACAAATGAAAGACCAATAGAAGTGGCCCGCCTGCTCCCCTCCCTCCCCACCCTACCCCCACCCGAAAAGAAATAAATAAATCTTTAAAAAAAAAAAAGGAAATTCAGACATGCCACACACAGGTGAACACTGAAGACATTATAAGTGACACAAGCCAGTCACAAAAGACAAATAGTACACGAGTCCACGTATACTAGACATCTAGAGTAGTCAAATTCACAGGGACAAAAAGAATGCTGCTAGGGGCTGAGGATAGCAGGCACTAGGGAATTGTTTAATGGGTATAAAGCTTCAGCTTTGCAGAATGAGGAAGTTCCACGGGATGGATGCAGAATGACATACATGTATTAATGCTACTAAACTGCACACTTTAAAATCGTTAAGATGGTGTGTATTTCTTTACCATGTGCTTAAAGCGCCCAGTCACAAGCTTATGACCTCACAGTAACCAGTTGGAAAACACACACATCACCCACGATTCCCTTGCATCAACTGACTCAACAAACAGAAATCTCTCCAAGTGAGGCAAAACAAAGAGTTACTCCACACGAACATACAACAGTGTAAAAGGAGTTGAGAGTGCTTACTACAACTATCAAACATGATTTTATTTCTAGGCATTGTGAAATCAAATAATCACAGATCCTTTTTTAGGTCAAACCACTCCCAGAGGGGGACCAAGAGACGAATCAGATCTAGTTCCTTACTGGTACAGCTCCAAAATCAATTATGACACTCTGAGACAGAAGCTGTGATCACAGAACATACAGAGAACCATGAAAAAATAACCAGAATGGAAACGTGGTATACACACTTAGTGGAAGAGCCCTTAAAAAGGAAATTCAGGGCTTCCCTGGTGGTCCAGTGGGTAAGGACACCGCCTTGCAGTGCAAGGGGCACCGGTTCGATCCCTGGCCTGGGAAGATCCCACATGCCGTGGAGCGGCTGGACTGATGTGTCCAATTACCGAGCCGGAGCTCTGGAGTGCATGTGCCCAGAGCCGGTGTTCTGCGACAATAGAGACCACCGTGGTGGGAGGCCCACATGGGCCAAAGAACAAAGATGGATGAAAACAGACAAATGAAAGACCAATAGAAGTGGCCCGCCTGCTCCCCCCCCCCCCCCCCCTACCCCCCCCCACCAAAATAAATAAATAAATCTTTAAAAAAAAAAAAAAAAGGAAATTCAGACATGCCACACACAGGTGAACACTGAAGACATTATAAGTGACACAAGCCAGTCACAAAAGACAAATAGTACACGAGTCCACGTATACTAGACATCTAGAGTAGTCAAATTCACAGGGACAAAAAGAATGTTGCTAGGGGCTGAGGATAGCAGGCACTAGGGAATTGTTTAATGGGTATAAAGCTTCAGCTTTGCAGAATGAGGAAGTTCCACGGGATGGATGCAGAATGACATACATGTATTAATGCTACTAAACTGCACACTTTAAAATCGTTAAGATGGTGTGTATACTTTACCAGTTTAAAAACAACCACGCTGCCACGGGAATGGAGCAGTGGTGCTAGTAAAGGCTGCCCTCAGTCACACGCTGGGCACTGTCGATGGCTGATAAATAACTGGTGCTTGAATGAATGAGTTGGTCAACGAATGAGTGGAAAGCTGCTGTCTCTTGACTTCTTCAAATTGCCCTCCCCAAAGCATTGATCAAGTTCTGGCTTCAAGGCCACGGATATATTTTTAAAACCTTATTTATTTATGTCTTTAAACTTGTGGCTGTGCTGGGTCTTTGTTGTTGCACACGAGCTTCCTCCAGTGGTGGTGAGCCGGGGCTACTCTCTGGTTGTGGTTCATGGGCTTCTCATTGCGGTGGCTTGTCTTTGTGTAAAGCACAGGCTCTAGGTGTGCGTGGGCTCAGTAGCAGTTGTGCACAGGCTTAGCTGCCCCACGAGATGTGGAGTCTTTCTGGACCAGCGATCAAATCTGTGTCGCCTGCAACTGCAGATGGACTTTAAGATTTATTTATTTATTTATTTTTGGGCTGGGGTCGGGTTGGAGAGGGAGGGGAGCGGGCGGGCCACTTCTATTGGTCTTTCTCTATTTTCATCCGTCTTTGTTCTTTGGCTCCTGTGGGCCTGCCATCGCGCTGGTGTCTGTCATTGCAGAGCGCCGTCTCTGAGTGCATGCGCTCCAGAGCTCTGGCTCGGTAATTGGACACATCAGTCCGGCCGCTCCGCAGCATGTGGGATCTTCCCAGGCCAGGGATCAAACCGGCGCCCCTTGCACTGTAAGGCGGTGTCCTTACCCACTGGACCACCAGGGGAAGCCCCAGATGGACTTTAAACCACCAGGGAAGTCTCAGGAATATTCTTGAAATTCAGGTTGTCATGGATCTGGGACCTACGAGCTCCTGAGCAGACCACGGTCCATCTGACCAAAGTGGGCAGAAATAACAGTCTTGAAATTCTCAGGCTGGAAAGAACTCTGAGGTAGATTCCTTTATACCATGTTCAAGTCTCTTCTCCCACATTTCTACCTCATCTAATTTGCTGACATCCTGAGCCCTAGGAGAAAACCTGTTACTAAGTCTCAGAAATATTTACTAAGAGTATTGGAAAACAACGAATGAAATAACTCCTGGCAACTCCTCCAGCACTATCACAGGCCATCCAAGTGTTTCTACGACCCCCAGGACGGGAGCTTGGGAAAGAGCAAACTGCCTATCCACAGTCAGGATCAGCAAGGTCACATTCTGTTGAAGAGGAGCTTTCAGAGTGACTCCCCTGAAAGACACAGATGGACAGAGGCACCTCTGAAAGGGAAAGTCATGCCCAATGTCAGTCCCTCAGGGAAGAGGTGGATATCAGGAAGATACTACCAGGATTCAGAAGCCTGGCCTGTGACACATGGGAGGCAGCATTATGGGGACAGGCGTCTGGAGGACAGTAGTCGTTCGGGTGTGGACTCTAGGTTGTGGGTACTAAGATGATACCCGGTGTACAGACAGAGGCTGAGGGCTGAATGAGGCGGGGTCTAAAAACCCTGGAAAGAAGGCTGCTGGACAACTCAGATCAACCCCAAATACGCACACTGTATTTTCCTGCTTTTATCTTCAGCTCTTTAAAAAGTCCAATGTG
The DNA here is from genome assembly GCA_022376925.1 of Tragulus kanchil. Lineage (NCBI taxonomy): Eukaryota > Metazoa > Chordata > Mammalia > Artiodactyla > Tragulidae > Tragulus > Tragulus kanchil. The sequence continues at coordinate 49,688,048 of JAIOJX010000006.1, forward strand.
ATTGGCTTGATTCTTTTTTTTTTTTTTAATTTTGCCCTCTTTTATTGGGCCTTCATTTATTTATTTGCATCCATCTTAATTCTCTGGCCTGTGTGGGCCTCCCATTGCAGTGGACTCTCTTGTTGCAGAGCACTGGCTCTGGGTGCATGTGCTCCAGAGTGCTGGCTCGCAACTGGACACACCGGTCCAGCTGCTCTGTGGCATGTGGGATCTTCCCATGCCAGGGATTGAACTGGTGCCCCCTGCACTGCAAGGTGGACTCTTCACACTGGACCACCAGAGAAGCCCCTTGTTTGATTCTTATGCTCTGTGTGAAGAGGTACACTGAGGTACATGGCTTTACCCTTGGGACATACTATTCACTGTGAAGTGGTGGGGGGCACTTGTGATAGTCCATGACAGGAAGGAGAATTGGAGGGGTCAAGAGCTGGTGTTTGAAGCACTCTCCACTCTAAAGAGACCCACCAGGTCTCTCTGTGAAGCTGGAATTTATCATTTTTAGGGAATTAGCTTATGAGGGATTATCATTTATAACCACTGGTGTACCCAGTAATTCTGACAACCTAGGAGAAAACCTGTTACTAAGTCTCAGAAATATTTACTAAGAGTATTGGAAAACAACGAATGAAATAACTCCTGGCAACTCCTCCAGCACTATCACAGGCCATCCAAGTGTTTCTACGACCCCCAGGACGGGAGCTTGGGAAAGAGCAAACTGCCTATCCACAGTCAGGATCAGCAAGGTCACATTCTGTTGAAGAGGAGCTTTCAGAGTGACTCCCCTGAAAGACACAGATGGACAGAGGCACCTCTGAAAGGGAAAGTCATGCCCAATGTCAGTCCCTCAGGGAAGAGGTGGATATCAGGGAAGATACTACCAGGATTCAGAAGCCTGGCCTGTGACACATGGGAGGCAGCATTATGGGGACAGGCGTCTGGAGGACAGTAGTCGTTCGGGTGTGGACTCTAGGTTGTGGGTACTAAGATGATACCCGGTGTACAGACAGAGGCTGAGGGCTGAATGAGGCGGGGTCTAAAAACCCTGGAAAGAAGGCTGCTGGACAACTCAGATCAACCCCAAATACGCACACTGTATTTTCCTGCTTTTATCTTCAGCTCTTTAAAAAGTCCAATGTGATTGGCTTGATTCTTTTTTTTTTTTTTAATTTTGCCCTCTTTTATTGGGCCTTCATTTATTTATTTGCATCCATCTTAATTCTCTGGCCTGTGTGGGCCTCCCATTGCAGTGGACTCTCTTGTTGCAGAGCACTGGCTCTGGGTGCATGTGCTCCAGAGTGCTGGCTCGCAACTGGACACACCGGTCCAGCTGCTCTGTGGCATGTGGGATCTTCCCATGCCAGGGATTGAACTGGTGCCCCCTGCACTGCAAGGTGGACTCTTCACACTGGACCACCAGAGAAGCCCCTTGTTTGATTCTTATGCTCTGTGTGAAGAGGTACACTGAGGTACATGGCTTTACCCTTGGGACATACTATTCACTGTGAAGTGGTGGGGGGCACTTGTGATAGTCCATGACAGGAAGGAGAATTGGAGGGGTCAAGAGCTGGTGTTTGAAGCACTCTCCACTCTAAAGAGACCCACCAGGTCTCTCTGTGAAGCTGGAATTTATCATTTTTAGGGAATTAGCTTATGAGGGATTATCATTTATAACCACTGGTGTACCCAGTAATTCTTCTCAAGAGCATGGAAAGAGGCCCAGGTCAAACCCCATCTTGCAGAGGCCAATGTAATTACTCCACCTCCCAGAGAAGAAGTTAACTCGGGGCTCAATTCTGAGCTCAGCCCCACTTGGACAGAAAGGGATATTCGGCAGATTAGTTATTAGGGACCCACCTGAGGGAATAAACGCTATGCTTAAATTGGCAGCTGATAATAACCTTGAGATAAAGTTGGCAACAACTTGGGAAAATCGGACAATTGGTCCTGTGAAAATAGAAAGGGAAGATGAAATCACCAGAGGGTAAAGGACAAGATTTCAGTGACAGTCACCCTGAAAAGTTACCTGTGCCACAGAAGGAAGCTGTTCACCTGTCTGTTCTGTGAACAGCTGTTTCTGAAAGTGAAGTGAGTAATTAGACAGTCTAGGGTTTGGAAACCTCGACAGGGAGTGAACTGGTTAAAGGAAGAGCTACACAAATAAATAAGACAGGAGGTGCCACTAAAACATGAGACATTTGTTCAGAAAAGAATCTCTCATAAGATGTCTATAAAGTGACCCAATACACTTTGTTTCCTATTTGATCCATTACAGAAAAAAATAAAAATAGTCCCATGAGACCGAGAAACAAAGTCCCAGACCTAAAACTGTACTTGATTGTCATTACCCAAGGTGACAGGGCTTCCCAGGTGGTACAGTTGTAAAAAATCTGCCTGCCCATGCAGGAGTCACAAGAGAGACAGATTTAATCCCTGGGTTGGGCAGATTCCCTTGAGTAGGAAATGGAAACTCACTGCAGTAGTCTTGCCTGGAAAATTCCATGCACAGATGAGCCTGGCACACTATGGTCCACGGGGTTGCAAAGAATTGTGTACGATTGAGCGACTAGCACACACACCCAAGGTGACAGTTGAACTGCCCTACGCCCACCAGCCCAAAGTACAGACAAGATTACAGTAGCTGTGATGCACAAAAGTGCACAGTCGATGGGCCCCGCCTGCTGAACTGCCACGAGCTCAGCAAGAGGGCCTGAAGTGCCTCACAGGAAGTCAGTGCCAAGCCTTTCTTATTTTCTCCACTGGTTTCCACTGATTACCTGTTGCCTAAAAGCTAAGACTTGTATCTGGACGCATCACAAGAGCCTGCTTCCCCGATATTCTCCTAGGGTTTCTCCCCTACTTGCCAAACCTCGACATAGCAAGAACTTTGAAATGCCCTTCAATCTCCACTCATCAGAGTCACAATAATTTCAGCAGAGAACTGGAGAAATCTCTATTAAACTTGGAAATATTTTTTGGGGGGGGCAGGGTCTAATAGGATGATACTGAGATGTGGAGTACTTCTGTGTTATTCACACAATTAAAAAAGAACGCATTACTTTTACCAACAGCAAAACAACAGACGTGTTTCCACTGTGGAAAAAAAAAGGAACAAGGATATTGAGCTGGGTTTCTTAGACTGGCTGTTATTCCATCTTTATTTTGAGCTTGAAGAATCTCTGCATGGTCTCCCCCTGGCCCTCTTGCAGCATTTCCCATCTCTGTGAAGGATCCAAGGAACAACTTGAGTTAGAAATGTCAGCTTTGACACCTATCTTTCTTTCCTTTATGTTTTTTCCATCAGTCCCCAGACCAAACCATATCCATATCCTGTCAAATTTACCTCCAAAATACCTCTCAAACAGTCCACTTCTCTCCCTTTTCACCATCTCTACTCTAATCCAAGGCACCTTCATCTTGCACAGACTACTGCAACTACCTCCTAAAAGGTCTTCGTGGGCCATGCTGGTCTGTGGATTCCTCTTCCATCTGTTCTCCACCCCAGTAGCCAGAATGATCTTTCCAAGTGCAAATTTGATGATGCCATTTTCTATCGTAGCTCCTTAGTAATTTTAGTGTAAAATTCACACTCTTTCATTTGGCCTGTATGGCTTTTTCTAGCCTAGCCTTTGTTTCTCCAGACATTTCCACTATAATTCAGCCCGGCAACCGCATCAGCCTTAGTTCCTTAAAATGCTCACCTTTTCTCCCACTACAGGCCTCTTACATAGACTGTTTCCTCTTCCTGCACAAAAGTGCACAGTCGATGGGCCCCGCCTGCTGAACTGCCACGAGCTCAGCAAGAGGGCCTGAAGTGCCTCACAGGAAGTCAGTGCCAAGCCTTTCTTATTTTCTCCACTGGTTTCCACTGATTACCTGTTGCCTAAAAGCTAAGACTTGTATCTGGACGCATCACAAGAGCCTGCTTCCCCGATATTCTCCTAGGGTTTCTCCCCTACTTGCCAAACCTCGACATAGCAAGAACTTTGAAATGCCCTTCAATCTCCACTCATCAGAGTCACAATAATTTCAGCAGAGAACTGGAGAAATCTCTATTAAACTTGGAAATATTTTTTGGGGGGGGCAGGGTCTAATAGGATGATACTGAGATGTGGAGTACTTCTGTGTTATTCACACAATTAAAAAAGAACGCATTACTTTTACCAACAGCAAAACAACAGACGTGTTTCCACTGTGGAAAAAAAAAGGAACAAGGATATTGAGCTGGGTTTCTTAGACTGGCTGTTATTCCATCTTTATTTTGAGCTTGAAGAATCTCTGCATGGTCTCCCCCTGGCCCTCTTGCAGCATTTCCCATCTCTGTGAAGGATCCAAGGAACAACTTGAGTTAGAAATGTCAGCTTTGACACCTATCTTTCTTTCCTTTATGTTTTTTCCATCAGTCCCCAGACCAAACCATATCCATATCCTGTCAAATTTACCTCCAAAATACCTCTCAAACAGTCCACTTCTCTCCCTTTTCACCATCTCTACTCTAATCCAAGGCACCTTCATCTTGCACAGACTACTGCAACTACCTCCTAAAAGGTCTTCGTGGGCCATGCTGGTCTGTGGATTCCTCTTCCATCTGTTCTCCACTCCAGTAGCCAGAATGATCTTTCCAAGTGCAAATTTGATGATGCCATTTTCTATCGTAGCTCCTTAGTAATTTTAGTGTAAAATTCACACTCTTTCATTTGGCCTGTATGGCTTTTTCTAGCCTAGCCTTTGTTTCTCCAGACATTTCCACTATAATTCAGCCCGGCAACCGCATCAGCCTTAGTTCCTTAAAATGCTCACCTTTTCTCCCACTACAGGCCTCTTACATAGACTGTTTCCTCTACCTGGTACCCACTTCACCTTTCACTTCATCTGGTTAACTCCTACTCACTGTTCAGGTCAGCTCAAAAGTCACATCTTGGCGGGTTCTCTTTGAGCCAACCTGCTGTTCTGATAACGTCGGTTTTCCTTTGAGCCGACCCGCTGTTCTAGCAGCGTCTTCCATGCTGATTCTCCCTTAAATCGGTCTGCTGTACTGGCAGCAACTCTCCCTTCCCCCACTCTAATAAACTTACTTTCCCCTCAAAAAAAAAAAGGTCACATCTTCAGGGAAGCCATCTTTGCGCCCCAAGACTAGGTCGAATGCTATAACTGTATTTATTCAGAGCATCATGAACCTCCTTTGATGATATTTATTAAAGTTATAATTTATAATAATTTCATAATATATAATTTACTGGTGTTTTTATTACTTTAATACCCATCTCTCACTAGGCAGTAAACTCCATTTGGGCAATGACCCTGTTTGTTTTTGTACACCTTTGTAACCTAAGCACATACACAATGCCTAGGCACAAAGGAGGGATTAAAGAAGCATCTGTTGAGTGACTCTCAGCTTCCTGCAGGGACCTCTGAGATCTGGCTTTCCAAAATGTTTTTTTTTTTAAGATTTATTTATTTATTTATTTATTTTGGGCGGGGGTCAGGTTGGGGAGTGAGGGGAGCAGGCGGGCCACTTCTATTGGTCTTTCATTTCTCTATTTTCACCCGTCTTTGTTCTTTGGCTCCTGTTGTCACAGAGCACTGGCTCTGGGCGCACGTGCCCCAGAGCTCCGGCTCGGTAATTGGACACATCGGTCCAGCGGCTCCGCGGCACGTGGAATCTTCCCAGGCCAGGGATCGAACCGGCGCCCCTTGCACTGCAAGGCGGTGTCCTTACCCACTGGACCACCAGGGGAAGCCCTGGCTTTCCAAATTTTAATAAGGAAGAAATCTCTATACATACCACTCACATCTTGAAGGATTTTGTCTGGCTTATCTCTTCCATCAAACAGCGATGCTATCCTGAACTCTTTGGAAGTGGCAGAAGGTGGTATTACAAGCCTGGATGAACTCAGCCTCAGTTCCTTAAAATGCTCACCTTTTCTCCCACTACAGGCCTCTTACATAGACTGTTTCCTCTACCTGGTACCCACTTCACCTTTCACTTCATCTGGTTAACTCCTACTCACTGTTCAGGTCAGCTCAAAAGTCACATCTTGGCGGGTTCTCTTTGAGCCAACCTGCTGTTCTGATAACGTCGGTTTTCCTTTGAGCCGACCCGCTGTTCTAGCAGCGTCTTCCATGCTGATTCTCCCTTAAATCGGTCTGCTGTACTGGCAGCAACTCTCCCTTCCCCCACTCTAATAAACTTACTTTCCCCTCAAAAAAAAGGTCACATCTTCAGGGAAGCCATCTTTGCGCCCCAAGACTAGGTCGAATGCTATAACTGTATTTATTCAGAGCATCATGAACCTCCTTTGATGATATTTATTAAAGTTATAATTTATAATAATTTCATAATATATAATTTACTGGTGTTTTTATTACTTTAATACCCATCTCTCACTAGGCAGTAAACTCCATTTGGGCAATGACCCTGTTTGTTTTTGTACACCTTTGTAACCTAAGCACATACACAATGCCTAGGCACAAAGGAGGGATTAAAGAAGCATCTGTTGAGTGACTCTCAGCTTCCTGCAGGGACCTCTGAGATCTGGCTTTCCAAAATGTTTTTTTTTTTTAAGATTTATTTATTTATTTATTTATTTTGGGCGGGGGTCAGGTTGGGGAGTGAGGGGAGCAGGCGGGCCACTTCTATTGGTCTTTCATTTCTCTATTTTCACCCGTCTTTGTTCTTTGGCTCCTGTTGTCACAGAGCACTGGCTCTGGGCGCACGTGCCCCAGAGCTCCGGCTCGGTAATTGGACACATCGGTCCAGCGGCTCCGCGGCACGTGGGATCTTCCCAGGCCAGGGATCGAACCGGCGCCCCTTGCACTGCAAGGCGGTGTCCTTACCCACTGGACCACCAGGGGAAGCCCTGGCTTTCCAAATTTTAATAAGGAAGAAATCTCCATACATACCACTCACATCTTGAAGGATTTTGTCTGGCTTATCTCTTCCATCAAACAGCGATGCTATCCTGAACTCTTTGGAAGTGGCAGAAGGTGGTATTACAAGCCTGGATGAACTCACCCCTATGGTAGACGCCATATAGTCTGCACACATTTCTGCGAAGTCCCGTTCAAGTACACCATAGTAGAGGCCATAGAAGAGGAGAGAAATGCCAAAGTCCATGGCGTCTTCTGGTTTAACCCTGTAAGGGAAGCAGCATGGCCTGTAGGCTTGCTCTAAGGTACACCTGCTTGCATTACTACTGGACCCAAGATAGTGCCTAAGGCTGGAGGTCTCAAGAATGGATCTAGGGCTGGCAAACTAAAACCAAATCCAGTCTGTTTGCACATGTCCTGTGCACACCCGAACAGGCTAGGACTAGAAGTTGTGAAGACCAAGCCAGGGTATCCCCTTCTGCCCACTTTCCCGTGGGGTTTCCAGTGCCTGCCTCCTCTGACCGATAACCATGCCTTGTGGCTGCCTAAGTTCTGCTCTGGTTGGCACCTACGCATTGAGGATGCCATCATGGGCAACTGCAGTACACCGAACAGTGGAATTTTCAGTCTGAATGTCAGCAACTCACTAAAGAACTGCCTCACCTTCAGCCAGTTGAATAAGTTGAAAAGGCCCATTTATTTGGCCGATTACAAAAACAGTTTTCCAACCACAGCTTTCGAAAAGAAAGATATAGTTAGTAAATATACACACATACCAGTTAGCACACAATTTTAAATTGCATCTATGCATATTCTGTATTATGTCACCAAAGTTAAGTTTTGGTCCAAGTCTTCCTACTAAGGACAATATGCCTATAATATCAGGAAGTTTATTTTAGTAATTACAAGGACCAATAATATGCAAACTTGGGTCTTTAAAACGTTTATTACAGAAAACTACTTTGTTAAAACATTTGTACCAAGAACTGTATGTGTTCACTTAAAGTTGTAAATTACATTTACACCAATTTATCTACTAATTACACATCATACTCTCATACCAACTAACTTGGATTAGCAGCAGCGGAATGGTCAACATTCTCACCTATATTTTCCTCCTTATACAGTTTATCAAAGTAGGAATTATAATTCTAGAATAAATACCTTTAAAAAATAACATAAAACATGGAGAATCTTGGTTTTCATTGTTTTTAGTCACAAAGGTTAGGAAGATATCTGGGCACATCTGTTTTCTTTGATGAACTATGATGACCTTTCATTGATAAACTCCTGTAAATGTCTGTGGGAGCCCATTTACTCTTTCAGTCTGTACTACCCTGAGAGAGAACATTCCATAGTTGTCCTCTTACTAGATAAAGTAGGACTGACTTCTTTCAGTTTTAGAAAGCCCAGCCTACAGTGTACTCATTTTGGGGAAGAGGTCAGTGGTCATGAATTTAGATCTGAACACCCAGATCTCTAGCTTCCCTGCACTGTCCCAGGCTTAGGACTCCTCACAATCCTCAGCCCCCATTCTCTCAGCCAGGAAACCACAGTTCTACCCTTCTGCCCTCCTCACTGGACCTCCAGTCCCAGAGTCCAGGACAAGATTGTTTGGTTTCTGCCCTAATGAGTGGGGGTAGTGGGGCACCTGTACGCTGATACAGATCTCTTCGAAAGTTTATGACAATAGGAAGAAAGAGCCAGAATCCCACTCCTGATCATGTATCCTTAGGAAGCAACTCAGCCATATTATCTGGGGCAGCACTACCCTGAAAACCAATCTACATGCCCAAAACGCAGCAAGACCTCAAAGTCCAGAAGCTAATTCTGTTTCCTGAGAGACCTCTTAAAGGTAGAATGTCAGCTGGGTTACAAAGCAACAGCGTTTATGTGTTAAGGCTGATCTATGATCAGAACACTGCATCTGGACCGGGAGACGCTCCCTGGAGAAGAGGGGCTTCTGGGCCTGGGCGGCTCCCACCCTCATCTGTGTGGTCTCATTCTCTCGTATCTCAGCCCTGCGACTACCGTGAGGACCCCTGCAGATGCCGCCCTCCTATTTCCTGTCTAGTATCTTTCTAGGTGGATCTGTGGCTGGGTGTGGCCAACTGTGTCCTGTGAGTTCAACCGTCTAGTCTAGGTTCAGCAATTTTTTTTCCATAAAGGTCCAGACTGTATTTTAGGTTATGTGGTCCATAAGGTCTCTGCTACAATTACTCAACTCTGCTGCTTTACTGCTATGTTCCCCTTGCTAATACTCAGAACTTGTCCTAGGAACAAAGGTGTGTCTTGCCAGTCCTTTCTCCCCAAACACTAGAGCAAAAACAAAAGCAAAGGGTACTCACTTGAATAATAAATTAAGACCAAAGAGGGTAAACATGACAGCCATGTAGCCAACGATGCCAGTGGCATAGCTGATTTTATAGATCAGCAGGAACCATTTATAAACCAACCTGGAGAAAGGAGAAAAAAATTAGCACAGATGACACAGGAACACTGGCCTACGAGCCTCTGGATCACCAGACTCCCTTTCTCTCACATCAACAGGACATCAGGCTCTTGGCTTAGGATGTTTATTGAGCAACTTCAGTTACTGTACAAGGCTGATCACTCCCTCAGTTGCAAAAACACCTCCAAATTCCAGGGAGGTAGTGCTTTGTATTTCCCCGGTCTCAGATCAAGAGAAGAAAAGAGAGCATTAAAAGACGGTTTCAACATCCAACAAAGAAAGTGCCTGGCTAACCTCAGCCGACTATGGGGCACCTGTACGCTACAGGGGGCCAGAATCCCACTTCTGTTCATGTATCCTTAGGAAGCAACTCAGCCATATTATCTGGGGCAGCACTACCCTGAAAACCAATCTACATGCCCAAAACGCAGCAAGACCTCAAAGTCCAGAAGCTAATTCTGTTTCCTGAGAGACCTCTTAAAGGTAGAATGTCAGCTGGGTTACAAAGCAACAGCGTTTATGTGTTAAGGCTGATCTATGATCAGAACACTGCATCTGGACCGGGAGACGCTCCCTGGAGAAGAGGGGCTTCTGGGCCTGGGCGGCTCCACCCTCATCTGTGTGGTCTCATTCTCTCGTATCTCAGCCCTGCGACTACCGTGAGGACCCCTGCAGATGCCGCCCTCCTATTTCCTGTCTAGTATCTTTCTAGGTGGATCTGTGGCTGGGTGTGGCCAACTGTGTCCTGTGAGTTCAACCGTCTAGTCTAGGTTCAGCAATTTTTTTTCCATAAAGGTCCAGACTGTATTTTAGGTTATGTGGTCCATAAGGTCTCTGCTACAATTACTCAACTCTGCTGCTTTACTGCTATGTTCCCCTTGCTAATACTCAGAACTTGTCCTAGGAACAAAGGTGTGTCTTGCCAGTCCTTTCTCCCCAAACACTAGAGCAAAAACAAAAGCAAAGGGTACTCACTTGAATAATAAATTAAGACCAAAGAGGGTAAACATGACAGCCATGTAGCCAACGATGCCAGTGGCATAGCTGATTTTATAGATCAGCAGGAACCATTTATAAACCAACCTGGAGAAAGGAGAAAAAAATTAGCACAGATGACACAGGAACACTGGCCTACGAGCCTCTGGATCACCAGACTCCCTTTCTCTCACATCAACAGGACATCAGGCTCTTGGCTTAGGATGTTTATTGAGCAACTTCAGTTACTGTACAAGGCTGATCACTCCCTCAGTTGCAAAAACACCTCCAAATTCCAGGGAGGTAGTGCTTTGTATTTCCCCGGTCTCAGATCAAGAGAAGAAAAGAGAGCATTAAAAGACGGTTTCAACATCCAACAAAGAAAGTGCCTGGCTAACCTCAGCCGACTATGTCATCTCCAATTTAGGTTAGTTGGAGAAGGAAGTGAAAATTACAAACTACAGCTATGCTCAGAAGGAAACATGTATTCTTGTCAGGAAATAGGATTCAAGGAAAGATGCACAAGAAATAGAATTAACTACAGGCTTTGGTAACTGGGCATAGTTAATCTGAATACTGCTTTGTTCTTACCCATAGGCCAGTAACAAAATGAATAATGTCTAATGAGCTTCTGAAATTTTTTTCCCCTTGGGGAGAAGGGTAAGGAAGGAGGCATTCAAAGAATACCTTTATTTGGAGTGTGTGTGATGGTGGTGGGGGCTGAGGGGAGTGGAGTTGGTTGTGCAATGCTCCTGAAGGACTCATGCTTCCTAGGATCCAATGAAAAATAGGCTGGAATCTGGCTGGTTGACTGCAAGTAGGTTCAGAGAAGAAAGATGGTTCCCAGAATCTACCAGAGCCTTTTAAATGCTGTGGACATAGGTCCCCACTACCATGGGCCACTGTTCTACCTGTGAGGAGAGGTAAGGAGCAACTCAGTAGTCTGTCCAGCTCCCGAGAGCCAACAAGGTTACGGCCTCCCTGCTGTGGCTAAGCAAGGGTACAGTGGCTTCTCACGCTAGCAATGGGACCCAACCACCTTGCAGTGTCTGGAAAATACAAAGCCCTCAAAGACCACAGACAGCTCTATCATCCAGGGTTTGTATTCATCTGCTAGGAGTGAAGTACAACAGAAAAGATGTAGCATTTTAGGAGGAACTTCTTTTGGTAACCCCAGGTCATGACATCAGCAGGAACAAAAAATTTATAAACCAACCTGGAGAAAGGAGAAAAAATTAGCACAGATGACACAGGAACACTGGCCTCGAGCCTCTGGATCACCAGACTCCCTTTCTCTCACATCAACAGGACATCAGGCTCTTGGCTTAGGATGTTTATTGAGCAACTTCAGTTACTGTACAAGGCTGATCACTCCCTCAGTTGCAAAAACACCTCCAAATTCCAGGGAGGTAGTGCTTTGTATTTCCCCGGTCTCAGATCAAGAGAAGAAAAGAGAGCATTAAAAGACGGTTTCAACATCCAACAAAGAAAGTGCCTGGCTAACCTCAGCCGACTATGTCATCTCCAATTTAGGTTAGTTGGAGAAGGAAGTGAAAATTACAAACTACAGCTATGCTCAGAAGGAAACATGTATTCTTGTCAGGAAATAGGATTCAAGGAAAGATGCACAAGAAATAGAATTAACTACAGGCTTTGGTAACTGGGCATAGTTAATCTGAATACTGCTTTGTTCTTACCCATAGGCCAGTAACAAAATGAATAATGTCTAATGAGCTTCTGAAATTTTTTTCCCCTTGGGGGAGAAGGGTAAGGAAGGAGGCATTCAAAGAATACCTTTATTTGGAGTGTGTGTGATGGTGGTGGGGGCTGAGGGGAGTGGAGTTGGTTGTGCAATGCTCCTGAAGGACTCATGCTTCCTAGGATCCAATGAAAAATAGGCTGGAATCTGGCTGGTTGACTGCAAGTAGGTTCAGAGAAGAAAGATGGTTCCCAGAATCTACCAGAGCCTTTTAAATGCTGTGGACATAGGTCCCCACTACCATGGGCCACTGTTCTACCTGTGAGGAGAGGTAAGGAGCAACTCAGTAGTCTGTCCAGCTCCCGAGAGCCAACAAGGTTACGGCCTCCCTGCTGTGGCTAAGCAAGGGTACAGTGGCTTCTCACGCTAGCAATGGGACCCAACCACCTTGCAGTGTCTGGAAAATACAAAGCCCTCAAAGACCACAGACAGCTCTATCATCCAGGGTTTGTATTCATCTGCTAGGAGTGAAGTACAACAGAAAAGATGTAGCATTTTAGGAGGAACCTGGATTAAGTGACATTTAGTACCTGGGTAACCCCTGGTAAGTCATATTAACCTGAGACAAGTTTATTTATTCCTAAAACAGGAAACCCATACTAACATTCTCACTGGATTGTACAAAGCCCATTTCCTAGTGTACCTAATGCACACTCAATAAGTGCTGCACAAATACATGTGGATATTCATGAAAGTGCTTTGAAACTGTATAGCATTACTGAATGCTAGTTGTTAATCATCGAAAATCTCTTATGTGACAGACATATTTTCAGTCACTTAGTTAGATTTTGAAAATATTACCTGATGATGCTTAACATGCTTTATTTTACTTTTTCTTCCTACTGCCCTCTATGAAGTAGCAATTATTATCACATTTTTTAGGGATAAGGAATTCAAGGCTGAAAAGCATGCAGTCATATGAGTTATATAATTAACTAGTGGCAGGGCTGGCGTTTTCAATCGACGTCCACCTGGTCCAGAACCTGTATATTCTATGACGACCAGTAGGGGACTTCCCAGGTGGCTCAGTGGTAAAGAATCTACCTGCCAAGCAGGAGATGCAGGTTTGATTCCTGGGCAGAGAAAAATCCCCTGGAGAAGGAAACTGCAACTCACTCCAGCATTCATACCTGTGAAATCCCATGGACAGAAGAGCCTGGCAGGCTCACAAAAGTGAGTCCGCAGGCTCACAAAAGAGTCAGACACGACTTAGCAACTAAACAACAACAACAAGAATGAAAAATTACCATAGCCAGAGAGAGGCTTCTGGATTACTGACTTCATCTTGAAGATAAATTTTACTTTGTAGAATGAAACTCAGAAGGTCAATAAAAGGTTGGCAGTCAAGGGGAACATAAGAGGTCTGGGAAAAAAGCTGTAATTTGGAGGACTCTGGATGGGGTAATCACAACTCTGAGGCCAGCCAGTTCCTCTGTTAGGCTCCCCTGGACCTGCACACGTGTCTCCCAACACTTACCACTGCACTGAAACAGTTGCTTTCTTGTCCATCTCCTCCATTAAACCGAGCACTCCTTGAGGGCAGGGACCATGCCTTATCCAGCTCTGTATCCCCAGCGCTCAGCACAGGGCCTGACACAGAGCAGGTGCTTGTTGAATGAATGAACGAGAAAATCTCTCTCTCTTTTCTTTTTTTTCTGTCAAATATAGATATAAATGACCTCACAAGCTGGTTGGGAGGATCAGATGATAAACGCATTTGGGAATACAAAGAATTACGCAGGACGGGGCTTCTTTTTGACCAAAGAAGTATTGTTTGTTACAATTCTCCAATTGTAAATTTGCTGAGATTCATTCATTCAACAAAAATTCACAGTGGGCCGCTGTGTGCCAAGTCTGTGGCAGAGCCTGGATATACAGTGACAAACAAAATGGATGTGGTTCCTGATCTCAGTAAGTTTAGTGGGGGAGATAGACACTCAGAATAATAATTTGTGATACACTGTGATCAGTTCTACGAAGGAAACTGACAGGGCTCTAGGAAGAGAATGTGACAGAAAACTACTTCAGAGATCAGAGAAGAGTTCACAGAAGAAAACAGCACTTAAACTAAGACCACAATGACCAGGACTTGCTTACTTATCCTGTTAGCTTTTAATATTAGCAGACCTTGATGTAAATCATAAGGTAAGCTATAGGGAAAGACTAAGGGGTCTTTATTCTGTGAATGGGACAGGAGGTCTCCCAATCAGCTTGCTACAGTGGGGCCCTGTGCCAAGTAATCCTGGCCGACAAAAACTACAATTTCTTTCAGTTTAAGTCCACCCTCCTCCCATGCATCTCAACCCATCCGTTTAAGGAAACCTGGCTCCTTCCCACTACCCACTTCCTAAATTCTCACCTTGGGGTTGTCTGGACTAGTGGTTTCCGGGTGGCACGGAAGGTGACAAAGGCTGTGACCGCGGAGAAGAAGACCCAGATCACGAGGAACCTCCACCAGTGCAGCTTCACTGTGAAATAGAGGGGAACAACCCACATCTGAAAGAGGGTCACCATCTGAAACACAAACACAAGCACTTCAGCTCGAGCCAGCTTCCTCTGCAGCTCCCTCCACAAACCCAGAGCCTGTCTGCATTCCAGTTCAGCCTGACGCCTCTGCGTTTCTAGGTTTGGATAAAGGCACCTCCTGGTGACCCAAGTTAGAAACCCTGGGACCATTCCTGACACCAACCTTCTCCCCTACTCGACTGTTTATTGTACCCAGTCTTTTAACATTTATTTATTTATTTATTTTGGCGGGGGTGGGGAGGGAGGGGGGTGGGCGGGCCATTTCCACTGGTCTTTAGTCTGTCTAGTTTCATCCATTTTTGTTCTTTGGCCCTGTGGGCCTCCCATCGCGGTGGCATCTGTTGTCGCAGAGCACCGGCTCTGGGCGCATGCGCTCCAGAGCTCCGGCTCGGTAATTGGACACATTGGTCCAGCCACTCTGCGGCACGTGGGATCTTCCCAGGCCAGGGATCGAACTGGCGCCCCTTGCACTGCAAGGCGGTGTCCTTACCCACTGGACCACCAGGGAAGCCCTGTACCCAGTCTTTCCTTTCAGTCTGGCCAGCCCTTACCTGGCTGACCACGACCACTTTATTAAGCCTCCTTGCATTCAGTGTCTCTCCTCCAATCTGTCCTTCCCAGGAGCACACACCGTCTTGAACATGTTGTTCCACAGATTAGAACCCCCTGAGGTTCCCCTTTCTGTCATAAGATCTGACCTCCTCAAATCCTATACGCTTCGGCAGTCACACACCCCATAATGGACCCCCAAACTACAGTTTCAAGGACCACCTCCTACCTCTCCCTATGACCGTAGTCAAACTGTCCTCCTCTCAGACTAAAAACTACAATTTCTTTCAGTTTAAGTCCACCCTCCTCCCATGCATCTCAACCCATCCGTTTAAGGAAACCTGGCTCCTTCCCACTACCCACTTCCTAAATTCTCACCTTGGGGTTGTCTGGACTAGTGGTTTCCGGGTGGCACGGAAGGTGACAAAGGCTGTGACCGCGGAGAAGAAGACCCAGATCACGAGGAACCTCCACCAGTGCAGCTTCACTGTGAAATAGAGGGGAACAACCCACATCTGAAAGAGGGTCACCATCTGAAACACAAACACAAGCACTTCAGCTCGAGCCAGCTTCCTCTGCAGCTCCCTCCACAAACCCAGAGCCTGTCTGCATTCCAGTTCAGCCTGACGCCTCTGCGTTTCTAGGTTTGGATAAAGGCACCTCCTGGTGACCCAAGTTAGAAACCCTGGGACCATTCCTGACACCAACCTTCTCCCCTACTCGACTGTTTATTGTACCCAGTCTTTTAACATTTATTTATTTATTTATTTTGGCGGGGGTGGGGAGGGAGGGGGGTGGGCGGGCCATTTCCACTGGTCTTTAGTCTGTCTAGTTTCATCCATTTTTGTTCTTTGGCCCTGTGGGCCTCCCATCGCGGTGGCATCTGTTGTCGCAGAGCACCGGCTCTGGGCGCATGCGCTCCAGAGCTCCGGCTCGGTAATTGGACACATTGGTCCAGCCACTCTGCGGCACGTGGGATCTTCCCAGGCCAGGGATCGAACTGGCGCCCCTTGCACTGCAAGGCGGTGTCCTTACCCACTGGACCACCAGGGAAGCCCTGTACCCAGTCTTTCCTTTCAGTCTGGCCAGCCCTTACCTGGCTGACCACGACCACTTTATTAAGCCTCCTTGCATTCAGTGTCTCTCCTCCAATCTGTCCTTCCCAGGAGCACACACCGTCTTGAACATGTTGTTCCACAGATTAGAACCCCCTGAGGTTCCCCTTTCTGTCATAAGATCTGACCTCCTCAAATCCTATACGCTTCGGCAGTCACACCCCCCATAATGGACCCCCAAACTACAGTTTCAAGGACCACCTCCTACCTCTCCCTATGACCGTAGTCAAACTGTCCTCCTCTCAGACTAAAACATCCTTCCCACCTGCCCTTCAGCCTGAGAGGATCACATGTGAAACACAGGAAGCCTTCAGTCTCCTTCCTGGGCAGAGTAAGCCATGACTTCCTAATGCTCCAAAAGCATGTTCCTCTCTACCAGCATTACAGTGCTTATCTAGAGTATGAGGCTGGATTCAAATTCATTCTCTACCTTACTGTAAGTTCCTTGAGAGCAGTGACAAGGCTGTGCTCTAGCCCATGATAGATCCTCAATGAATTTAGATAAATAAGGGAGAAGCAAGACTAGACCCTTAAGAGGGAGGCACATTTCTGTTTTAAAGAGTATCCTACTTTACTTTCCCTGCTTCAGATCTCCACCTCAGACTTGTTAGCTAAGGAGTTCCAAATGTATAAAACAATTCTAAGTCAGAAGCTGGGACCAACACCAAACTTCTGCTCCGCAGTGTCTCCTAAGTCCTTCCTCCAACCACCCAACTATCACTTGATGGCACTCTTCTCAGGTGAGCAGCAGGTGTAAAAAAAGATAACTGGCACTTAATAGAGGCTTTTTCCTGGTGTTATTAAATAAAGTGAAAGAATTTTTTTTTTAAGGGTGGTATTGGCTACAGGAAGTAAAATAGCTAGAATCATAAAGTTCTATAGAAGAGAGAACATTTCAGAAAATATTTACTCGTAAGGATTTCTAGACTTGTGCTGCCCAGACCAAGTGCTGCCCAGACTTACATATGTGAGTCACATATGTAATTTTAAGATTTACAACAGCTATGTTTCATCTTACTCCAAAGAGTAAAGATGGATGAAAATAAATGGATAAAAAAAATCAATGAAAAGTGGCCAAATTTAAAAAAAAAAAAAAAAAAGAGAGAGAGAGAGAGGAAGAGAATGGTGAGCAGGCACTTTGGGGGGGGGGGGAGCGGGGCACCACCTCTATTGATTTTTCATTTATTTATCTTTGTTCTTTGGCCCGTGTGGGCCTCCCATCACAGGGGCCTCTCTTGTCACAGAGCACCAGTTTTGCGCGCATGCGCTCCAGAGCTCCAGCTCAGTAGTTGGACACATTGATCCAGCCACTCTGCGGCACGTGGGATCTTCCCAGGCCAGAGATCGAACCGGCGCCCCTGGCACTGCAAGGCGGTGTCCTTACCCACTGGGCCACCAGGGGAGCCCGTGAGCAGCCACTTTGATTGAGAGTTTCCAGAGCTACCTGCCCACTGGTCAGTGAACAATGTGGCCTCGGTACCAATTCTACTGGAACCTGCAGCTGACTCTCTGAATGAAGTATTCTAAAATATTTTGGCCATTCAAGGTGGGAAGGATGGGGGGAAAAGGACAGTTAGGGAGTTTGGGATGGACATGTACACACTGCTTTATTTACAATGGATAATCAACAAGGTCCTATTGTATAGCACACGGAACTGCTCAGTGTTATGTGGCAGCCTGTAAGGGAGGGGAATTTGGGGAAGAATGGACACATGTATATGTATGGCTGAGTTCCTCTGCTGTCCACCTGAAACTATCACAACATTGTTAATGGGCTACATTTCAATTCAAAGTAAAAAGTTAAAATTAGATGAAAACAAAAATTCCGGCCTTATCAGAAAAGTGTGGAAGGACATACTAACAAACGGCTCCAGGTGACATACTTGGAGATACAGCCAAGAGACCAAGAACAGACATCACAACAGACAATAGCAGATCCTTTAAACTCAGGGATAAGGCAACTAGAATCATGACACTAAAAGGGGTAGGTGAAGAGGGGTGTGGAAAGAAGGGTGGCATGGTCTTTAGCCTTCACATCCCATTTGCTCTGCCAGGCTCATGGGGGTATTTACAAAGCAGTGGGCCCCAGAGACTTGAGAAGAATTCAATCACATGGTTTGGTCACATATGTCCTCTTTAAGAAAGAACAGTCTCCTTTCAGCTTTTTCAAAAACTTGGCACCAAGTTCCAAAAACCACCAACCTGCTCTCAGAGCCTCCTTTCTACTCCTCATCAAACACCAATAGCAAGTTCAAGGCCGTGGGAGGGTGGGGAAACCCACTCAAGATAATTTTTTCCACATGAACTACAGTTCTGCTTATTTTGGATTAGCGAGAGGTAGAGGATCGGGATTTTATCTGGGGTAGAACAAAGGCATAATCAGCAATAAGTTTAAAGGGGCACGGCTACTTAACTTACACATTATGAAAGACACGAGAGGAGGCAGGTGTGTAGGAAAGGGAACGAAGGAAAGAAATTTAGGCATAGGATTAGGCTCTCTGAAACAGATGGCCCAACAGAAGCCCAGCAAACCTGGATTCTAGTTCAGATCTGCTTCCAGCTCATTAGGCCATCCACAGATGGCCTTCCTCCTCAAAGGAAGGTCTGACTTGATTGTCAACCCCCCTCAAGTTCTAGCATGCTAAGGTTCTGTTAAGAAGGCCTGTATCTCAGACTCCCTGGGAGAGTGAAAGCAGCCTTTGTCCACTCATCTGTCAAGTGCTTACTGTGTACTTAGTGGGAAGAGACACACAGAAATAAACATGACCTCTTGTCCTTGTTCTCAAGGAGCCAACAGCCTAGCACAGGAGAATAATGATGCTATGAACTTTTAGACCCTTTCTAAAGTACAAACAGAAATCATTAAAGACTATATGGAAAAAGCAGAATGATATCATATAGTGAAATGACCAGAGACTTGGAATTAAAGATATATAGAGATGAATCCCAATATAGCTACTGTGCTACCTTAGACACGTCACTTTACTCTGATAGCCTCAGGTTTTTGAAGTATAAAAGGGTACCTACTCCAATTTGTCTGTATAGATTATGTGAGTTAATGCATGGAAAACTTTCAGAACAGTACCCAACAAGGCGAGCATTCAATACAAGTAACACAGTAAATATAAGGATTCAATATAATAACTCTTATATTTCAGTGGTGGCTTCACAGCCGGCTCAGTGGTAAATAATCAGCCTGCAGTGCAGGAGACATGGGTTCGATTCCTGGGTTGGGAAGATCCCCTGGAGAAGGAAATGGCAACCCACTGCAGTATTCTTGCCTGGAAAATCCCATGGACAGAGTAGCCTGGCAGGCTACAGGTCCATGAAGTCGCAAAGAGTTGGACACAACTGAGTGACTAAGAAACATTTCAATAGCATCGCCGAACTACAGTTCTGCTTATTTTGGATTAGCGAGAGGTAGAGGATCGGGATTTTATCTGGGGTAGAACAAAGGCATAATCAGCAATAAGTTTAAAGGGCACGGCTACTTAACTTAAACATTATGAAAGACACGAGAGGAGGCAGGTGTGTAGGAAAGGGAACGAAGGAAAGAAATTTAGGCATAGGATTAGGCTCTCTGAAACAGATGGCCCAACAGAAGCCCAGCAAACCTGGATTCTAGTTCAGATCTGCTTCCAGCTCATTAGGCCATCCACAGATGGCCTTCCTCCTCAAAGGAAGGTCTGACTTGATTGTCAACCCCCCTCAAGTTCTAGCATGCTAAGGTTCTGTTAAGAAGGCCTGTATCTCAGACTCCCTGGGAGAGTGAAAGCAGCCTTTGTCCACTCATCTGTCAAGTGCTTACTGTGTACTTAGTGGGAAGAGACACACAGAAATAAACATGACCTCTTGTCCTTGTTCTCAAGGAGCCAACAGCCTAGCACAGGAGAATAATGATGCTATGAACTTTTAGACCCTTTCTAAAGTACAAACAGAAATCATTAAAGACTATATGGAAAAAGCAGAATGATATCATATAGTGAAATGACCAGAGACTTGGAATTAAAGATATATAGAGATGAATCCCAATATAGCTACTGTGCTACCTTAGACACGTCACTTTACTCTGATAGCCTCAGGTTTTTGAAGTATAAAAGGGTACCTACTCCAATTTGTCTGTATAGATTATGTGAGTTAATGCATGGAAAACTTTCAGAACAGTACCCAACAAGGCGAGCATTCAATACAAGTAACACAGTAAATATAAGGATTCAATATAATAACTCTTATATTTCAGTGGTGGCTTCACAGCCGGCTCAGTGGTAAATAATCAGCCTGCAGTGCAGGAGACATGGGTTCGATTCCTGGGTTGGGAAGATCCCCTGGAGAAGGAAATGGCAACCCACTGCAGTATTCTTGCCTGGAAAATCCCATGGACAGAGTAGCCTGGCAGGCTACAGGTCCATGAAGTCGCAAAGAGTTGGACACAACTGAGTGACTAAGAAACATTTCAATAGCAGCAGTGTATATAAAACAACAGGCACAGCTGTATAAGTAATGACAGCTCTTACTGTGGCTTCAGACGACTGGAAATTTACAGAATCACATATGTAAGGGAGCAAAGACTGCAATGAGGTAACCAACATAATCAACATAGTAAAAGCGCTGAGGTATCGAGACCCTCTCTACCAGGGAGGCTGGAAAGCCAGATTCTGTTCAGGGCTTGAAAAGCAGCTGCTAGGGTGAGAGCCTAGTGCCTGACAAGGGCAGGCAGAGGGGCTGGGTGCACGCAACAGTCTACCACGGGGAAAACGGTAAGTTACAATTTTCCCTGGTTAATTTATCTGTGTCTACTGTAGCATTTACTGGCATTCTGCTTAGTAAATTAAGTTGAAGCTTCTTCATTAAGAAAGGTGTTTTTACTCAAGGTTCTCAGCCTAAGAGCAGGGTCTCTGGTGCCATCTGGTGGCTACACATCTGGTTTAACACTCTGCTCAACCAAGGGCTTACACTTGATGCTGTGAAAGCCACAACACAAGGGGAAGGTGTGGCCCTAATTTCTCCTCCAGAATTTGGGGTGATGAAACAAACACATGAACTGGGAAGCCATGCAAAGCATCAAGCACTACTATGGGAGTTCAGAGGTGAGATGCAGCAGTGTGGGCAGGCGGTACCAAGGGAAGACTGTCCGGAAGTGTGTGTATGTGTATCTAAGCCCTTCACCCTTCTTTCCCTGAACCCACAAATATGAAGCTGAAGGTGGCTTTATTATGATGTTTGTGTGCACGTCTGTGTATGCATATTAGCCATTCATCCTTCTTTCCCTGAGCCTACAAAAATGAAGCAGAGGGCTTCCCTGGTGGTCCACTGGATAAGGACACTACCTCTCAATGCAAGGGTGCGGGTTCAATCCCTGGCCTGGGAAGATCCCATGTGCTGCGGAGTGGCTGAACCGATGTGTCCAACTACCGAGCCGGAGCTCTGGAGTGCATGCACCCAGAGCTGGTGCTCTGCAGAGAGAGAGGCCACTGAGATGGGAGGCCCACACAGGCCAAAGAAAAAAGATGGATGAAAATAGATAGATGAAAGACCAATACAAGTGGCCAAAAAAAAAAGAAAAAGAAAATAAATGGATGAGAGACCAATAAAAGTGGCCAAAATTTTAAAAAAAAAAGTGAAGACTAGCCTGAAACTGACTCACTAATCCATTCAGCAAATATTTGCTGGGGAACAATCCCAGATTCTCCAATCTGGAAGGTAAGAATAGCAACATCCCACTCAGCTCTCCACAAGACTCCACAGTTGAGACAATGATGGCAGACGCTACAGTAAGAACCAGCCAGCCCTTACCTAAATGGACTGTCTGTGTTTAGATTCCTTTCATCTCAGAAACTGTCATTCACAAAAAGTCAAAAAAGAGCTCCCAGATGAATCCTTCTCTGGACACCAGCTCCCCTTCCAGTGGCACTTCTGACTTTCAGGATCCACATCGCCTCTGCACCTGCCTGTGCTGTGGGACAGGCATCACCCGCCATGCTTGGCTGAGAGCAATAATGAGGATGAAACAGAAACTATTAAGTTCGTGGAGTAAAGCCAAGAGACTCACGGCCTGAATCAGCTTGAAAAAACACTGACAAATGGACAGAGGGCAACTGGAAGAAGGTGTCTGAGATATGCTTCAAGGCTCTGGTCAACACTGTCATGAATGAAGTGGATGAAAATACAAAGGATCTGCTTCCCAAACTGTGACTGGCACAAAGCTTGGAACGGAGAGAGGAGCAAGGCAGTGAACATGGAAAACAGAAACAAGACCTGAAATCAATAAAACTCATTCCTAGAGTTCTTCTAGCTAAAACATTCTGTGACCTGGCAAGTTGAAATGAAGAACCAAAACCTCAGGGTGAAACCTCACCAACTACCCAAGCACAGGATGGGGAAGGAGCAGCTTAAGAGCAGCTCAAGTGAAAGAGATCCGGGGGTTTCAACCGAACCACAAACTGCCAGGGAGTAGATGTCAACGGGTAATTACCAAAAAGCCAAGGCAACACTATGCTACTTAGCTAAGAATAAACTGAATGAAGGAGGCAGTTGTTCTGCCATTCTCTGCTCTGTTAAAGCATCCTTGGGCCCTGGGATCAGGTCTTAGGACCACAATGTACAAAGAACACTGACGAATAAGCATGACCATACAGAGCAGCCAGGATCACCAAGGGCCTGGAAACCAAATCACAAAAGGAACAGCTGAAGGCGCTGGGATAATAGGCCTGGACAAAACTATAGGAAGGTGTGGTTATTACCTGAAGATCATCCAGAAACCCAGCAAGCAGATATAGTCAGTGTATTTCCTGTGACCTGGTAAGATCCACGTATTACTAGAATATTCTACAGGGTAGAAACTTGGTTGACAATTACCTCTTACGATACCTCTGGCAAATGGTCAACCTTACCACATGAAGCAGACATTCCAGATAGATAGATAATACATGTGCTAGACAGTTCTTCCTTGATGCTGACCTGAAAAATCTATCGTTGTCTCCCTTTGGCCTTTGGGTCAAACTCTTGTCCTTCAGAGAAGTGCAGAGTAAGTTTACTCCCTATTTCTAATGCCTGCTCTCCTAATACCTAAAATTGTGTCTTTTCCCCCTAAGTCGTCTCCTCTCCAGGTAAAAGAGTCACTCAAGCAGGCATTTAACAAACACTTGCTGGGCATTTGCTGGACACCATGCTAAAAACTGAGGAATTCAGAGTCAATAAGCAAAACCTTCACAAGGAGAAGTCTACTGAGAAGAGAGAAACAGCCCTAACGCAGATGCTAAGGGCTGTAATGGAGTTGGCCCTGGTGTCCAGGAAAGCAGAGCAGAAGTGCCCCACTCCATGTGGAGGAACCGTCATCTCTGTCCTGGGTGGTACAACAGGTGCAGGCAGAGAAAGGCGGCATGATGCGGGAACAAGGCATCCTTGAGAGAGTACACTAGTACCCAAGGGAGGGGTGAGAAATGAGCCTAAAGAGGCAGGCAAGGCCCTGAGGAGGCTGATCACACTTAGGAGTTTTTATTATATTCTGGGGAGAAAAGTTTTTCTCATAGAAAGTGTACCACAGGGCTTCCCTGGTGGTCCAGTGGGTAAGGACACTGGAGATCAGGTCTTAAAAAGGACCATGCTACTTAGCTAAGAATAAACTGAATGAAGGAGGCAGTTGTTCTGCCATTCTCTGCTCTGTTAAAGCATCCTTGGGCCCTGGGATCAGGTCTTAGGACCACAATGTACAAAGAACACTGACGAATAAGCATGACCATACAGAGCAGCCAGGATCACCAAGGGCCTGGAAACCAAATCACAAAAGGAACAGCTGAAGGCGCTGGGATAATAGGCCTGGACAAAACTATAGGAAGGTGTGGTTATTACCTGAAGATCATCCAGAAACCCAGCAAGCAGATATAGTCAGTGTATTTCCTGTGACCTGGTAAGATCCACGTATTACTAGAATATTCTACAGGGTAGAAACTTGGTTGACAATTACCTCTTACGATACCTCTGGCAAATGGTCAACCTTACCACATGAAGCAGACATTCCAGATAGATAGATAATACATGTGCTAGACAGTTCTTCCTTGATGCTGACCTGAAAAATCTATCGTTGTCTCCCTTTGGCCTTTGGGTCAAACTCTTGTCCTTCAGAGAAGTGCAGAGTAAGTTTACTCCCTATTTCTAATGCCTGCTCTCCTAATACCTAAAATTGTGTCTTTTCCCCCTAAGTCGTCTCCTCTCCAGGTAAAAGAGTCACTCAAGCAGGCATTTAACAAACACTTGCTGGGCATTTGCTGGACACCATGCTAAAAACTGAGGAATTCAGAGTCAATAAGCAAAACCTTCACAAGGAGAAGTCTACTGAGAAGAGAGAAACAGCCCTAACGCAGATGCTAAGGGCTGTAATGGAGTTGGCCCTGGTGTCCAGGAAAGCAGAGCAGAAGTGCCCCACTCCATGTGGAGGAACCGTCATCTCTGTCCTGGGTGGTACAACAGGTGCAGGCAGAGAAAGGCGGCATGATGCGGGAACAAGGCATCCTTGAGAGAGTACACTAGTACCCAAGGGAGGGGTGAGAAATGAGCCTAAAGAGGCAGGCAAGGCCCTGAGGAGGCTGATCACACTTAGGAGTTTTTATTATATTCTGGGGAGAAAAGTTTTTCTCATAGAAAGTGTACCACAGGGCTTCCCTGGTGGTCCAGTGGGTAAGGACACTGCCTTGCAGTGCAAGGGGCGCCGGTTCGATCCCTGGCCTGGGAAGATCCCATGTGCTGCGGAGTGGCTGAACCGATGTGTCCAATTACCGAGCCAGAGCTCTGGAGCGCATGCACCCAGAGCTGGTGCTCTGCTACAACAGAAGCCACTGAGATGGGAAGCCCACACGGGCCGAAGAACAAAGATGGATGAAAATGGACAAATGAAAGACCAATAGAAGTGGTCCGCCCGCCCGCCTCCCTCCCCAGCCCGCTCCCCTCCTCCAAAAAAAAAAGAAAGTGTATCACAACCCTTTATCATCTCAGCATTCTCGAGCCACTTTCTAGTGACCCTTTTATCTTGGTCTGAGAAAAACCTACAGTATTTTAAAGATTTCCAGGTAGATTTTGTCACTGATCCATTCCAGGAGGAAATAGCAATTCAGGCAACAAGAGTCTGAAGAGACTATATTTGGTAACAGACAGAGATGATGAAAGCTTCTCCTTGGAGATCTTTAAAAATAGGATACTTTTCCAAGCATGGGCTTACTCCTTCCCCTAACACCCCTGAGGGAGTGAAAGAGCAAATAAGATTAGACTCTGCATAGATGATGAAAACTGAGGACAGAGAAGCCAAACATCAAGTGTGGGCTGGGCTAGGCTTCCAACCCAGATCTTCTGTCTCCTGAGTTCTGCCTCCCAGCACTGGTTGCCCAACAGAGGCAAGACGACAGAGACCAAAGTGGGAGTGGTTGTGAAAATACTGCAATTCAAGATAAAGAGGTGGGCAAAGCCATTAAAGGAAAACTCAGGGGAATTAAAGACAGAAATGACTATGAAAGAACTGTCAACCATCTTCTGAAGCTTTTGGAAACCTCAAAAAATGGTTGAGTACTCCACGGAAAGAGCACTTAACCAAGAACCAGATTTTATGTCCGGCTCTCCAAAGGAGGCTTCCAGGTGGTGCTAGTGGTAAAGAACCCACCTGCCAGTGCAGAAGACATAAGGGATGTGAGTTCGATCCCTGGGTCAAGAAGACCCCCTGAAGGAGAGTATGACGGCCCACTCCATTATTCTTGCCTGGAGAATCCCATGGACAGAGGAGCCTGGCGGTTACAGTGCACGGGATCACACAGAGTCAGACACGACTGAAGCAACTGAGCAGGCATGCTCCAATGTAATGATCACATGTTCCTCACAAATCACTTCTGGATCTGCACTTCGGTTTGCACATATGAAAAATGGAGACAAATCTTCATCCTATCTTACAAAGCTATTTGCTGTGAGGTTCCAAAGAGACAACAGAGAAGTATTTTTTTTTTAAATCAAGTTCAAAACAATAAGCAGTATAAGGTATCACTATTGCTGCTGCTATTGAAAAGAATAGGACCTGAAATTTCAGTACAGAAAACAGGAGGAGAGTTTGCTCCCAATAGCAGTTTAGACCAAGTTTCTCTTCTTTTAACCTAAAGTTTCTTCCCGTTGAACTCCTAAATTACAGAGAGAAGTTTGATAATTATCTCAGTGAAACCAGTGGGCTGGCACACTTGCTATTCCTTAGTCTCACCGCTGGCAATATCCATGATGTCCTCGGTCCTAGAGTCTAGGACAGTGCTTCTCATTCTGGATGCATTTTCTCCCTAGGGGACATCTGGCAATGTCTGGAGACATTTTTAGTTGTCACAAATGGGGAGGGGTGCTATCAGTCACCTGGTGGGTAGAGATCAGGGCTGCTGCTCAACATCCTACAATGCACAAGGCTAACCACCACCGACCCTGTCCACATTACCCCCCAAAATAAAGAATCATCTGGCCAAAATGTCAACAGGCTCCCTACTGAGAAACCTTTAAGAGAATAGAGCTGGTGTTGGGCAGCCAACCAGGAGGAGTGAAGAACAAAAAATTTCATTCAGTTGGAGGGGAAACAGCCTTATCAATTAATCCCATCATTTCCTGGCATACCATGCAAAGCTCTGACAGCTAACCTCAAACAGCTCATGTTTCTTACTATTCAACAACAATCCCAGTGCTTCTCCTTTACAAAACATTCTCGGGGGAGTTATACTGTTTTGATTCTTTTCTTTATTCCTATTCCCCACTCCACAGACATTCTAATGTTTTTAATATGTGTATTTTGTTTTGAAAATAACTGTAATATTTATTTTTGACATACCTGAGTAGCAAAAGCATTTTTAAATTAATCTTTATTGGGGTGCAGTTGTTTTACAATGTTGTGACAGTTTCTTGCTGTACAGTAAAGTGAATCAGTCACATGTTAATATGATTTATTAATGGCACTGTGTTGTGTATCTTCCCGTTTGATACTTTTTCACTCAGTACTAAGCTTTTAAGGTCCATAAGCTGTTATGCGCACACAGTGTCAAAGTATGCATCCACCACCTACTGCCTGTTTACTCAGAGACAGGTATCGAGACTGCCCCCAACGCTCAATTAACTGCCAGAATTAACATTTAAAGAACCCTGGGCTCTTAGGATATGGTACAGCGACGTATGGCTGACGCTGTATGCCTTTCTCTTCTTTTAACCTAAAGTTTCTTCCGTTGAACTCCTAAATTACAGAGAGAAGTTTGATAATTATCTCAGTGAAACCAGTGGGCTGGCACACTTGCTATTCCTTAGTCTCACCGCTGGCAATATCCATGATGTCCTCGGTCCTAGAGTCTAGGACAGTGCTTCTCATTCTGGATGCATTTTCTCCCTAGGGGACATCTGGCAATGTCTGGAGACATTTTTAGTTGTCACAAATGGGGAGGGGTGCTATCAGTCACCTGGTGGGTAGAGATCAGGGCTGCTGCTCAACATCCTACAATGCACAAGGCTAACCACCACCGACCCTGTCCACATTACCCCCCAAAATAAAGAATCATCTGGCCAAAATGTCAACAGGCTCCCTACTGAGAAACCTTTAAGAGAATAGAGCTGGTGTTGGGCAGCCAACCAGGAGGAGTGAAGAACAAAAAATTTCATTCAGTTGGAGGGGAAACAGCCTTATCAATTAATCCCATCATTTCCTGGCATACCATGCAAAGCTCTGACAGCTAACCTCAAACAGCTCATGTTTCTTACTATTCAACAACAATCCCAGTGCTTCTCCTTTACAAAACATTCTCGGGGGAGTTATACTGTTTTGATTCTTTTCTTTATTCCTATTCCCCACTCCACAGACATTCTAATGTTTTTAATATGTGTATTTTGTTTTGAAAATAACTGTAATATTTATTTTTGACATACCTGAGTAGCAAAAGCATTTTTAAATTAATCTTTATTGGGGTGCAGTTGTTTTACAATGTTGTGACAGTTTCTTGCTGTACAGTAAAGTGAATCAGTCACATGTTAATATGATTTATTAATGGCACTGTGTTGTGTATCTTCCCGTTTGATACTTTTTCACTCAGTACTAAGCTTTTAAGGTCCATAAGCTGTTATGCGCACACAGTGTCAAAGTATGCATCCACCACCTACTGCCTGTTTACTCAGAGACAGGTATCGAGACTGCCCCCAACGCTTCAATTAACTGCCAGAATTAACATTTAAATGAACACTTTCTCATATGGCCTCTTAGGATATGGTACAGACGTACACGTATGCTCCAGGGACTGAACGCTGTGATGCTGCTCTTCACAAGGCCTGCCACAGGCTTCATACCCACAACAACTGCACAGGGGACCCTCCAACCTCTGACCCGTGCCCACACTTGGGAATACTCACCTTTCTAGTTTCTAGCCAATCGAATTAACTGCTAATTTGCTGCTACTTTAATGCTCATTTCTCTAACTAGTACTGAGTTTTTTGGGGTATTTCTTCTCAGGCTTGACGGATTTCTGGATTTCCTCTCCTATAAACTGCCTGCTCATATTCTTTGTCTATTTTTTTCTACTGGAATTGCTGTCTTTTATTTGTTGATTTACTCTGTATAGTCTAGATATCAATATTAATCTATTGTCAGTTTCAACTATTATTAATCTTCCATCTGGTAGCTTCGCTGGTGAAGAATCTGCCTGCAATGCAGGAGACCTCGGTTCAACTCTTGGGTCCAGAAGATCTCCTGCAGAAGCAAAAGGCTGCCCAATCCAGTATTCTTGTCTGGAGAATTCCATGGCTCGACCATGGGTTGGTCACAAAGTGTTGGACACGACTTGACTTTCACATAGCACATATCTTGTTGTCAGCTAACTTTGCCTTTAGTATCCTTTATAGAACAAAAACCTTTAATCTTAATCAAATTTGTCAAGTCTTTATCTTATTAGTCTATACATTTTTCATTAACTTTGTAATTTTGCCTTTCATAATTAGCTCTTTAATCCATCTTTAGTTCCTTTTCTGTATGCAGTGTCATGTAGGAATTTAGTTTTAATTTTTCTCCATATGGTGAGCCAATTTTCTTTTCTTTTTTTTTTTAAGAGCTCAGCTTTTTATTGAATGTGTTACTAAAGAGGTTTAGTCAAAAGACCAAAGCCCATGTCATCGTCAGACTCTTCAGATTCTTCTTTCTTTACTTCTACTTTCTTCCCCTCAGCTGGGGCAGCAGTGGTGGTTGGGGCAGGACTCCCCGCGGGTGCAGCACCAGCTGCTGGGGCAGGTCCACCAGCCCCCACGTTGCAGACAAGGCTCCTGATGTTGACACTGGCCAAAACCTTTGCAAACAAGTCTAGCCAGAAAGGCTCAACATTTACACTGGCTGCTTTAATGATAGCATTGATCTTATCCTCCATGACCGTCACTTCATTGTTGTGCAGAATGAGGGCCAAGCGGATACCGGCGAGTTCCGAGACGGAGGCCATGGTGCAGGAGAGTGCTAGGTGGAGTTGAGGCGTCCCCTAATACTCACCTTTCTAGTTTCTAGCCAATCGAATTAACTGCTAATTTGCTGCTACTTTAATGCTCATTTCTCTAACTAGTACTGAGTTTTTTGGGGTATTTCTTCTCAGGCTTGACGGATTTCTGGATTTCCTCTCCTATAAACTGCCTGCTCATATTCTTTGTCTATTTTTTTCTACTGGAATTGCTGTCTTTTATTTGTTGATTTACTCTGTATAGTCTAGATATCAATATTAATCTATTGTCAGTTTCAACTATTATTAATCTTCCATCTGGTAGCTTCGCTGGTGAAGAATCTGCCTGCAATGCAGGAGACCTCGGTTCAACTCTTGGGTCCAGAAGATCTCCTGCAGAAGCAAAAGGCTGCCCAATCCAGTATTCTTGTCTGGAGAATTCCATGGCTCGACCATGGGTTGGTCACAAAGTGTTGGACACGACTTGACTTTCACATAGCACATATCTTGTTGTCAGCTAACTTTGCCTTTAGTATCCTTTATAGAACAAAAACCTTTAATCTTAATCAAATTTGTCAAGTCTTTATCTTATTAGTCTATACATTTTTCATTAACTTTGTAATTTTGCCTTTCATAATTAGCTCTTTAATCCATCTTTAGTTCCTTTTCTGTATGCAGTGTCATGTAGGAATTTAGTTTTAATTTTTCTCCATATGGTGAGCCAATTTTCTTTTCTTTTTTTTTTTAAGAGCTCAGCTTTTTATTGAATGTGTTACTAAAGAGGTTTAGTCAAAAGACCAAAGCCCATGTCATCGTCAGACTCTTCAGATTCTTCTTTCTTTACTTCTACTTTCTTCCCCTCAGCTGGGGCAGCAGTGGTGGTTGGGGCAGGACTCCCCGCGGGTGCAGCACCAGCTGCTGGGGCAGGTCCACCAGCCCCCACGTTGCAGACAAGGCTCCTGATGTTGACACTGGCCAAAACCTTTGCAAACAAGTCTAGCCAGAAAGGCTCAACATTTACACTGGCTGCTTTAATGATAGCATTGATCTTATCCTCCATGACCGTCACTTCATTGTTGTGCAGAATGAGGGCCAAGCGGATACCGGCGAGTTCCGAGACGGAGGCCATGGTGCAGGAGAGTGCTAGGTGGAGGCTGCCGGGCGTGGTGCTAGTCGCCGAGTGAAGTGAGGGCCTCACCCCAAAACGACCTTAGCTTCCTTGGAAGAACTGAGCACCTTAGTGGCAGTGGAAGAAAGAGCCAGTTTTCTTAATGTAATCTGCTTGGCAGTGACTTCTGTCTTCACTGATTGGTGATTACACCTTTAGTTTATATTAAGTTCCCATCATACAGGGAACTATAAGTTATATCCATTGTGAAAATATATTACAACTAACCTAGCTACTCACCTATACATTGTTTAGTTTTTGTTATTACAAATAGTGCTGACATGAAAATTCTGGTACATCCTCCTTCCTGGGATGCATGTGCAAACTTATGGTGTATATCTAGGAATTAAGCTCCTGGATCACAGGGAATATGAATATTCAACTTTATGAACTCTTTCTCAAAGTGATTTCTCCAGGAAGGAAGCAACACTGACTGCAGTCCTAGCGCTGAACCAAAAAGAATGAAAGAATATCTGCTACTTGAACAAACACACAGACATCAGGGAAGTGGGGACAGCATGGGAGTCAGAGGGGCTGGATGTGAACGCTGATTCTGCTAACCACTCGCTGAGCAGAACCTGGTTAATCTGAGCTTGTTTCCTGATCCATACGATCCATACGGTGACAAAAATAAAACTATCCCACCTCACAGTAAAATACTTGGCACATTATAAAGTACTCAATAAATGGTAGGTGGTGTTACTATTGTTTATGTAATGGTGAAGTTCATATCTTAGCGATGGCACAACTATGTTCTGTTTCTTCTCCCTGCAGCCCATTTTCAGCCTAGAGCATCTGAGGGTAAAGGGTCCCCCAAGAACTTTAAACTGAGAGCTATAACAAGTACCTAAAATCCATTTAGGCAGGAAGAAGAACTTTAGATGCTCCACAACGAAAAACAAGGAATAACAAGAGATGGGCCATCCACACAGAACAGCAAATAATAGAATCCTCAATCCATGGGATGGTTCAAATATCTAATCTATAAAGTACCAATCTTAAACATAAAATTAGAGCAATCTGGGGAAACAGACTGCACCACGTATGTAAAAATGCTTATTTCTAACATACAAAAAACACATATCAATTAGTAAGAAACATTTTAAAAGAATTCTAAGCAAGGACATAAAATGTTACTAAACACACCACATGGTTCAGCTGTGAATAACATTTGATACATCACAATAAAAACTGGAGGAGGGAAAGTGTGTATGTGATGGATACAGACATAGTGGTATAAGATAATTACCACCTTCCATGGTAGGATGTCCATACATATTCAGAAGTAAAATTATACACACACACACACACACACACACACGCCAAGGATGGATACAGGGAGGCAGAGGATTCTTTCTTTCTAAGCTGTACACAACTACTTTTAAATTCATATATTTTAATCATATTAGATTTGACAAAGATTAAAAATACTGAAGATTCTCTATATTGTCTTTAACACTAGGTCATAGCACTGCTTAAGATCTGTTGGTGGGATTGCAAACTGCTGTAACTTTTGAAGGGCCATCTGACAAGATCCATTAATAATTAAATGGCAATTCTAGTTGACCAGGCAATTCCATTTTTAGGAATTCATTCTATAAAAATGCTGGCCCAGCTATACAAATTGTGTATGTAAAAAGTTTACTGAATCATTGCTTGCGTTGAACAAGTCTATCGGTGCCATTTTCCAATAGCATTTACTCAGTTCATGTCTCTATGCCACATTTTGGTAATTCACACAATAGTTCACTTTTTTTATTATTATTATGTTTGTTATGTGATCAGTGATCAAACTTAGTCAACAAGCACTGTACATGTTCTGACTGCTCCACTGATCAGTCACTTCCCGTCTTTCTCCTTCTCCTTGGGCCTCCCTATTCCCTGAGACACACACATATTGAAATTAGACCAACTAATAATCCTGCAATGACCTGTAAGTACTCAAGTGAAAGGAAGAATCACCATCTTTCATTTTAAATCAAAAGCTAGAAGTGATTAAGCTCAGTGAGAGCTTAATCTCACGGGTATGTTGAAAGCTAAGACAGGTTAGGCCTCTTGTGCCAGTGAACCTATGTTGTGAATGCGAAAGCTTGAAGGAAACTAATCATAAATACAATTAACAAATTAGAGCAATCTGGAAACAGACTGCCCCGTATGTAAAAATGCTTATTTCTAACATACAAAAAACACATATCAATTAGTAAGAAACATTTTAAAAGAATTCTAAGCAAGGACATAAAATGTTACTAAACACACCACATGGTTCAGCTGTGAATAACATTTGATACATCACAATAAAAACTGGAGGAGGGAAAGTGTGTATGTGATGGATACAGACATAGTGGTATAAGATAATTACCACCTTCCATGGTAGGATGTCCATACATATTCAGAAGTAAAATTATACACACACACACACACACACACACGCGCCAAGGATGGATACAGGGAGGCAGAGGATTCTTTCTTTCTAAGCTGTACACAACTACTTTTAAATTCATATATTTTAATCATATTAGATTTGACAAAGATTAAAAATACTGAAGATTCTCTATATTGTCTTTAACACTAGGTCATAGCACTGCTTAAGATCTGTTGGTGGGATTGCAAACTGCTGTAACTTTTGAAGGGCCATCTGACAAGATCCATTAATAATTAAATGGCAATTCTAGTTGACCAGGCAATTCCATTTTTAGGAATTCATTCTATAAAAATGCTGGCCCAGCTATACAAATTGTGTATGTAAAAAGTTTACTGAATCATTGCTTGCGTTGAACAAGTCTATCGGTGCCATTTTCCAATAGCATTTACTCAGTTCATGTCTCTATGCCACATTTTGGTAATTCACACAATAGTTCACTTTTTTTATTATTATTATGTTTGTTATGTGATCAGTGATCAAACTTAGTCAACAAGCACTGTACATGTTCTGACTGCTCCACTGATCAGTCACTTCCCGTCTTTCTCCTTCTCCTTGGGCCTCCCTATTCCCTGAGACACACACATATTGAAATTAGACCAACTAATAATCCTGCAATGACCTGTAAGTACTCAAGTGAAAGGAAGAATCACCATCTTTCATTTTAAATCAAAAGCTAGAAGTGATTAAGCTCAGTGAGAGCTTAATCTCACGGGTATGTTGAAAGCTAAGACAGGTTAGGCCTCTTGTGCCAGTGAACCTATGTTGTGAATGCAAGGGAAAAGTTCTTGAAGGAAATTAAAAGTGTTACTCCATTAAACACATGAATGATAAGAAATCACTCCTCTTGGTAATTCACATGATACAGATTTTACAGCTAAGAAGGAGCACACAGAAGTCCAGTCAACCGTCCCATAAAACTCACAAAAATCCACTCCACAGCATCCCTCACTGTGGGTTGTCCAGCCCCTAATAAAATGTGGTTGTGATGGGAAGATCATTCCTTTCTAAGACAGTTCATTCCACCATGGAACAGTCCTTACTGTTAAAGATTTCCAAAATCTGCATTCTTAAAACTCTCATTCCTTAGTTTTAATTTGGGACTGTGGAGTTAAACAGATAAAAATAACGAAAAAATACTTTAAAGCTTGAAGAGACATTAACAATCATCTAGTATTAAATCCTCATTTTAAAGATGAAACATGAAGATAAGGAGAATATGTTGCCTCAATAATTTAGGGACCACGCCCCTGCTCAGTCTGAAGGATTGGTCGTCGCCCCCGTCCCCTGGCAACATAATTCTTTTAAAAGAAAAAGGGGGGAATGAAAGGGGTACATAGGAAGATTTGATAGGGAGGCTAGCGGGTCCCAAGGACAAGGAGGAGAAGAGGAAAGACAAGGAGAACTAAAGGCAAAGATCTTCAGTGCTGAAACTGAAAACTTCTAGTCTTATGTTAATCTAGGTTTTTACATTAGAATGTCTTACCTAGCCCTGAGGCCTGGAGACTATCCTAGCTAATCTCATGTTAATGTGGTGGGTGTGAGCCCATAGGGCCTTTACAACCTTAAGAGATTCTTCTTTCTTTTTGGACATCTATTGTTCTTTCATTTATTTATTTTCAGCCTTCTTTGTTCTTCCTGAGGCACTCCTTTTTATTCCTGAGACACACACATATTGAAATTAGACCAACTAATAATCCTGCAATGACCTGTAAGTACTCAAGTGAAAGGAAGAATCACCATCTTTCATTTTAAATCAAAAGCTAGAAGTGATTAAGCTCAGTGAGAGCTTAATCTCACGGGTATGTTGAAAGCTAAGACAGGTTAGGCCTCTTGTGCCAGTGAACCTATGTTGTGAATGCAAGGGAAAAGTTCTTGAAGGAAATTAAAAGTGTTACTCCATTAAACACATGAATGATAAGAAATCACTCCTCTTGGTAATTCACATGATACAGATTTTACAGCTAAGAAGGAGCACACAGAAGTCCAGTCAACCGTCCCATAAAACTCACAAAAATCCACTCCACAGCATCCCTCACTGTGGGTTGTCCAGCCCCTAATAAAATGTGGTTGTGATGGGAAGATCATTCCTTTCTAAGACAGTTCATTCCACCATGGAACAGTCCTTACTGTTAAAGATTTCCAAAATCTGCATTCTTAAAACTCTCATTCCTTAGTTTTAATTTGGGACTGTGGAGTTAAACAGATAAAAATAACGAAAAAATACTTTAAAGCTTGAAGAGACATTAACAATCATCTAGTATTAAATCCTCATTTTAAAGATGAAACATGAAGATAAGGAGAATATGTTGCCTCAATAATTTAGGGACCACGCCCCTGCTCAGTCTGAAGGATTGGTCGTCGCCCCCGTCCCCTGGCAACATAATTCTTTTAAAAGAAAAAGGGGGGAATGAAAGGGGTACATAGGAAGATTTGATAGGGAGGCTAGCGGGTCCCAAGGACAAGGAGGAGAAGAGGAAAGACAAGGAGAACTAAAGGCAAAGATCTTCAGTGCTGAAACTGAAAACTTCTAGTCTTATGTTAATCTAGGTTTTTACATTAGAATGTCTTACCTAGCCCTGAGGCCTGGAGACTATCCTAGCTAATCTCATGTTAATGTGGTGGGTGTGAGCCCATAGGGCCTTTACAACCTTAAGAGATTCTTCTTTCTTTTTTTGGCCACATCTATTGTTCTTTCATTTATTTATTTTCAGCCTTCTTTGTTCTTTGGCCCCCTGTGGGCCTCCCATTGCAGTGACATCTCTCGTCACAGAGCACCGGCCTGGGCACATGCCCTCCAGAGCTCCG
The DNA here is from genome assembly GCA_022376925.1 of Tragulus kanchil. Classification (NCBI taxonomy): domain Eukaryota; kingdom Metazoa; phylum Chordata; class Mammalia; order Artiodactyla; family Tragulidae; genus Tragulus; species Tragulus kanchil. The sequence goes on from JAIOJX010000006.1 coordinate 49,724,140, forward strand.
GCTTGGTAGTTGGACACATCGGTCCAGCCGCTCCACGGCATGTGGGATCTTTCCAGGCTAGGGCTCGAACTGGCGCTGCTTGCACTGCAAGACGGTGTCCTTACCCACTGGACCACCAGGGAAGCCCTAAGATATTCTTTTGATTTATTGTTTTGGTAACTGACTGGAAGAGACAAATTGCCATGCTTCAACTGGCAAAGGGAAATACTCTTCTATCCCTCTTTCAGTGTCTATGTTGGAAGCTTTTCCCTTATCCTTTCTTACTTTAATAAAATTTTCAGTGCCCAAAAAAAAGATGAAACATGAGAATGAGGAAAGAGAGACTAAGAGGGAATAAATAATCTGTCCAAGGCCCACTGTTAATTAGCTGCCATGCGAGAAAGGATCTTAGGTCAACTGACTCTCACCTCAAGGCTTTTTGTATTACACTAAAATTCCATCCCTCGGGCTTCCCTGGTGGTCCAGTGGGTAAGGACACCGCCTTGCAGTGCAAGGGGCGCCGGTTCGGGCCCTGGCCTGGGAAGATTCCACGTGCCGCGGAGCGGCTGGACTGATGTGTCCAATTACCAAGCCAGAGCTCTGGAGCGCATGTGCCCAGAGCCGGTGCTCTGCGACAACAGAAGCCACCGCAATGAGAGGCCCACAGGAGTCAAAGAACAAAGAGAGATGAAAATAGACAAATGAAAGACCAATAGAAGTGGCCCGCTTACCCCCTCCCTCCCCAACCCGCCCCCCCCAAAATAAATAAATAAATACATTAAAAAAAAAATTCCATCCCTCAAAAAACAGAAGAGAAGGTAACACTTCTTAACGCATCTATGAGGCCACATTATCCTGATATCAAAGCAATATAAATAAAAAGCTCAAACCAATTACTATTATGAATGTGGCGGCAAAAATCTCAACAAAATACCAGCAAACCGAATCTAGCAGCAAATTAAAAGGATTACAGCAGCATGACCCAATGAGATTGATCCCAGGAATGCACCACTGGGTCATCTCAACTGAAGCAGAAAAAGCACCTGAGAAATCCAACACCCATTCAGTGATAAAAACCTTTAACTAGGGATAGAAGGGAACTGCCTTAACATGATAAAGGACCATTTAAGAAATACCCATAGCTAACATACTTAAAAATGAAACACAGAAAGCTTTCCCCTAAGATCAGGAAAAAGAAAAGGCTGCCCATTTCACTATTATTATTTAATACTGTACTGGAAGTTTTAGCCACATTAGGCAAGAAAAGGAAATAGAAGGCATCCAATTGGAAAAAAAGAAGTAAAACAGAGGACAAGATTTATATAAAGTCCTAAAGAATCCACATTAAAAAACTATTAGTTAACAAGCAAAATTCAGCAAAGTTGCAAGACACAAAAGCAACACGCAACAACAATGACTACTCTAAAAAGGAAATTAAAAAAATAATTCCATTCACAAAACATCAAAAAGAATACTAGGGAATAAATTTAATGGATGAGGTATCAGACTTTTATGTTGGAAACTACAAAATGTTAGTAAAAGAAATTAAATGAAAAGACAATTCATGTTCACAGAAGTTCATGAAATGAGAGGATTAATATTGCTAATGTGGCAATATTCCCCAAAGTGAACTATAGATTTAGTGCACGCTCATGGTCAGTCACTCAGTCATGTCAGACTCTTTGTGACCCCATGGACTGCAGCCTGCCAGGCTCCACTGTCTACATAATTTTCCAGGCAAGAGTACTGGCGTGCGTTGCCAATTCTCACTCCAGGGGACCTTCCCGACCCAGAGATGGAACCTGTGTCTCTTGGGTCTCCTACATTGGCAGGAAGATTCCTTTTTTTTTTAAAGATTTATTTATTTATTTATTTTGGGCGGGGGTCGGGTGGGGGAGGGAGGGGAGCAGGCGGGTCACTTCTATTGGTCTTTCATTTATTTTCATCCGTCTTTGTTCTTTGGCTTCTGTGGGACTCCCATCGCGGTGGCGTCTGTCGCTGCAGAGCGCCTGCTCTGGGCGCATGCGCTCCAGAGCTCCGGCTCAGCAATTGGATACATCGGTCCAGCTGCTCCGCGGCACGTGGAATCTTCCCAGGCCAGGGATCGAACCGGCGCTCCTTGCACTGCAAGGCAGTGTCCTTACCCACTGGACCACCAGGGGAAGCCCCTGGCAGGCAGATTCTTCACCATGCACAACATGGTAAACCCACAGATTTAATGGAATTCTTATCAAAATCACAACTGTTCTTTTTTTGCAGAAATGAAAAAACTGATCTTAAAACTAATATGGAATTGCAAGGGACCCAGAATAGCCAAAACAGTCTAGAAAAGGAACAGGCATGGAGGATTCATGCTTCCCAATTGCAGAACCTACCTGACTGCTATAGTAATCAGAAAGTGTGATATTGGCATAAGCACAGACATAGTTCAAAGGACTACAATCGAAAGTACAAAAATATACCTATGGTCAACTGATTTCTGACAAGAGTGCTAGGACCATTCAATGGAGAAAGAAGTAAATAAATGCTGTTTTCAGTAAATGGTGCTAGGACAATTGGATATCCACATGTAAAAAATTAAAAATTCCATTCACAAAACATCAAAAAGAATACTAGGGAATAAATTTAATGGATGAGGTATCAGACTTTTATGTTGGAAACTACAAAATGTTAGTAAAAGAAATTAAATGAAAAGACAATTCATGTTCACAGAAGTTCATGAAATGAGAGGATTAATATTGCTAATGTGGCAATATTCCCCAAAGTGAACTATAGATTTAGTGCACGCTCATGGTCAGTCACTCAGTCATGTCAGACTCTTTGTGACCCCATGGACTGCAGCCTGCCAGGCTCCACTGTCTACATAATTTTCCAGGCAAGAGTACTGGCGTGCGTTGCCAATTCTCACTCCAGGGGACCTTCCGACCCAGAGATGGAACCTGTGTCTCTTGGGTCTCCTACATTGGCAGGAAGATTCCTTTTTTAAAGATTTATTTATTTATTTATTTTGGGCGGGGTGGGGTGGGGAGGGAGAGGAGCAGGCGGGTCACTTCTATTGGTCTTTCATTTATTTTCATCCGTCTTTGTTCTTTGGCTTCTGTGGGACTCCCATCGCGGTGGCGTCTGTCGCTGCAGAGCGCCTGCTCTGGGCGCATGCGCTCCAGAGCTCCGGCTCAGCAATTGGATACATCGGTCCAGCTGCTCCGCGGCACGTGGAATCTTCCCAGGCCAGGGATCGAACCGGCGCTCCTTGCACTGCAAGGCAGTGTCCTTACCCACTGGACCACCAGGGGAAGCCCCTGGCAGGCAGATTCTTCACCATGCACAACATGGTAAACCCACAGATTTAATGGAATTCTTATCAAAATCACAACTGTTCTTTTTTTGCAGAAATGAAAAAACTGATCTTAAAACTAATATGGAATTGCAAGGGACCCAGAATAGCCAAAACAGTCTAGAAAAGGAACAGGCATGGAGGATTCATGCTTCCCAATTGCAGAACCTACCTGACTGCTATAGTAATCAGAAAGTGTGATATTGGCATAAGCACAGACATAGTTCAAAGGACTACAATCGAAAGTACAAAAATATACCTATGGTCAACTGATTTCTGACAAGAGTGCTAGGACCATTCAATGGAGAAAGAAGTAAATAAATGCTGTTTTCAGTAAATGGTGCTAGGACAATTGGATATCCACATGTAAAAAATTAAAAGTCAGACCCTTATCTCATATCACTTACAAAAAATTAACTCAAAATAGAATACCTAAATCCTAAGAGCTAAAAGTATAAAGCTCTTCAAAAGAAACACAGCAATGGGGCTTCCCTGGTGGTCCAGTGGGTAAGGATACCACCTTGCAATGCAAGGGGCACTGGTTCGATCCCTGGCCTGGGAAGATCCCGCGTGCCAAAGAGCAGCTGGATGAATGTGTCCAACTACCCAGCTGGAGCTCTGAGGCACACACGCCCAGAGCCGGTGCTCTGCAGCAACAAAGGCCACTGCGATGGGAGGCTGCACAGGTCAAAGAACAAAGATGGATGAAAGTAGATAAATGAAAGACCAACAGAAGTGGCCAAAAAAATAAAAAATAAAGAGAAAGAAATACAGCAATGAATCTTAAAAATCTTGGATTGTCGATGGATTCCTGGACATGACATTAAAAGCGTAACCAACAAAAGAAGGGCATGGACTTGCACTTAGCAGTAAATAAGCCACAGCCTAGTAAACAAGTATAGGACAATGAATATGGACAACACTGTACTAAATGACCAAATTTGCTAAGAGAACTCAATTATTCCAACCATGAAAAGAAAGAATAAGACTTCCCTGATGGTCCACTGGGTAAGGACATCACCTTGCAGTGCAAGGGGTACTGGCCTGAGAAGATTCTACATGCCGTGGAGCGACTGGACCGATGTGTCCAACTACCAAGCCGGAGCTCTGGAGCACAAGCGCCCAGAGCCAGTGCTCTGCAACAAGAGAGGCCATTGAGATGGGAGGCCCACACAGGCCAAAGAACAAGGATAAATAAATGAAAGATCAACAGAAGTGGCCCCCCAAAAAGAAAGAATAATTACATAATATGATAGAGGTGCTAAAAATATGATAGAGGTGCTAAACATCACTACAGTGGCAATCATACTATATTAATGTAGCAAATAACCCTATATACCTTAAATTTACAAAATGCTGTGTGCCAAATATGTTCAATAAAAAAAATAAATTGAACTTATCAAACTTAAAAATGTTTATCCATCAAAGGACACTATTAAGAAAGTGAAAAGGTAACCCACAGAATGAGAAAAAAATATTTGTAAATCAGATTTATATAATGATGGGATAATATCCAGACTATAAAAAACAACAAAAAACTTCTACTCAACAACAAAAAAGACCAAAATCCAGGACTTCCCTGGTGGTCCAATGGTTAGGACTTGGCACTTTCACTGCCATGGCCTCAGCTCAATCCCTGGTCAGGGAACGAACACCCTGCAAGTCACATGGCACAGTCAAAAGAAGAAAAAAAGACAAAAATCTGATTTAAAATGGACAAAGAACTTGACATTTCTCTAAGAAAGATATACAAATAGACAACAAAAACATCAAAAGGGCTTCCCCTGGTGGTCCAGTGGGTAAGGACACCGCCTTGCAGTGCAAGGGGCGCCAGTTTGTGCCCTGGCCTGGGAAGATCCCACGTGCCGCGGAGCGGCTGGACTGATGTGTCCAATTACCGAGTCAGAGCTCTGGAGCACATGCACCCAGAGCCGGCGCTCTGCAACACACCACGATGGGAGGCCCACAGGAGCCAAAGAACAAAGACGGACGAAAATAGAGAAATGAAAGACCAATAGAAGTGGCCCGCCCGCTCCCCTCCCTCCCCAACCCGACCCCCACCCAAAATAAATAAATAAATAAATCTTAAAAAAAAAAAAAAAACATCAAAAGGTGCTCAACATCATTAGGGAAATACAGATACAAACCACAATGAAATCCCACTTTATGCCCACTATGTTGCCTATAATACAAAGAAAAATAACAAGTATTAGTGAGAATATGGAAAAACTGGAACCCTATATATACTTAAAAAAATTTTTATTTATTTATTTTTGGCTATACTGAGTTTTCACTGCTGCCACAGGCTCTTCTCTAGTTGCAGGGAGTAGGGGCTACTCTCTAGTTGAAGTGAGCAGGCTTCTTGCTGCGGTAACTTCTCTTGTTCTGGAACTCGGGCTCTAGGGCACACGGGTTTCAATAGTTGCGGCACAGGGGCTCCACAGTTGCAGCTCCGAGGCTCCAGAGCACAGGCTCCGTAGTTGTGGCTCACGGGCTTAGCTGCTCCGCAGCATGTGGGATCTTCCCAAGTCAGGGATCGAATGTGTGCCTCCTGCATTGGCAGGCAAACTCTTTACTACTGAGCTACCAGAGAAGCCCAAGAACCCAATATATTTTGAATTAGAATGTAAAATGGTACAGCTGCGACAGAAAACCATTTCACAGTTACTCAAAGAGTCAAACATAAAGTTACGTATGACTCAGCAATTCTACTCCAGGATATATCCAAGAGCTGAAAATAGGTGTTCGAACAAACACTCACAGTGAATGTTCATAGCCACATTATTCAAAATAGCCCAAAGGTGGAAACAACTCAATTGTCCATATACATAATGGATGGATAAATGAAATGTGGCATATCCACACAATGGAATATTATACAGTCATAGAAGGAACAAAGTCCTGGTAGATACTGCAATATGAATGAACTTTGGAAACACTGTTAAGTAAAAGATGCCAGGCACAAAAGACCACATATTGTATAATTCTATTTATATGAATATCCAGAATAGGTTAAAACACAGAAAGCAGACTAATGGTTGCCAGGGTGTGCTGGGAGGGGGGAATGGGAAGCGATTGCTTAATGGGTGTGGAGTTTCTTTTTTGGGATAATGAAAATTTTCTAGAACTAAACAGTGGCAGTGGTTGTACAACAACATGGATGTGCAAAAAAAACTGAATTATATACTTTAAAACAAGTAAAATAGTGATCTTTGTTATGGGAAATTATCCTTAACCAAAATAAAGCTCTCTTCTACTTCCACATAAAATAGTATCTGAAGATATTTTTAGGACTTGAGCTCTTTTTTCCCTAGGAGTAGGAACAACAAAGTCACTAATATTAGCTTTAGAGGTTTACAAAATACTTTACCATGCGATCTTACATACTTCACAACCCATAAGACAGACATTATGACCCCAATTTAGAGATAAGAGCCAAGGCTCCAAGAGGTATAATGTCATATAGCCAGGAAGCCAGAGTTGGCTAATCAAGTCAGATCGTTTGACTCCAGTGTATTTACTGCTGCTAAACAGTTCAACTTCTGATAAGCTTGAAAAAGGACAGATGTCATTGTGTACACACACCTTGGGCAATTTTTCTTCTTCCAAATATTTTAAAGCAGTAAAAATATTCACTGTACCAAGTTAATAAAAGTTTTAAACAAACCAATATAGATCATTACTCTATAAGAGTAGCATAAGGGCTTCCCTGGTGGTCCAGTGGGTAAGGACACTGCCTTGCAGTGCAAGGGGTGCCAGTTCGGTCCCTGGTCTGGGAAGATCCCACGTGCCGCAGAGCCGCTGGACTGATGTGTCCAATTACCGAACCAGAGCTCTGGAACGCATGCGCCCAGAGCCGCTGCTCTGCAACAAGAGAGGCCATTGAGATGGGAGGCCCACACAGGCCAAAGAACAAAAAGATAAATAAATGAAAGATCAGTAGAAGTGGCCAAAAAAAAAAAAGAGTAGCATAAAATAGGACATACAGATTTCCTCTTTCAATTTTCTAAATATATGAGTTTAAGTTTCTCAGTGCAAGATATTATAATAATAGCATGTCCTCTAACCAATAGAGCTCACCATAATGTTTACAGGATGTGTCACTAAAGTAATGAGATGACTGTGCATTTCCTTATACAACTGGCTGCTAAGTTACAATCCTATTAAGGATTAATGAATGAATGTTCAGGGCTTCCCTGGTGGCTCAGATGGTAAAGAATCTGCCTGCAATGTGGGAGACCTGGGTCCCATCCTTGGGTTGGGAAGATCCCCCAGAGAAGGGATAAGCTACCCACTCCAGTATTCTTGCCTGGAGAATTCCATGGCTCATCCAATGGGGTCACAAAGTGCGGACATGACTGAATGACTTGATTTTGAGTGAATGACACATTAGTGGTCTTCCAACACTCTGATGAGTCCGATAGCTGTTCCTGAGAAAGTGGAGGACAAGGCTTACTTTCAAGCAGAGTACCTTTTCTTTTCTTTCGCTCATGCCAGACAGACATTATGACCCCAATTTAGAGATAAGAGCCAAGGCTCCAAGAGGTATAATGTCATATAGCCAGGAAGCCAGAGTTGGCTAATCAAGTCAGATCGTTTGACTCCAGTGTATTTACTGCTGCTAAACAGTTCAACTTCTGATAAGCTTGAAAAAGGACAGATGTCATTGTGTACACACACCTTGGGCAATTTTTCTTCTTCCAAATATTTTAAAGCAGTAAAAATATTCACTGTACCAAGTTAATAAAAGTTTTAAACAAACCAATATAGATCATTACTCTATAAGAGTAGCATAAGGGCTTCCCTGGTGGTCCAGTGGGTAAGGACACTGCCTTGCAGTGCAAGGGGTGCCAGTTCGGTCCCTGGTCTGGGAAGATCCCACGTGCCGCAGAGCCGCTGGACTGATGTGTCCAATTGCAACCAGAGCTCTGGAACGCATGCGCCCAGAGCCGCTGCTCTGCAACAAGAGAGGCCATTGAGATGGGAGGCCCACACAGGCCAAAGAACAAAAAGATAAATAAATGAAAGATCAGTAGAAGTGGCCAAAAAAAAAAAAGAGTAGCATAAAATAGGACATACAGATTTCCTCTTTCAATTTTCTAAATATATGAGTTTAAGTTTCTCAGTGCAAGATATTATAATAATAGCATGTCCTCTAACCAATAGAGCTCACCATAATGTTTACAGGATGTGTCACTAAAGTAATGAGATGACTGTGCATTTCCTTATACAACTGGCTGCTAAGTTACAATCCTATTAAGGATTAATGAATGAATGTTCAGGGCTTCCCTGGTGGCTCAGATGGTAAAGAATCTGCCTGCAATGTGGGAGACCTGGGTCCCATCCTTGGGTTGGGAAGATCCCCCAGAGAAGGGATAAGCTACCCACTCCAGTATTCTTGCCTGGAGAATTCCATGGCTCATCCAATGGGGTCACAAAGTGCCGGACATGACTGAATGACTTGATTTTGAGTGAATGACACATTAGTGGTCTTCCAACACTCTGATGAGTCCGATAGCTGTTCCTGAGAAAGTGGAGGACAAGGCTTACTAGTCCAAGCAGAGTATCCTTTTCTTTTCTTTCTTTTTTTTTTGGTGGGGGGGGGTGGTGGGCCACTTCTATTGGTCTTCCATTTATCTATTTTCTTCCATCTTTGTTCTTTGGCCCATGTGGGCCTCCCATCGCAGTGGTCTCTCTCGCTGCAGAGCACTGGCTCTGGGTGCATGCGCTCCACAGCTCTGGCTCGGTAATTGGACATATCTGTCCAGCGGCTCCGCGGCATGTGGGATCTTCCCAGACCAGGGATCGAACTGGCGCCCCTTGCACTGCAAGGTGGTGTCCTTACCCACTGGACCACCAGGGAAGTTCCCCTTTTCTTTTCTTTTTTTTTTCTTCTTAGAGGAAGACATCTTTTTTTTTAAGATTTATTTATTTATTTAATTTGGTGGGGGTGAGGTGGGGAGGGAGGGGAGCAGGCGGGCCACTTCTATTGGTCTTTCATTTGTCCATTTTCATCCATCTTTGTTCTTTGGCCTGTGTGGGCCTCCCATCGCGGTGGCCTCTGTTGTCACAGAGCACCAGCTCTGGGCGCATGCGCTCCAGAGCTCCAGCTTGGTAATTGGACACATTGGTCCAGCCGCTCCGCGGTACGCGGGATCTTCCCAGGCCAGGGATTGAACCGGCGCCCCTTGCACTGCAAGGCGGTGTCCTCACCCACTGGACCACCAGGGAAGCCCCCTTTTATTTTCTATACCAGGTTTTTTCTTAAGATACTGTTTTAAGTAGACACCATAGCTTTTTAAAAAAGTATATATGAAGAACCACTGCAGTACACATAGGCATCCTCACTTCTTCAGAGGTTTTCAAAAATCTCTGCAGATTAGCCAACATTATACAGTTATTTTTAAATACAAGCACAGAAATGCCAAGGGGGTTCTCACCCAACATTTATGATTCTTCTTAGCTTCTAGTTCAGTGAAAACTATCCTGATAACTCCCATTTCATAGAGATGGTAGGACAAGCACGCAGAGAACAAGTGACTCCTCTCACATGGCAGAATGAAGCACAAACAGGGTCTAGACACAAAGCCCCACCCTAGATGGCTTAGCCTGTTGGATGGTGCCTAGTTCAAAAAGCTTTGGTGTCACACGGTCATTCTATGTATCATGACCTGAAGGTACCTATGGCGCATGACAACACTTGAGGTGGTCAGAGGCCAGCAACAGCTGGAACATTTGCCAACTCAAGGCAAAGATTAGTCTCTCTTCCTCCTATGCTTCAGATTATCTTGATTCTCCTGATAGAAAAACCTCAGAAAAAAAAAAAAGAAAAACCTCTTCATGCCTGAACTCTCTGGGCCTGTTTGTTCACAGTACTTTTCTTAAAGAATGTTAAGAGGGTTAAATGAGCCAGTATAGCAGTTCCCATCTTGTGGGTTACAGACCCCTGGGCATCTTTGGCCAAGTCATAAGAAGTCTGAAAAAGCACATACTAGAGAAAAACAATAATTTAGGGTTTAAGACTAAAAGTCCTGGAGTAAAACTCTCTGGGTTCAAATAATGGTTTTCCCACTGGAGCAGGATACTTTCTGTCTCAGTTCCTCATCTATAACCGAGAGCAACAGTATTCACTGAGTTACTGTGAGGATTAAATGAGTCATATATGTAAAGTGCTTACAACAGTGGCTGGCATAGTAAGAATTGAATAGATGTTAGCAATTGTTCCTACTATATGTGTTTACGTATTCTTTCAATGTACTACTATTATCATGTAGATGTCTGCCAAGTTTTTTATATTAAAACAGGGTTGCTACACTTGAAAAGGTTAAATACTTCTAAGAGAACAGCTGTAAAAGAATCCAGTATACTACCTGGCATGTACCAGTTCAGAGCAGATGCATCTATGATTTCAATGTTTTTTAATTTATTGAGATTTATTTTGTGCCCTAACATACATGGTCTATCCTGGAGAACGGGTCATGTGATGTGCACTTGAGAAGAACATGCATTCTGCTGTTGTTGAGTGCAGTGTGCTGTATATGTCTGTTAGGTCTACTTGGTTTATAATGTTCAAGTCCTTGGTTACCTGTTAACCTGCTTATTCTGTCCATTACACAAAGTGGGGTCTTGAACTCTTCAACTATTACTAAATTTTCCTATCAATTTGTTTCAGTGGCAGAATGAAGCACAAACAGGGTCTAGACACAAAGCCCCACCCTAGATGGCTTAGCCTGTTGGATGGTGCCTAGTTCAAAAAGCTTTGGTGTCACACGGTCATTCTATGTATCATGACCTGAAGGTACCTATGGCGCATGACAACACTTGAGGTGGTCAGAGGCCAGCAACAGCTGGAACATTTGCCAACTCAAGGCAAAGATTAGTCTCTCTTCCTCCTATGCTTCAGATTATCTTGATTCTCCTGATAGAAAAACCTCAGAAAAAAAAAGAAAAACCTCTTCATGCCTGAACTCTCTGGGCCTGTTTGTTCACAGTACTTTTCTTAAAGAATGTTAAGAGGGTTAAATGAGCCAGTATAGCAGTTCCCATCTTGTGGGTTACAGACCCCTGGGCATCTTTGGCCAAGTCATAAGAAGTCTGAAAAAGCACATACTAGAGAAAAACAATAATTTAGGGTTTAAGACTAAAAGTCCTGGAGTAAAACTCTCTGGGTTCAAATAATGGTTTTCCCACTGGAGCAGGATACTTTCTGTCTCAGTTCCTCATCTATAACCGAGAGCAACAGTATTCACTGAGTTACTGTGAGGATTAAATGAGTCATATATGTAAAGTGCTTACAACAGTGGCTGGCATAGTAAGAATTGAATAGATGTTAGCAATTGTTCCTACTATATGTGTTTACGTATTCTTTCAATGTACTACTATTATCATGTAGATGTCTGCCAAGTTTTTTATATTAAAACAGGGTTGCTACACTTGAAAAGGTTAAATACTTCTAAGAGAACAGCTGTAAAAGAATCCAGTATACTACCTGGCATGTACCAGTTCAGAGCAGATGCATCTATGATTTCAATGTTTTTTAATTTATTGAGATTTATTTTGTGCCCTAACATACATGGTCTATCCTGGAGAACGGGTCATGTGATGTGCACTTGAGAAGAACATGCATTCTGCTGTTGTTGAGTGCAGTGTGCTGTATATGTCTGTTAGGTCTACTTGGTTTATAATGTTCAAGTCCTTGGTTACCTGTTAACCTGCTTATTCTGTCCATTACACAAAGTGGGGTCTTGAACTCTTCAACTATTACTATAGAACCATCTGTTTATCCCTTCAATTTCAATTTTTGTTTCACATATATGGGGGCTCCTTTTTTAGTTGCATATATGTTTATAATTGTTATATCTTCTGGATACAGTGAGCTCTTATCAATATGTTATCATGGTAAATAGATGGGGAAAAGGTGGAAGCAGCGACAGATTTTCTTTTCTCGGGCTTCAAAATCACTGCAGGTAGTGACTGTACCGTGGAATTAAAAGACACTTGCTCCTTGGAAGGAAAGCTATGACAAATCTAGACAGCATATTCAAAAGCAGAGACATCACTCTGCTGACAAAAGTCCACATAGTCAAAGTTACGGTTTTCTGAGTAGTCATGCATGGATGTGAGAGCTGGACTGAGTATCAAAGAACTGATGACTTTGAACTGTGGTGCTTGGACAGTACCAATCCTAAAGGAAATCAACCCTGAATACTCATTGGAAGGACTGATGCTGAGGCTGAAGCTTCAACACTTTGGCCAAATGATGCAAACAGCTGACTCACTGGAAAAGATCCTGATGCTGAGAAAGACAGAAGGCAAAAGGAGAAGAGGGTGGCAAAGGATGAGATGGTTAGATACCAACATCAACTCAATGGATATGAATCTGAGTAAACCCCAGGAGATAGTGAAGGAGAGGGAAGCCTGGTGTGCTGCAGTCCACGGGGTGGCAAAGAGTTGGACACAACATAGCAACTGAACAACAACAATGTCCTTTTTTATCTCTTGTAAATTTTTTTGATTTAAAGTCTATTTTGTCTGATATTTAAGAGCCAACAGCTCTCTCTCATTTATCATTTATGTGAAATATTGTTTTCCATACTTTTACTTTTATCTCTTGTTCATTTGTATCTAGAGTATCTTACAAACAGTATATCGTTGGATAATGTAATTTTTAAATCAATCTGACAATTTGCCTTTTAAAAGAATTTAATTCACTTAAAGAAATTACTGATAAGATCTACTTCTGCCATTTAGCTGTGCTTTTTTGTACATTTTATATGTTTTTGCTCCCCATTTCCTCTATTAGTACCTTTTTGTTGTTGCTGTTCATTCATTTGGTCATGTCCAACTCGTTGAGACCCCATGGAATGCCTCCCTGTACCTCACCATATCCTGGAGTTTGCCCAACTTCATGCCCAACAGTGGTCACAAGACTGTAAAAGGTCAATTTTAATCCCAGTCCCAAAGAAGAGCAGTGCAAAGAATGTTCGAACTACTGGACAACTGTACTCATCTCCCATGCTGGCAAGGTTATGCTCAAGATCCTTCAGGCTAGGCTTCAGCAGTTGAAGTTGATTGAGAACTTCCAGATATATAAGCTGGATTTAGAAAAGTCAGAGTACCTTTTTAGGTTTCTCTAACTCGGACATTTCATTGGAAGGACTGAATGCTGAAGATAACGCTTCAATATTTTGGCCACCTGATGCAAAGAAATGACTCATTGGAAAAGACCCCAATTCTGGGGAAAACTGAAGCCAGGAGGAGAAGGGGTGGGTTTCCCTGGTGGTCCAGTGGGTAAAGAGTCTGCCTTGCAGTGCAAGGGGCACTGGCTCGATCCCTGGCCTGAGAAGATCCCACGTGCCACGGAGTGGTTGGACTGGTGTGTTCAATTACGAGCCACCACTCTGGAGCGCATGCACCCAGAGCTAGTGCTCTGCAAAGAGAGAGGCCACTGCAATGGGAGGCCCACACAGGCCAAAGAATACAGATAGATGAAAAAAAAAAGAGGCCAAAATTTAAAAAAAAGAAGAAGAAAGGAGAAGGGATGACAGAAGACAAGATGGATGGATGGCATCACGGACTCAATGGACATGAGTTTGAGGAAACTTCAGAAGACGGTAAAGGACAGGGAAGTCTAGTGTGCTATCGTCCATGGGGCCACAAGGAATTGGACACAACTGAGTGACTGAAGTGAACTCTGATCTTGCCTCGTCACCTGCTACATTGCCTTCCCCCCTTTTATTGCCTTTTTAAAAATATTAATCTAAAGATTCATTTGAGACTTGGTCTTTTCAATCTATATGAATAGTTCCTAGTGAACACCTCCATCATGAATCTATCCCAAAATGTTAAAAGAGAGAACCTACCTTTTCTGGTCATGAAAGCAGGTTCAGGTCCTATTCCAGTTTTCACCATCTGAATCATTTGTCCCTTAAACACACATTCACCACACACTATTCACCATTCATACACACAGTTTATGATTAATTCCTTATCTACATGAGACCTGGGTTAGGTTGGACTCTAGAATACTTAAGAAGGGCCTCCTGATGACTGGCAAACGAAGAAGAAAAAAGGGGGGGCTCCCAAAGAAGAGCAGTGCAAAGAATGTTCGAACTACTGGACAACTGTACTCATCTCCCATGCTGGCAAGGTTATGCTCAAGATCCTTCAGGCTAGGCTTCAGCAGTTGAAGTTGATTGAGAACTTCCAGATATATAAGCTGGATTTAGAAAAGTCAGAGTACCTTTTTAGGTTTCTCTAACTCGGACATTTCATTGGAAGGACTGAATGCTGAAGATAACGCTTCAATATTTTGGCCACCTGATGCAAAGAAATGACTCATTGGAAAAGACCCCAATTCTGGGGAAAACTGAAGCCAGGAGGAGAAGGGGTGGGTTTCCCTGGTGGTCCAGTGGGTAAAGAGTCTGCCTTGCAGTGCAAGGGGCACTGGCTCGATCCCTGGCCTGAGAAGATCCCACGTGCCACGGAGTGGTTGGACTGGTGTGTTCAATTACGAGCCACCACTCTGGAGCGCATGCACCCAGAGCTAGTGCTCTGCAAAGAGAGAGGCCACTGCAATGGGAGGCCCACACAGGCCAAAGAATACAGATAGATGAAAAAAAAAAGAGGCCAAAATTTAAAAAAAAGAAGAAGAAGAAAAGGAGAAGGGGATGACAGAAGACAAGATGGATGGATGGCATCACGGACTCAATGGACATGAGTTTGAGGAAACTTCAGAAGACGGTAAAGGACAGGGAAGTCTAGTGTGCTATCGTCCATGGGGCCACAAGGAATTGGACACAACTGAGTGACTGAAGTGAACTCTGATCTTGCCTCGTCACCTGCTACATTGCCTTCCCCCCTTTTATTGCCTTTTTAAAAATATTAATCTAAAGATTCATTTGAGACTTGGTCTTTTCAATCTATATGAATAGTTCCTAGTGAACACCTCCATCATGAATCTATCCCAAAATGTTAAAAGAGAGAACCTACCTTTTCTGGTCATGAAAGCAGGTTCAGGTCCTATTCCAGTTTTCACCATCTGAATCATTTGTCCCTTAAACACACATTCACCACACACTATTCACCATTCATACACACAGTTTATGATTAATTCCTTATCTACATGAGACCTGGGTTAGGTTGGACTCTAGAATACTTAAGAAGGGCCTCCTGATGACTGGCAAACGAAGAAATGAGCAAAGTGGCTTACGTTGTAGGAGCGGGGATGCCTCTGTTTCCACTGCACCAGGAGCAGCTGGGCCACCACCAAGGTAGCGATAAGGATGAGGACCATTTCAGCGTGCATTGCTTCGTGGCCGCGGTGCTTGGCATGCATACGTGCATGCTCGACCCTGGAAGCCAAACAGATGGGGTGAGCTAGATCAGGGATGCTGTGGTGATAAAGGGGCAGTGCTTTACAAGGATATCCCACTGGTCTATAGCTCAGAACACACTTCTTTCTTTTAAATTAACTTTTGGCTCATGCAGTCTTGGTGGCTACAAAATAGCGATCTCTAGTTGCAATGAGCAGGAGCTACTCTCCAGTTGCGGTGCACAAGCTTCAGTAGTTGTGGCACATGGACTTAGTTGACCCAAGGCATGTGGAATCCCAGGGATTGAACCTGAGTCTATTGCATTGGCAGGTGGATTCTTAACTGATGAATCACTATAGGGAAGTCCAGAACACATTCTTCTATTTTACAAATTAGGGGCTAGAAAGACACAAGCTCAAGAGGACAAGCATTTGGGGACAGAACTTGGGTTCTAAGTGCTCTAGTCACCAAGGTCAGGTATGGAGTTAAAGATAAGTGGTCTGCTATCTGCCTCCAATGGCAGACACAGCTGATATCCTTCCATTTCAGTTCTATTTCAACATGTCACTGGCAGAAGAAAGTAATCTAGAGGGGTCACAGCCATAAAGGCTCAGACACTTATTCAATAATATTTATGACACCATAAAGGAATAATATTGCAAATGTGCAATAATTCCAGGGTTAAAGTCTTGCTTTATTTGTGCTACCCTCTCTGTCAGGACCAGAGATCCTGAAAAATTTGAACTGCTTCAGGTTTACACTACTCCAGCAGTGACTCCACTATCAGTATCCACAGGTAAATAGCCTCTTCAAGGGCTCAAGGAGAGCACAATGAGAAACTCTAAGGCTGGCATTCTCTGGTCCTAAGAACTGGCAGCAAGTGATTCCTTCGGCCGATATAGGCAAAAAAACTTCCTCTGAAAACAGAAAAGTCACTCCTACAATTCTGGGTCAGAGTCAACCAAGGGAGAGCAAGAGAGGAGCAGTTAGAAAACTGAACACAAATACTACCTACAGTCGGGAGTTTTGGTGCAAGTTCTCTATACCTAAGGTATTAGGAAGAAAGGGACAGGGCAACATAAATGGTATCTTCATGGAATTCCCAAGGACAATGAGAGACTTAGCAAGAACCACCCAATGGGATGCATTACAGATAGACAAAGCATAAAGAAATACAGCAAGAAGTCAGTTGCAGATTCTAGGTGGTAAGTACAAGGGTGTTCACTGTACGACTCTTTCAACCTTTCTGTGTATTTGAGATTTTTTATAATATAATAAAATGTTAGGGGGAAAACTTGGTAAGCAGCCAACTATCAACCAGTCAGACGGTCACAGCACCTTATTATCCTTATTTAAGGATTCATAAACCCTTTAAATAAATCTTTATCCTAGGTGGGAGAATCTGACAAAATGTAGTAAGAGCAGAAGTCAAAAACTTAGGCTCAGATACATCTATGTGGTCTTAGACAGAAATGTACATCTCTACAATTTCTACATCTATCAAAAGGAGTCCATATCTTTTCTGCCTCCTTCACAGAGTTGTTGTAAGGCAATTTGGGGACAGAACTTGGGTTCTAAGTGCTCTAGTCACCAAGGTCAGGTATGGAGTTAAAGATAAGTGGTCTGCTATCTGCCTCCAATGGCAGACACAGCTGATATCCTTCCATTTCAGTTCTATTTCAACATGTCACTGGCAGAAGAAAGTAATCTAGAGGGGTCACAGCCATAAAGGCTCAGACACTTATTCAATAATATTTATGACACCATAAAGGAATAATATTGCAAATGTGCAATAATTCCAGGGTTAAAGTCTTGCTTTATTTGTGCTACCCTCTCTGTCAGGACCAGAGATCCTGAAAAATTTGAACTGCTTCAGGTTTACACTACTCCAGCAGTGACTCCACTATCAGTATCCACAGGTAAATAGCCTCTTCAAGGGCTCAAGGAGAGCACAATGAGAAACTCTAAGGCTGGCATTCTCTGGTCCTAAGAACTGGCAGCAAGTGATTCCTTCGGCCGATATAGGCAAAAAAACTTCCTCTGAAAACAGAAAAGTCACTCCTACAATTCTGGGTCAGAGTCACCCACAGGCGACCAAGAGAGGAGCAGTTAGAAAACTGAACACAAATACTACCTACAGTCGGGAGTTTTGGTGCAAGTTCTCTATACCTAAGGTATTAGGAAGAAAGGGACAGGGCAACATAAATGGTATCTTCATGGAATTCCCAAGGACAATGAGAGACTTAGCAAGAACCACCCAATGGGATGCATTACAGATAGACAAAGCATAAAGAAATACAGCAAGAAGTCAGTTGCAGATTCTAGGTGGTAAGTACAAGGGTGTTCACTGTACGACTCTTTCAACCTTTCTGTGTATTTGAGATTTTTTATAATATAATAAAATGTTAGGGGGAAAACTTGGTAAGCAGCCAACTATCAACCAGTCAGACGGTCACAGCACCTTATTATCCTTATTTAAGGATTCATAAACCCTTTAAATAAATCTTTATCCTAGGTGGGAGAATCTGACAAAATGTAGTAAGAGCAGAAGTCAAAAACTTAGGCTCAGATACATCTATGTGGTCTTAGACAGAAATGTACATCTCTACAATTTCTACATCTATCAAAAGGAGTCCATATCTTTTCTGCCTCCTTCATAGGGTTGTTGTAAGGATAAGCCAAACTAAAAGGGCAAAGGATGTTTTAAAAACATAAGGACTGTAGAGTTATAAAGGCAATAAAAGGTAAGTTTCTTATTCTCAGACAGTATATAACTGAGTAGATAAGTACAAGAAATCAAAGAAAGGACTGAGAAAAAAAAGTCACCTAAGTTACTACTCAATGCAAAAATTATTTTTGCAGTCCTTTGTTTGAATACTTCTATTGGCTGAGAACATATGCCCTCAAAGAAATCTATTTAGAACCAGTAGTGACTGACACATTTTAGGTACGGAAGAGATTAAAACAGGTGCTAAGTATATGTAGAAGAACTGTATAGAAAAGGTCATAATGACCTGGATAAACACAATGGTGTGGTCACTCACCTAGAGCCAGACATTCTGGAGTGTGAAGTCAAGTGGGCCTTAGGAAGCATTACTATGAACAAAGTTAGTGGAAGTGATGGAATTCCAGCTAAGCTACTTCAAATCCTAAAAGATGATGTTAAAGTGCTACACTCAATATGCCAGCAAATTTGAAAAACTCAGCAGTGGTCACAGGACTGGATAAGGTCAGTTTTCATTCCAATTCCAAAGAAAAGCAATGCCAAAGAATGTGCAAATACTGTATAATTGCCCTCATTTCACATACTAGCAAGGTTATGTTCAAAATCCTTCAAGCTAGGCGTCAATAGGACATGAACGGAGAACACCTAGATGTACAAGTCAGATTTAGAGAAGGCAGAGGAACCAGAGACTTCACCTTTCAAAAAAGGATGCATTACAGATAGACAAAGCATAAAGAAATACAGCAAGAAGTCAGTTGCAGATTCTAGGTGGTAAGTACAAGGGTGTTCACTGTACGACTCTTTCAACCTTTCTGTGTATTTGAGATTTTTTATAATATAATAAAATGTTAGGGGGAAAACTTGGTAAGCAGCCAACTATCAACCAGTCAGACGGTCACAGCACCTTATTATCCTTATTTAAGGATTCATAAACCCTTTAAATAAATCTTTATCCTAGGTGGGAGAATCTGACAAAATGTAGTAAGAGCAGAAGTCAAAAACTTAGGCTCAGATACATCTATGTGGTCTTAGACAGAAATGTACATCTCTACAATTTCTACATCTATCAAAAGGAGTCCATATCTTTTCTGCCTCCTTCATAGGGTTGTTGTAAGGATAAGCCAAACTAAAAGGGCAAAGGATGTTTTAAAAACATAAGGACTGTAGAGTTATAAAGGCAATAAAAGGTAAGTTTCTTATTCTCAGACAGTATATAACTGAGTAGATAAGTACAAGAAATCAAAGAAAGGACTGAGAAAAAAAAGTCACCTAAGTTACTACTCAATGCAAAAATTATTTTTGCAGTCCTTTGTTTGAATACTTCTATTGGCTGAGAACATATGCCCTCAAAGAAATCTATTTAGAACCAGTAGTGACTGACACATTTTAGGTACGGAAGAGATTAAAAACAGGTGCTAAGTATATGTAGAAGAACTGTATAGAAAAGGTCATAATGACCTGGATAAACACAATGGTGTGGTCACTCACCTAGAGCCAGACATTCTGGAGTGTGAAGTCAAGTGGGCCTTAGGAAGCATTACTATGAACAAAGTTAGTGGAAGTGATGGAATTCCAGCTAAGCTACTTCAAATCCTAAAAGATGATGTTAAAGTGCTACACTCAATATGCCAGCAAATTTGAAAAACTCAGCAGTGGTCACAGGACTGGATAAGGTCAGTTTTCATTCCAATTCCAAAGAAAAGCAATGCCAAAGAATGTGCAAATACTGTATAATTGCCCTCATTTCACATACTAGCAAGGTTATGTTCAAAATCCTTCAAGCTAGGCGTCAATAGGACATGAACGGAGAACACCTAGATGTACAAGTCAGATTTAGAGAAGGCAGAGGAACCAGAGATCAAATTGTCAACACCCTTTGGATCACAGAAAAAGCAAGGGAATTCCAGAAAAACATCTACTTCTGCCTCATGGACCACACTAAATCCTCTGACTGTGTGGATCACAACAAACAGTAGGAAATTCTTAAAAGAGATGGGAATACCAGACCACCTTACCTGACATCCGAGAAACCTATATGCAGGTCAAGAAGTAACAGTTAGAACTAGACGTGGAACCACGGGCTGATTCCAAATTGGGAAAGGAGTTATGTCAAGGCTGTATACTCTCACCCTGTTTATTTAACTTATATGCAGAGTACATAACCCAAAATGCTGACCTGGATGAAGCATAAACTGGAATCAAGATTACTGGAAGAAATATCAATAATCTCAGATGTGCAAATGACACTACCCTTATGCAGAAAACTACAGAGGCTCTTGAAGAAGGTGAAAGAGGAGTGACTTATATTAAAAAGAGCTAACATGTTTAAAAAACTTAAGATCATGGCATCCAGTCCCATCACTTTAGAGCAAATAAATGGGGAAAAAATGGAAACAATGGCGGATTTTCTTGGGCTCCAGGATCAATACAGATGGTGACTGCAGCCATGAAATTAAAAGACACTTGCTCCTTGGAAGCAAAGCTATGACAAACATAGACAGTACATTAAAAATGAGAGACATCAGGCTTCTCTGGTGGTCCAGTGTGTAAAGAGTCCACCTTGCAGTGCAAGGGGCAGTGGTCCCATCCCTGGCCTGGGAAGATCCCACATGCTGCAGAGCAGCTGGACCAGTATGTCCAATTACGAGCCAGCGCTCTGGAGCACATGCGCCCAGAGCTTGTGCTCTGGGACGAGAGAGGCCACTGCAACGGGAGGCCCACACAGGCCAAAGAACGAAGATGAATGAAAATAAATAAAGGAAAGACCAATAAAAGAGCTGAAAAAAACCCCTATATACACACGCAAAGAAACAGCAACATCAAGCAAAAATAAATAAATAAAAAATAAGAGACATCACTGTGCAGATAAAGGTCTGTATAGTCAAAGTTATGTTTATTTTATTTTATTTTTTTTTTTAAAGATAGTTTTTTTTTTTTTTGGTAACATTTATTTATTCGATTGTTCCAGGTCTTAGTTGCAGCATGTGGGATCTAGTTCCCTGACAAGGGATCAAACCCAGAACCCCTGCATTGGGAGCTCAGAGTCTTAGCCACTGGACCACCAGGGAAGCCCCTATGTTTATTTTTTTTTTGCCATGTCTGCAGCCAAACTTATCCCCAGGTCCCAGCTCAGGAGACCCAGGGCCCATGAGCTGCAGAGCTTGCTGTGGCAGTCATTCAGGCCAGTCCCTGCTACCATGGGAACAGGACTGAATTTGACTTGACTGCGGGAAAGCTGTAGCTTTTTCTGTAGTCATTTATGTATGTGAAAGTTGGACCATAATGAATGCTAGGCACCAAAGAACTGATGCCTTCAAACTGTGGTGCTGGAAAAGGCTCTTGAGAATCCCTTGGACTGCAAAGAGATCAAACCAGTCAATCCTAAAGGAAATTAACCCTGAATATTCATTGGAAGGAATGATGCTGAAGCTGAAGCTCCAATACTTTGGCCACCTGATGGGAAGAGTCGACTCACTGGAAAAGACGCTTATGCTGGGAAAGACAGGGCAGGAGAAGGGGCGGCAGACAATAAGATGGTTGACTAGCATCATCAACTCAATGGGCATGAGTTTGGGAGACAGTAAAGGACAGGGAAGCCTGGCTTGCTGCAGTTCATAAGGTCACAGAGTCAGACACGATTGAGTGACTGAATAACAACAAGACGTATCTAGTTAAAGATCTTTTGATATGCAGTATTTACAATACAACCAGTGCGGAGTCAGCAAAACAGAACACAGTAGCACAATATCTCTCCTTAAGGCAGATAGCCTATTTTCAATGAACACTTTCCAAAAATGTGGAATATTCCGGTAGCTCAGGTACACAGCTGGGGTATATTATGCTTAAAGTCACCTAAAATCTTGTTACATGAGTCACGATCTTTGCCATTCTGTATTTTTTATTCTAAATGAAGTGTGTTATTCTCACTATTAAACTTCACTTGGCTGATACTGGCTCATTGGTCATCTACCTTGTGAAGTTCGTGGGATAAGTGCTTTTGAAACTCACCTACTGAGCAGAAATAATGACAGTAAGATATTTGTTGACTCACTCTGGTTACAAAGTGAGTTTGTAGCAGAGTTGAGGTTAGAAAACACATCTCCCGTTTTCTCAAACAGCTCTCTGCCCTGTGTTATGGATAACAATGATGTTAATGATGATAATTATCTTCAAAGCAGGTAACACTTACTGGAGGCTTACCAGATGCCAGGCACTGCTCTAAGAATTTCACAATCATTAATCTTCAAAACAACTCTATTATGGGCACTGTTATGTTCTTTACTTTACAACCTGGGAAAACTAAGGAAGTGTGACGTTAAGCAACTTGTCCAAAATCACAACACTAGGAAATGGCAGAACTAGTATTCAGACCCAGGTGGATGGTTTGGTGCAAATTATCCCCCCCAATTCTAAGTATGTGAAAGTTGGACCATAATGAATGCTAGGCACCAAAGAACTGATGCCTTCAAACTGTGGTGCTGGAAAAGGCTCTTGAGAATCCCTTGGACTGCAAAGAGATCAAACCAGTCAATCCTAAAGGAAATTAACCCTGAATATTCATTGGAAGGAATGATGCTGAAGCTGAAGCTCCAATACTTTGGCCACCTGATGGGAAGAGTCGACTCACTGGAAAAGACGCTTATGCTGGGAAAGACAGGGCAGGAGAAGGGGCGGCAGACAATAAGATGGTTGACTAGCATCATCAACTCAATGGGCATGAGTTTGGGAGACAGTAAAGGACAGGGAAGCCTGGCTTGCTGCAGTTCATAAGGTCACAGAGTCAGACACGATTGAGTGACTGAATAACAACAAGACGTATCTAGTTAAAGATCTTTTGATATGCAGTATTTACAATACAACCAGTGCGGAGTCAGCAAAACAGAACACAGTAGCACAATATCTCTCCTTAAGGCAGATAGCCTATTTTCAATGAACACTTTCCAAAAATGTGGAATATTCCGGTAGCTCAGGTACACAGCTGGGGTATATTATGCTTAAAGTCACCTAAAATCTTGTTACATGAGTCACGATCTTTGCCATTCTGTATTTTTTATTCTAAATGAAGTGTGTTATTCTCACTATTAAACTTCACTTGGCTGATACTGGCTCATTGGTCATCTACCTTGTGAAGTTCGTGGGATAAGTGCTTTTGAAACTCACCTACTGAGCAGAAATAATGACAGTAAGATATTTGTTGACTCACTCTGGTTACAAAGTGAGTTTGTAGCAGAGTTGAGGTTAGAAAACACATCTCCCGTTTTCTCAAACAGCTCTCTGCCCTGTGTTATGGATAACAATGATGTTAATGATGATAATTATCTTCAAAGCAGGTAACACTTACTGGAGGCTTACCAGATGCCAGGCACTGCTCTAAGAATTTCACAATCATTAATCTTCAAAACAACTCTATTATGGGCACTGTTATGTTCTTTACTTTACAACCTGGGAAAACTAAGGAAGTGTGACGTTAAGCAACTTGTCCAAAATCACAACACTAGGAAATGGCAGAACTAGTATTCAGACCCAGGTGGATGGTTTGGTGCAATTATCTATTTACTCCCAAGGACCAGGGGAGCTACCCAAGAGTGATCTAAACACCGGGAAAGACCTCAAATGATCTATCCTAGTGGTCACAGGTCACTGCCTCCCACAGACAACGGAGCAAAAATCGTACATCCACAGCTCCAGTAGCAGGACTAACCTGTAGTTCCCAGCAGGAGAGGCCCACACTGTCACACTTACCTCCATTGCTCCTCTGGAGAGAGTTCTGACATATCAACCTGTAGAAAGACACCACCATAAACATCCATTACTGTCTTAGATCTGTCTGCCCAACATACAGCAATCACACATTTAATAGGGCTGAAAGCATCAATCAGGATTTGTGGGACATGAAACTAGATAAAATATTCTGTTATACCATCTGACTCTAAATGGCCTCTCTAGGCTAGGGTGAACAAAACATGGACAATGGAACAGCTCCAGTTCCATTTGTTAGTCTTATCATTCTAGAATAGGATTTCCTAAACCTGGACACTAGTGATATTTGGGGGTATTTAATTCTCTGGGTTGTTTGGGGGGGTCCTGTACACTGTATAATGCTTAGCAGCAATCCCTGGTCTCTGTCACTAGATGCTAGTAGCATCTCCACAGACACAACAACTAAAAATGTCTATGGATATTATTAACTGTCCCTTGTAGGATGAAAATCTGTCCCCAGATGAAAACCACTGCTCTAGAACAATACTAAATTCTTTGAGTTCAAATAGTCTTCTACTACCTTGGAGACAAATGGAAGCATAGGCAAGCCTCAGTACATAAGTCACTCAAACATTCTTATGCTGAACTGAGCTGAAAATGCTTCTTGATGTAAAGAAGAAAGGCCCTCATAATCAGAGGAATCAATTCACAAATATTCCTTTAGAACTTATGAAGCTCAAGACCCAGTTTCCCACTGTTTCTCTGATAACTTCAGAAAAGTACCTTAAGAGGATTGTTTAAAGTAAAACAGGTAGAACTCCATTCAACTACTAAGTAAAGTGGTACCTATTCACCATGCATCCTTTATGTATGTACACTGGGAATGTCTACCACTCCTTAGGAAGGACTTTCTGGTTTCTACATGTCCCAGCAAAGGAAGGAGGGGAAAAGAGGGAAGGAAGAAAAGGGAGAAGAAAAAAAGAAAGAGAAAAAGAAAGAGGTAAGGTAGGGAAAGAAAGGAAAGGGAAAGAGGGCAAGAGAGAGGGGAGGGGATAAACAATACCTCAAGGCTTCTCCAGCCAATCAATCAACCACTCCCTTGTCCTACTTCACACTCTCACACAGAATTTATTCAAGTGACCTGACTCAGCCCTCAAACCCTAGAAGGATAGGAGGGACAAGTAAATGCAGGAAAGGCCCAGCTGGGTGGTACCTAAGCAGACAACTGACGACCACAGTCTTATGCTATCTTAGATACACTTTCCAAGTGACCTCACTGATGCTTAAATCCAGGGTGATATATGCAAGAGGCCAAGGACTCAAAATTTAAGAAGGCATACATTTTCAGGTACTGTCCTGCACTTGCATGACCTTGAGGGTGAGTGCCTTCTTCAAGTTTGCACCCACTACCTTGTTTGCTTCACTCTAGGCCAAGTCCTGCTATGTCTATCTTGCTCCTGTCCTAGAGATCTCACCAAGCCAAGAACACACTGCTTTTGGATCTTTCAAGAACAGCAGATCTGAGTATACATGAAGCACTCAGCAAGTACTTGGGGGTTGAACAGATTTCCTTCCAACAGAGTAATAAGTAAGTATGCTGACAAACCAGCATCTCACCTGGAGATGCTTAAATGGTAATGTAAACAAACACTTGAAAAATACCTAATAAGCATCTGGGAAATAAAAGTACTCATTTCCTGGAGGCACTCAGAAAATCATGTTTAAAAAACTGCATGTCAAAACAAAACAACATGACACAACTACACGTTCAAAAAAGCAAGGCAGATCTGTTGAAGGGAAAACAAGGAAGATCCAAAGAACTGAGCCAGGCATGAGGACCTCTACTCCATGAGACAGGTGGTTTAAAAAAGTACCTTAAGAGGATTGTTTAAAGTAAAACAGGTAGAACTCCATTCAACTACTAAGTAAAGTGGTACCTATTCACCATGCATCCTTTATGTATGTACACTGGGAATGTCTACCACTCCTTAGGAAGGACTTTCTGGTTTCTACATGTCCCAGCAAAGGAAGGAGGGAAAAGAGGGAAGGAAGAAAAGGGAGAAGAAAAAAAGAAAGAGAAAAAGAAAGAGGTAAGGTAGGGAAAGAAAGGAAAGGGAAAGAGGGCA
Organism: Tragulus kanchil; assembly: GCA_022376925.1. NCBI lineage: Eukaryota > Metazoa > Chordata > Mammalia > Artiodactyla > Tragulidae > Tragulus > Tragulus kanchil. The sequence continues at coordinate 49,750,318 of JAIOJX010000006.1, forward strand.
AGAGAGAGGGGAGGGGATAAACAATACCTCAAGGCTTCTCCAGCCAATCAATCAACCACTCCCTTGTCCTACTTCACACTCTCACACAGAATTTATTCAAGTGACCTGACTCAGCCCTCAAACCCTAGAAGGATAGGAGGGACAAGTAAATGCAGGAAAGGCCCAGCTGGGTGGTACCTAAGCAGACAACTGACGACCACAGTCTTATGCTATCTTAGATACACTTTCCAAGTGACCTCACTGATGCTTAAATCCAGGGTGATATATGCAAGAGGCCAAGGACTCAAAATTTAAGAAGGCATACATTTTCAGGTACTGTCCTGCACTTGCATGACCTTGAGGGTGAGTGCCTTCTTCAAGTTTGCACCCACTACCTTGTTTGCTTCACTCTAGGCCAAGTCCTGCTATGTCTATCTTGCTCCTGTCCTAGAGATCTCACCAAGCCAAGAACACACTGCTTTTGGATCTTTCAAGAACAGCAGATCTGAGTATACATGAAGCACTCAGCAAGTACTTGCGGGGTTGAACAGATTTCCTTCCAACAGAGTAATAAGTAAGTATGCTGACAAACCAGCATCTCACCTGGAGATGCTTAAATGGTAATGTAAACAAACACTTGAAAAATACCTAATAAGCATCTGGGAAATAAAAGTACTCATTTCCTGGAGGCACTCAGAAAATCATGTTTAAAAAACTGCATGTCAAAACAAAACAACATGACACAACTACACGTTCAAAAAAGCAAGGCAGATCTGTTGAAGGGAAAACAAGGAAGATCCAAAGAACTGAGCCAGGCATGAGGACCTCTACTCCATGAGACAGTGGTTAAGTGTGCTAATGTCTGTGCCCTGAAGTTTCTCCCACTGGAAAACAGAGATTAAGTCTTCTGACTTCATTGTGAGGCTGTGAGAATATATTAGCATTATATCCCAAGTGATTTTGTTGCCTTTCCTCCTACAAGCGTGTGTGCTCAGTTGCTAAGTCATCTCCAATTCTTTGTGACCCCATGGACTGTAGCCTGCCAGGCTCCTCTGTCCAAGGAATTTTCCAGGCAAGACTACGAAGTGGATTGCCAGGCCCTCCTCCAGGGGATCTTTCTGACCCAGGGATCGATTTTAAAAAGTACTCAGAGAGGCCAGAGAATCAGAGCCCCCAGAGAACAGCTCAGAAGGCTGGGACTAGACCTGGTGCTTAGAGGACCATTCAGCACTTCATGGAGTAGTACAAGTACAGGTACTTGAGTGGAGTGATGTAAGAGTAAAGATATGATATGGCTTCAATATTTCCATCCTGAACTGAAAGATTTAAAAAATTATACCCAAACCAGTCTTCAAGTGGAAAAACACAGAAAGCTATAAGCTATATCTGTAAGTAACTTGTACCCTAGAAATACATCTTTATCTTCTCCCTCACTAATCAGTCTATTCTTCTGGGGTCAAGCAGTAAGTCAATCAGGTGCCCTGTCCAGGCTCAGGTAGCTGATTTAGGTAATCTCTCAGGGCAAGACTGATGAGCCCTTATTGCAGTCCTAAGACTCATTACTCAGAATGTCTTTTTGTCATCCAATCGCTCCTCTCACAAAGCCTCTAGCCATGTAAGTCTATCTAGGTTCCTATCTGAAAGTAGTTAAACCAAAAATGTCAGCCAGAGGGCAAGAGAAAACTTCACAAAAATGGAAAATGACCTGAGTTTGACTGACGTATTTTCTCAGGTGTAAAAGACAGAGGGATTCACCAGTGTAATCCAATAAACAGGCTTCCTGTCCCCCACAAACGCTCACACTCTGTGGTCTCTGAGTCTTTACACAGGCTGAGCACCTTAATAAACATACCTCCAGCGTCTTCCTGTCCACCACATCCAAAGAACTGAGCCAGGCATGAGGACCTCTACTCCATGAGACAGTGGTTAAGTGTGCTAATGTCTGTGCCCTGAAGTTTCTCCCACTGGAAAACAGAGATTAAGTCTTCTGACTTCATTGTGAGGCTGTGAGAATATATTAGCATTATATCCCAAGTGATTTTGTTGCCTTTCCTCCTACAAGCGTGTGTGCTCAGTTGCTAAGTCATCTCCAATTCTTTGTGACCCCATGGACTGTAGCCTGCCAGGCTCCTCTGTCCAAGGAATTTTCCAGGCAAGACTACGAAGTGGATTGCCAGGCCCTCCTCCAGGGGATCTTTCTGACCCAGGGATCGATTTTAAAAAGTACTCAGAGAGGCCAGAGAATCAGAGCCCCCAGAGAACAGCTCAGAAGGCTGGGACTAGACCTGGTGCTTAGAGGACCATTCAGCACTTCATGGAGTAGTACAAGTACAGGTACTTGAGTGGAGTGATGTAAGAGTAAAGATATGATATGGCTTCAATATTTCCATCCTGAACTGAAAGATTTAAAAAATTATACCCAAACCAGTCTTCAAGTGGAAAAACACAGAAAGCTATAAGCTATATCTGTAAGTAACTTGTACCCTAGAAATACATCTTTATCTTCTCCCTCACTAATCAGTCTATTCTTCTGGGGTCAAGCAGTAAGTCAATCAGGTGCCCTGTCCAGGCTCAGGTAGCTGATTTAGGTAATCTCTCAGGGCAAGACTGATGAGCCCTTATTGCAGTCCTAAGACTCATTACTCAGAATGTCTTTTTGTCATCCAATCGCTCCTCTCACAAAGCCTCTAGCCATGTAAGTCTATCTAGGTTCCTATCTGAAAGTAGTTAAACCAAAAATGTCAGCCAGAGGGCAAGAGAAAACTTCACAAAAATGGAAAATGACCTGAGTTTGACTGACGTATTTTCTCAGGTGTAAAAGACAGAGGGATTCACCAGTGTAATCCAATAAACAGGCTTCCTGTCCCCCACAAACGCTCACACTCTGTGGTCTCTGAGTCTTTACACAGGCTGAGTACCTTATCTCTTCAGCCTCTCTCTTCCACCAAACCATATTCTGCCTTCCTGCAAAACGCTAGTCAAATCCTCCTGGATCCAGAAAAGGCTCATTAGACTGACCCCACTCACTGAAGACAAAAATCAAAAACAAAAAAAAATCTCTACTGCCTTGATGAGCATGATCCACAGTTCAGAAGTATCAGCACCCCGAGAGTTTGAAAAACAGAAGCTTCAGAACCCATCACAGACCTCCTGGATGAGGATGTGGATTTAATAAGATACCTCGTAATTCACACACACGTAAAGGCACTGCTTTGGCACTCCAGTATTGAGAGTTTGTCCTATAGTCACGCACCCCTACGTACCTGAGTCACTTTTATCTAATTCACCCATTTAAATTGTACTACTCAGTGTTTTTAGTATATGCAGAATTGTGCTTCCATCACTGTTATTTAAATTTAGAACATTTTTACCAACTCCCAAAAGAAACTACATACCAACCAGTCATCAGTCTCCTCCAACATCTCTCAAGAAACCACAAATTCAATATTATCTCTATCTATAGGTTTGCCTATTCCAGACATTTCATATAAATGAGGTCATACAGTATGTGATCTTTAGGGAATGGCATCTTTCACTTAGCATATTTTCAGTGTTGCAACTGGCATTAGTCATTCCTTTTTTTATTGTCAAATAATACTATACTATATGGATACACAACATGTTCTTTGCCCATTCATCAGCTGACAGACATCTGGACTGTTCATAGCTTTGCACTATTATAAATAATGCTGTTATAAACATTCATTGACGGGTTTTCATATAGAGATGATTTCATTTCTGGTTCTAGTAGTGGAACTATCTGGTCATATGGTAATTTTCTTGCAATCGCTCCTCAAAGCTCTAGTGTAAGTCCTATCTTGAAAGTAGTTAAACCAAAAATGTCAGCCAGAGGGCAAGAGAAAACTTCACAAAAATGGAAAATGACCTGAGTTTGACTGACGTATTTTCTCAGGTGTAAAAGACAGAGGGATTCACCAGTGTAATCCAATAAACAGGCTTCCTGTCCCCCACAAACGCTCACACTCTGTGGTCTCTGAGTCTTTACACAGGCTGAGTACCTTATCTCTTCAGCCTCTCTCTTCCACCAAACCATATTCTGCCTTCCTGCAAAACGCTAGTCAAATCCTCCTGGATCCAGAAAAGGCTCATTAGACTGACCCCACTCACTGAAGACAAAAATCAAAAACAAAAAAAAATCTCTACTGCCTTGATGAGCATGATCCACAGTTCAGAAGTATCAGCACCCCGAGAGTTTGAAAAACAGAAGCTTCAGAACCCATCACAGACCTCCTGGATGAGGATGTGGATTTAATAAGATACCTCGTAATTCACACACACGTAAAGGCACTGCTTTGGCACTCCAGTATTGAGAGTTTGTCCTATAGTCACGCACCCCTACGTACCTGAGTCACTTTTATCTAATTCACCCATTTAAATTGTACTACTCAGTGTTTTTAGTATATGCAGAATTGTGCTTCCATCACTGTTATTTAAATTTAGAACATTTTTACCAACTCCCAAAAGAAACTACATACCAACCAGTCATCAGTCTCCTCCAACATCTCTCAAGAAACCACAAATTCAATATTATCTCTATCTATAGGTTTGCCTATTCCAGACATTTCATATAAATGAGGTCATACAGTATGTGATCTTTAGGGAATGGCATCTTTCACTTAGCATATTTTCAGTGTTGCAACTGGCATTAGTCATTCCTTTTTTTATTGTCAAATAATACTATACTATATGGATACACAACATGTTCTTTGCCCATTCATCAGCTGACAGACATCTGGACTGTTCATAGCTTTGCACTATTATAAATAATGCTGTTATAAACATTCATTGACGGGTTTTCATATAGAGATGATTTCATTTCTCTTGAGGATATATCTAGTAGTGGAACTATCTGGTCATATGGTAATTCTATGCCTAACCTTTTGAGGAACTGCCAAATTTGTCTTCCACAGCAGCTGCACCATTTTACATGCCCACCAGCAGTGTATAAGAGTTCCAATTTCTCCACATCTTCAACAACACTTGTTATTGGGCTTCCCTGGTAGCTCAGTGGTAAAGAATTTGCCTGCCAATGCAGGAAACACGGGTTCGATCCCTGAGCTGGGAAGATCCCACATGCTGCAGAGCAACTAAGCCCGTGAGCCACAACTACGGAGTCTGTGCTCTAGAGCTTCGGAGCCACCACTATGGAGCTCATGTGCCACAACTCCTGAAGCCTGTGTGCCCTAGAGTCAGAGTTCCATAAGAGAAGTCACGGCAACAAGAGGCCTGCTCACCTCAACTAGAGAGTAGCCCCTACTACATGCAACTAGAGTAGGGCCTGCGGCAGCAGTGCAAACCCAAAATAGCCAAAAATAAATAAATAAATAAGTGAGAAAAAAACCCAAAACCAACACTTGCCATTACCTTTTCGGTAAAAATCATCCCACTGGGGGTGAAATGGTAGACCAACATGATTTTGACTTTGTATTCCTCTGATGTATAACAATGCTGAGCACCTTTTTGTATGTCTATTAGCCACGTCTTCTTTGGAGAAAAGTTTATCCATATCCTTTGTCCACTTTTTAAAAACAGGCTTTTTCCCCAGCAGTTTTAGGTTCACAACAAAACTGAGCAGAAAGCAGAATTTCCCACATGTGCCCTACCCCTCAATATGCATAGCCTCCCTCACTATCAACATACCCCATCACAGTAGTACTTTTGTGCCAACTAAGGAACCTACATTGACACATAATCACCCAAAGTGCATAGTTTACCTTGAGTTCACTATTGATGTACATTCTACGGCTTAGAACAAACATGTAACATTCTTATGGACACATACCCATCACGAGAGTATCACATAGAGTAGTTTCACTGACCTAAAAATTCTCTGTGCTCTGCTCACTCATTCTTCCATCCTTTCTAATCTCTAGCAACCACTGATTTGTTTACTATCTCCAGAGTATCACCTTTTCCATACAGTTGAAATTATATAGTATGCAGCCTTTTCACATGGGCTTCTTTCACATAGTAACATGCATTTAATGTCCCTCCATGCATTTTCATGGTTTAATAGCTCATTTCATTTTTAGTACTGAATAAAATGCCATTGTCTGGAAGTACTACAGTTTATTTATGCATTCACCTACCAAAAGACACCATGTGTGCGCTCAGTCACTCAGTCATGCCTGACTCTTCGCGACCCCATGGACTATAGCTTGCCAGGCTCCTCTGTCCATGGAGTTCTCCAGGCAAGAATACTGGAATGGGTTGCCATCCTATTACAGGGCATCTTCCTGACCCAGGGATTGAACCTGTGTTTCTTTGTCTCCTATACTGGCAAGTGGATTCTTTACCACTGGGCCACCTGGGAAGCAAAAGACATGTTGGTTGTTTCCAAATATTGGCAATTATGAGTCAAGCTGCTATAAAGATCTGTGTACAGGTTTCTGTGTAGACAGATGTTTTCAGCTTCTTTGGGGAAACACTAAGGAACATAACTGCTGGATAGTATGGTAATAATAAGTTTAGTTTTGCAAGAAACTGCCAAACTATCTTCCAAAGTGGCTGTATTATCTTATATTCCCACCAGCAATTAATGAAAATTCCTGTTCCTCCACATCCTCCCAGTACTTGGTAGTGTGCCTCAAATTGTGATCACTCTAATAGGTGTGTAGAGGTAACTCACTGATGTTTTATTTTGAATTTTGCTGACTACACGATGTGGGACATATTTCCATATGCTTATTTGCCATCTAGTAGTTTTCTTATTACTGAGCTACAAGAGTTCTTTGTGTATTCTGAGTAACAGTCCTTTTTTCATTTATATTTATTTATTACTGTGTCAGGTATTAGTTACCCCATGGCATGTGAGATCTTGGGCTTCCCAAGTGGCACAGAGGTAAAGAATCTGTCTGCCAGTGCAGAGATGCAAGAGACACAGGTTCAGTCTCTGGGTTGGGAAGATCCCCTGGAGGAAATGACAACCCACTCCAGTACTTCTTACCTGGAAAATTTCATGGACAGAGGAGCCTGGTGGGCCACGGTCCATGGGGCCACAAACTCAAGACACAACTGAGCAGACACATACACACACACACATATGGGATCTTAGTTCCCCAACCAGGGATGGCACCCACACCCACTCCATGCACTGGAGGATGAATTCCTAACCACTGGACCACCAGGGAGGTCCCTGACAATGTCTTTTAAATGATGCATTTAAAGCATTAATGTTAAAAGTGATTATTTATATAGCTGGATTAATATATACTATATTTGTTACTGTTTTCTATTTGTTGCCCTTAGCTGTTCCTACTTTTGTCTTCTAATCTTTTTCTGACTTTTGTAGTTTTAACTGAGAATATTATATGATTACATTTCCTTTCTTAGCTTTTCAGTTATACTTTTCAGGTGGAGGGGGGCCTGCATGCTATGCTGTTTGTGGGATCTTAGTTCCCAGACCAGGGATTAAACCTGGGCCATCAACAGTGGAAGCACAGAGTGCTGACCACTGGACCACTGTGGAATTCCCTAGACGTTTATTTTTATCTCTTCTAGTGGTTGCTCTAGAATTTGCAGTACACATAACCAAATCCATGTTCAAATAATACTATTACAACTTCCAGATAGTGTGAATACCTTATAATGACAAAAATTCCTGTTCCTCCACATCCTCCCAGTACTTGGTAGTGTGCCTCAAATTGTGATCACTCTAATAGGTGTGTAGAGGTAACTCACTGATGTTTTATTTTGAATTTTGCTGACTACACGATGTGGGACATATTTCCATATGCTTATTTGCCATCTAGTAGTTTTCTTATTACTGAGCTACAAGAGTTCTTTGTGTATTCTGAGTAACAGTCCTTTTTTCATTTATATTTATTTATTACTGTGTCAGGTATTAGTTACCCCATGGCATGTGAGATCTTGGGCTTCCCAAGTGGCACAGAGGTAAAGAATCTGTCTGCCAGTGCAGAGATGCAAGAGACACAGGTTCAGTCTCTGGGTTGGGAAGATCCCCTGGAGGAAATGACAACCCACTCCAGTACTTCTTACCTGGAAAATTTCATGGACAGAGGAGCCTGGTGGGCCACGGTCCATGGGGCCACAAACTCAAGACACAACTGAGCAGACACATACACACACACACATATGGGATCTTAGTTCCCCAACCAGGGATGGCACCCACACCCACTCCATGCACTGGAGGATGAATTCCTAACCACTGGACCACCAGGGAGGTCCCTGACAATGTCTTTTAAATGATGCATTTAAAGCATTAATGTTAAAAGTGATTATTTATATAGCTGGATTAATATATACTATATTTGTTACTGTTTTCTATTTGTTGCCCTTAGCTGTTCCTACTTTTGTCTTCTAATCTTTTTCTGACTTTTGTAGTTTTAACTGAGAATATTATATGATTACATTTCCTTTCTTAGCTTTTCAGTTATACTTTTCGGGTGGAGGGGGGCCTGCATGCTATGCTGTTTGTGGGATCTTAGTTCCCAGACCAGGGATTAAACCTGGGCCATCAACAGTGGAAGCACAGAGTGCTGACCACTGGACCACTGTGGAATTCCCTAGACGTTTATTTTTATCTCTTCTAGTGGTTGCTCTAGAATTTGCAGTACACATAACCAAATCCATGTTCAAATAATACTATTACAACTTCCAGATAGTGTGAATACCTTATAATGACAAAACAATCTTAATTCCTCCTCTCATCCCTGGTATCACTGCTGTAATTCATTTCATTTACCCATAAATACACACACTTCTACATACACACAGCAGTCCTACTTACACAGAAGCATATGCAGTCAATTATAACGTCGGTATTATAACTTAAAACTACTCTATCAGTCAACATCTGTAAAATAAAAGAGCCATTTACAGAATTCCTAGAGCTTAGACGGAATGCCTTCCCCCTAAGATGAGAAATAATGTTAGGATGTTCACCCTCACCACTACCATTCAACATATACTGAAGTTTCTGGCCAGCAAAGTCAGTGATAAAAGGTACAGATTAGAAATACATAAAACTGCCCTTTATTTATAGATGACATGATGGCCTGCACAGTAACTGCAAAGAATCTATTAAAAAAATATTCTAGAATAAAAGAGTTCCGCAAAGGTGGCAGAATATAACATAAACATACACACAAAAGTTATATTTCTAAAAGTTTACTGTTTCCTGGAACAAACTGTGACCACTGGTACTATGTGTGTTTGTTCTTGTTCTGGGAAAAGGGACCTTAACCTTTGAAAAAAAATATTTCTGTATTAGCAAAGAACATATGAAAAATGACATTTAAGATACAATAACATTTACAATTTAAAAAAGAATTAGTAAAATGTTTTATTCTACCTTCACTTACTCCCTCTCCAATGCTTTTCTTTGTTTACATAGATCTGAGGTTCTGATTTCTATTATTTTCTTCTCTCTAATGAATTTCTAACATTTCTTGCAAGACAGGCCTGTGTGTGTGCTCAGTCATGTCTGACCCTTTGACATCCCATGGTCTGTAGCCTGCCAGGCTCCTCTGTCCATAGCATTTCCCAGGCAAGAATACTGGAGTGGGTTGCCATTTCCTTCTCCAGGGGACCTTCCTGATCTAGAGATCAAAGCCATGACTCTCGAGTCTCCTGCACTGGCAGACAGATTCTTTATCACTAGTGCCACCAGATGCAGGACAAGCCTACTAGCAATAAATTTGCTCTATTTTTGTCGGTCTTTATTTCTCCTCTTTTTTGTTTTTTCAATTTTCATTTATTTTAATTTTTATTGGGTCTTTGTTGCTATACACAGGCTTTCTCTAGTTGCGCAAGCTGGAGCTCCTATCTAGTTGCGGTGATGGCCATTTGATCACTTCTCCTCTGGAACATGACCTCAGGAGTTGTGGTGCATTGGCTTAGTTGAGCCGCAGCATGTGGAATTTTCCCAGACCAGGATTGAACCCATAACGTCAGAATATTATAACTGTATTAAACAAAACTCTATCCACTAAAAAAGCCATGTACAGAATTCCTAGCGCTTAGACGGCATGCCTCCGCCCTAAGATGAGAAATAATGTTAGGATGTTCACCCTCACCACTACCATTCAACATATACTGAAGTTTCTGGCCAGCAAAGTCAGTGATAAAAGGTACAGATTAGAAATACATAAAACTGCCCTTTATTTATAGATGACACGATGGCCTGCACAGAAACTGCAAAGAATCTATTAAAAAAATATTCTAGAATAAAAGAGTTCCGCAAAGGTGGCAGAATATAACATAAACATACACACAAAAGTTATATTTCTAAAAGTTTACTGTTTCCTGGAACAAACTGTGACCACTGGTACTGTGTGTGTTTGTTCTTGTTCTGGGAAAAGGGACCTTAACCTTTGAAAAAAAATATTTCTGTATTAGCAAAGAACATATGAAAAATGACATTTAAGATACAATAACATTTACAATTTAAAAAAGAATTAGTAAAATGTTTTATTCTACCTTCACTTACTCCCTCTCCAATGCTTTTCTTTGTTTACATAGATCTGAGGTTCTGATTTCTATTATTTTCTTCTCTCTAATGAATTTCTAACATTTCTTGCAAGACAGGCCTGTGTGTGTGCTCAGTCATGTCTGACCCTTTGACATCCCATGGTCTGTAGCCTGCCAGGCTCCTCTGTCCATAGCATTTCCCAGGCAAGAATACTGGAGTGGGTTGCCATTTCCTTCTCCAGGGGACCTTCCTGATCTAGAGATCAAAGCCATGACTCTCGAGTCTCCTGCACTGGCAGACAGATTCTTTATCACTAGTGCCACCAGATGCAGGACAAGCCTACTAGCAATAAATTTGCTCTATTTTTGTCGGTCTTTATTTCTCCTCTTTTTTGTTTTTTCAATTTTCATTTATTTTAGTTTTTATTGGGTCTTTGTTGCTATACACAGGCTTTCTCTAGTTGCGGCAAGCTGGAGCTACTCTCTAGTTGCGGTGATGGCAATTTGATCACTTCTCCTCTGGAACATGACCTCAGGAGTTGTGGTGCATTGGCTTAGTTGAGCCGCAGCATGTGGAATTTTCCCAGACCAGGGATTGAACCCATGTCCCCTGCATTAGCAGGTGGATTCTTAACCACTGGACCATCAGGGAAATCCTATTTCTGCTCTTTTAAAGGCTAATTTCACAGGATACAGAAATCTAGGCTGATGGGAGTGTTCTTTGCTCATCTATAGGTAAGGGGCTTTCTCTGCTGGCTTCTTTCAGGATTTTTAATTTGTCTTTGATTTTATATCATCTTAAAAACGATATGCCTATATATAGCAGGGGTGGGGGTGTCGGCATTTATCCTACTTAGTGTTTTCTGAATGTCCTGGATCAGTGGTTTGGTGTCTGACATTAATTTGGGGAGATTCTCAGACATTCTTTAAAATATTTCTTCTGTTTCTCTCCTTCTCCTTCTGGCATTCCCATGATGTATCTGTCTTAGTCTATTCAGGTTGCAGTAACAAAGTACCATGGACTGGGTGACTTGTAAACAACAAACATTTATTTCTCCCATTGCTGGAGGGTGGAAGTCCAGGATCACAGCACAAGCTGGAAGGGGATAGGAAGCTCTCTGGGGCTTCTTTTATAAAGGCACAAATCCCAACTATGAGGGTTCCGCCCTTGTGACCTAATCACTTCCCAACGATCCCATCTCCTAATTCCAACACCTTTAGGATTAGGATTTCAACATCTAAATTTAGGGAAACACAAAAATTTAGACCATAGCACAAAACCTTACTTTTGGTTGTCCCACAGTTCTTGGATATTGTTTTCTCGTCTTTTGTATTTTTTTTCTTTTTTAAACTTTTATACCTTTCTACTGAAGTATTCTCAAGCTTCAAGCTCAGAGATTCTTTCTTCAGTCAAAGGCATTTTTCATTGCTGTCACGGTGTTCTTTTTTTTTTTAATTTTGGCCCCTTTTATTGGTCCTGTATCTATTCAGTTTCATCCATCTTTATTCTTTGGCCTGTGTGGGCCTTCCACCACGGTAGACTCTCTCACTGCAGAGCACTGGCTCTGGGCGCACGCGCCCCAGAGAGCCGGCTCGTAATTGGACACATCAGTTCAGTTCCTCTGCAGCACATGGGATCTTCCTGGCCCAGTGATAGAACCGGTGCCCTCTTGCAGTGTAAGGCAGACTCTTTACCCACTGGACCACCAGGGAAGCCTCCTTTTTAAAATATTTATTATTTTTAGCTATTCTGGGTTTTCACTGCTGTCACAGGCTCTTCTCTAGTTGCAGGGAGTGGGGGCCATTCACTGGTTGAGGTGAGCAGGCTTCTTATGGCAGTGACTTCTCTTGTTGTGGAACTCAGGCTCTAGGGCACATGGGCTTCAGCAGCTGCGGTACATGGGCTCAAAAGTTGTGGCTCTGAGGCTCAAGAGCACAGGCTCAACAGTTGTGACTCACGGGCTTAGCTGCTTCTCAGCATGTAGGATCTTCCCAGTTCAGGGATCAAACCCATGTCTCCTGCATTGGCAGGTGAACTCCTTACCCATGATGTATCTGTCTTAGTCTATTCAGGTTGCAGTAACAAAGTACCATGGACTGGGTGACTTGTAAACAACAAACATTTATTTCTCCCATTGCTGGAGGGTGGAAGTCCAGGATCACAGCACAAGCTGGAAGGGGATAGGAAGCTCTCTGGGGCTTCTTTTATAAAGGCACAAATCCCAACTATGAGGGTTCCGCCCTTGTGACCTAATCACTTCCCAACGATCCCATCTCCTAATTCCAACACCTTTAGGATTAGGATTTCAACATCTAAATTTAGGGAAACACAAAAATTTAGACCATAGCACAAAACCTTACTTTTGGTTGTCCCACAGTTCTTGGATATTGTTTTCTCGTCTTTTGTATTTTTTTTCTTTTTTAAACTTTTATACCTTTCTACTGAAGTATTCTCAAGCTTCAAGCTCAGAGATTCTTTCTTCAGTCAAAGGCATTTTTCATTGCTGTCACGGTGTTCTTTTTTTTTTTAATTTTGGCCCCTTTTATTGGTCCTGTATCTATTCAGTTTCATCCATCTTTATTCTTTGGCCTGTGTGGGCCTTCCACCACGGTAGACTCTCTCACTGCAGAGCACTGGCTCTGGGCGCACGCGCCCCAGAGAGCCGGCTCGTAATTGGACATATCAGTTCAGTTCCTCTGCAGCACATGGGATCTTCCTGGCCCAGTGATAGAACCGGTGCCCTCTTGCAGTGTAAGGCAGACTCTTTACCCACTGGACCACCAGGGAAGCCTCCTTTTTAAAATATTTATTATTTTTAGCTATTCTGGGTTTTCACTGCTGTCACAGGCTCTTCTCTAGTTGCAGGGAGTGGGGGCCATTCACTGGTTGAGGTGAGCAGGCTTCTTATGGCAGTGACTTCTCTTGTTGTGGAACTCAGGCTCTAGGGCACATGGGCTTCAGCAGCTGCGGTACATGGGCTCAAAAGTTGTGGCTCTGAGGCTCAAGAGCACAGGCTCAACAGTTGTGACTCACAGGCTTAGCTGCTTCTCAGCATGTAGGATCTTCCCAGTTCAGGGATCAAACCCAGGTCTCCTGCATTGGCAGGTGAACTCCTTACCAATGAGCTACCAGGGAAGGCCCTGTCACAGTGTTTTTGATCTCTAAACATTTATTGGTTCTTGCTTAGAATTTCAATTTCCCTGCTTAGAATACCCAGCTTTTCTTGCATGTTGTCTTTATCTGTTCAAGTCTTAGCATAGTGATCACAGTTGTTTCAAATTTCTGGTTGAATAACATCCATGCTAGAGATGGGTCTAACTCTGATATCTGGTCTGTCTCCTCAAAGTGTGTGTTTTGCCTTTTAGGATATCTTGCAATCTTTTCTTCATAGCTAGGTATGACATACCAGGTAAAAGGAACTGCTATAAATAGACCTTTAGCACTGTGGTGGTAGGATGCTGGGGAGGAGCAGCATTCTACACTCTTATGACAGGGTTTCAGTCTTTTAGTGAGTCTGTACCTCTGAAATGTAAATTTCACAAGTGCTTCTCAAGGCCTAACCCACCTCTCTTGGGTGGGCCTCAATGGCTTGAGTGGACTGGAATTGGGTGTTTCCCTTCTCCAACACAAAAAGCTAGAAATGACAGGGTATTTTCTTACCCCTAGATCAGTTAGGCTCTGGCAAAAACCCCAAAGGTTAGACTCTGGTTAAACAGTTTCCCCTGACCGCAGACCTTAAGAAAAACAGAATGTTCTGTAATATTTTCACATGGTTCCTTTCCCACTCTGCCACAAAAGTACAAAGGGATTTTTCTCAATACTGTAAGAACCTGACAGATACCTGGGAGGCCACTGTGGGGGCCCTAACTAACCGAGTCCCTGTGGAGTTTTTATCAATTACAATTCAGGTTTCCCCGCTCCAGTACTGGTTCCCACAGAGGTTTCTGCTTCTGTAAGCTGTGATTCCAGGCAGCAGTTTGTCTTTACCCTATGACCTCACATGTCTTAAAGATCTAAGAATTGTTGATTTTTCTGTTTTTCAGCTTTTTACTTGTTCTTAGGACAGAAGAGTGATTTCCAAACTTCTTATAGGCCAGTGTGGAACTCTTTTCTTCATTTTTTAAAAATTAGGTTATTTACATTTTTATTATTGAGTTATAAAAGGTTTTTTTAAATATATTCTGGATATAAAGTCCCTTATCTATGATTTGCAAGTATTTTCTCCCGTTTTGTGGGTTGTCATTTTACTTTTTTTGTCATGCTCTTTGCAATACAAAAGTTTTGCATTTTGATGAAGTCCAATTTCATTTTTCTTTTACAGTTTTTGATAGTGATTGATAGTGATTTATGAGGATGCTTTCTTCTAAGAGTTTCAGATTTTCAGTTGTTACACTTAGGTCATTGGCCTGTTCTGAGTCAGTTTTTGTCTATGGTGTGAGATGGGGGTTCAACTTCATTCTTTCATATGTGGCTATCTAGCTGTCTCAGCATGATTTGTTCAAAAGACTATTCATTTCCCTCGTGTACCTGATTATTCACACTGGCTCTTAACTCTCTAAGATGGTGCAATGCCCTTGTTTTCCAAGTTTTTTTTTTTTTAAGATTTATTTATTTATTTTGGGCGGGGGTCGGGTTGGGGAGGGAGGGGAGCGGGCGGGCCACTTCTATTGGTCTTTCATTTCTCCACCTTCATCAGTCTTTGTTCCTTGGCTCCTGTGGGCCTCCCATCGCGGTGGCGTCTGCTGCCGCATAGCGCCGGCTCTGGGCGCATGCGCTCCAGAGCTCCGGCTCGGTAATTGGACACATCGGTCCAGCCGCTCCGCGGCACGTGGGATCTTCCCAGGCCAGGGCTCGAACCGGCACCCCTTGCACTGCAAGGCGGCATCCCCACCCACTGGACCACCAGGGGAAGCCCTCCAAGTATTTTTAACAAATCATGCTGAGACAGCTGGATAGCTGTCCACATAGCTCTACATATTTTGCTGACAGAAAAGATGGCTGGAGATACACACTACCATATATCCAGTACTATGAAGAATATATGTAAAGCATTCCACAGTGAAAGAAGAAAGCCTCTGAAGCTACCTGTGAAATGTGACACATTTATTCATTTACTCGACTCTCATTTAAGGCACTTCTGTTCTAAATGGGTAGGTTCTGGGCTAGGCATGGAGATACAAAGATGAACCAGTCATTTTTTCCTGCCCTTGAGAAGACGGATCAAGATAAAAGCATGAATTTAATCAGCAAAGAGAGCATAACTGTCTCCATTTTCCAGAACACACAAATGAGGTATCATGGAGAAAATGACTCACTGAAGACGAGGTTAATGGCAGACAGGGGCAGGAGTGATGGGGAGAGAAGCACAGACCTTAAGGGAGAAATCAGAGACAAGGCTTAGGGCCTCAAATGGCCAAGTCAATTACTAGTCAAAAGGTCCTGCCAGGGCCACACTATGACTTTTATGGGCCCTAAATACTTTTGTGTCTTTGTGGAACCCTTCCATTAGAAAAATATATTAGGAATGTTCCTGGTGGTCCAGTGGTTAAAAATCTGCCTGCCAATGCAGGGGACACAGGTTCAATCCCTGCTCTGTGAAGATTACACATACCAACAAGCAGCTAAGCCCATGCACCACAACTACTGAGCCCATGTGTTGCAACTACTGAACCCCACACTCTGCTCTGCAGTGAGAAGCCCATGCACTGCAACTAGAGAGTAGCCCCCACTCGCTGCAAGCAGAGAAAGCCTGTACAGAGCAATGAAGACCCAGCACAGCCAAAAATGAATAAAACATTTTAAAAAGTATTTTAAAATTATTTTATGACTGCACTGATACAAAGATGTATAATCCAAGGTGGATCATATTTTTTCTTCTGATTGAAAAAATCTGAGACATTTTTATGGGCCCCTGGGCCCGGTGCCTACTGGATAAGTCAGAACTGAGTCCTGCTGTCTCTCCATAGCTATGCTCCAAGAATTCTCTCCCCAGCTGCCAAGTCACATTGCTCTGCTGCTTCTGAGATTCTGTCCTCTACTGGGTTTAACTGACCAAGTGGAATAAGGTTCAGGTTCACACTAAATCTCATACCACCTAAATCCACAAAAAGGTAAACTCCTTCTACTCATATGGGCACTACACAGTTACTGGGCAATCGTTTGCCAATAGTGTATATTCAAAGAAGGTTTAGATACATTCATGAATGATCAATCCTAATTAGACAAACACATCCAATGAATGCCTGGCACTTCTGTTCTAAATGGGTAGGTTCTGGGCTACATCATGCTAGCCAGAAGACGGATCAAGATAAAAGCATGAATTTAATCAGCAAAGAGAGCATAACTGTCTCCATTTTCCAGAACACACAAATGAGGTATCATGGAGAAAATGACTCACTGAAGACGAGGTTAATGGCAGACAGGGGCAGGAGTGATGGGGAGAGAAGCACAGACCTTAAGGGAGAAATCAGAGACAAGGCTTAGGGCCTCAAATGGCCAAGTCAATTACTAGTCAAAAGGTCCTGCCAGGGCCACACTATGACTTTTATGGGCCCTAAATACTTTTGTGTCTTTGTGGAACCCTTCCATTAGAAAAAATATATTAGGAATGTTCCTGGTGGTCCAGTGGTTAAAAATCTGCCTGCCAATGCAGGGGACACAGGTTCAATCCCTGCTCTGTGAAGATTACACATACCAACAAGCAGCTAAGCCCATGCACCACAACTACTGAGCCCATGTGTTGCAACTACTGAACCCCACACTCTGCTCTGCAGTGAGAAGCCCATGCACTGCAACTAGAGAGTAGCCCCCACTCGCTGCAAGCAGAGAAAGCCTGTACAGAGCAATGAAGACCCAGCACACCCAAAAAATGAATAAAACATTTTAAAAAGTATTTTAAAATTATTTTATGACTGCACTGATACAAAGATGTATAATCCAAGGTGGATCATATTTTTTCTTCTGATTGAAAAAATCTGAGACATTTTTATGGGCCCCTGGGCCCGGTGCCTACTGGATAAGTCAGAACTGAGTCCTGCTGTCTCTCCATAGCTATGCTCCAAGAATTCTCTCCCCAGCTGCCAAGTCACATTGCTCTGCTGCTTCTGAGATTCTGTCCTCTACTGGGTTTAACTGACCAAGTGGAATAAGGTTCAGGTTCACACTAAATCTCATACCACCTAAATCCACAAAAAAAGGTAAACTCCTTCTACTCATATGGGCACTACACAGTTACTGGGCAATCGTTTGCCAATAGTGTATATTCAAAGAAGGTTTAGATACATTCATGAATGATCAATCCTAATTAGACAGACACGTCATGAACAAACAGCAAAGTCAAAGGAAGCACGTGCCTGGCATCTTGGAGACAGCCAATGAGTATCTTTTTGCTCACCTGCTCATTCATTCAAGCACAAAAATAATAAAATAAAGTCTCTTCCCTTATAAAACTTACCATCTAAGGAAGAAGACAAATAATAAGTATGCAAATAACATAAATATATGAAATAATTTCTGGTAGCAGTGCTATAAAGAAAACCAAAGTAGAGTGAGAGGACAAAAAAAAAAAAATGGTGGTGGGCTTCCCTGGTGGCTCAGTGGTGAAGAGCTCGCCTGCCAGCACAGGAGACATGGATCCCTGATTCGGGAAGATCCCACATGCTGCGGAGCAACTAAGCCCGTGAGCCGCAACTGTTGAGCCCATGTGCTGCAACTACTGAAGTCCGTGAGCTCTAGAGCCCAAGTTCCACAACAAGAGAAGTCACTGAAACAAGCAGCCTGCTCACCTCAACTAGAGAGTAGCCCCAGCTTCCTGCAACCAGAGAAAAGCCTGCAGCAGCAGTGAAAACCCAGAATAGCCAAAAATAAATAAATAAATAAAATGCATTTCTTTAACACAAAAAGGAGGCTACTATGTGGCTACTGTAGACACGTGGTTTCCCCAGAAAGGTCCTCAACAAAAGAACCTGGCAGGCTGCGTGGTAAAACGAGCCCAGGTGGTGTGTCTTATTTCCTTGGATTTTACCTTATTCCACTCTTCGCCCCAGAAAGCGGCTCCAAAGCAACAATCACCTTCCTTAGTGATGAGAAAAACAGTGACACGTCCTAGTCTGGCATAGCTATTTACTTGCTATATGTCTGGCCCCATGCCTCAGTTTCCCCAGATAAAAAAAATCTGCCCCCAAGTAAACATTGCTCTCTCCATAGCTATGCTCCAAGAATTCTCTCCAGCTGCCAAGTCACATTGCTCTGCTCCTGAGATTTTTTACTGGGTTTAACTGACCAAGTGGAATAAGGTTCAGGTTCACACTAAATCTCATACCACCTAAATCCACAAAAAGGTAAACTCCTTCTACTCATATGGGCACTACACAGTTACTGGGCAATCGTTTGCCAATAGTGTATATTCAAAGAAGGTTTAGATACATTCATGAATGATCAATCCTAATTAGACAGACACGTCATGAACAAACAGCAAAGTCAAAGGAAGCACGTGCCTGGCATCTTGGAGACAGCCAATGAGTATCTTTTGCTCACCTGCTCATTCATTCAAGCACAAAAATAATAAAATAAAGTCTCTTCCCTTATAAAACTTACCATCTAAGGAAGAAGACAAATAATAAGTATGCAAATAACATAAATATATGAAATAATTTCTGGTAGCAGTGCTATAAAGAAAACCAAAGTAGAGTGAGAGGACAAAAAAAAAAAAAATGGTGGTGGGCTTCCCTGGTGGCTCAGTGGTGAAGAGCTCGCCTGCCAGCACAGGAGACATGGATCCCTGATTCGGGAAGATCCCACATGCTGCGGAGCAACTAAGCCCGTGAGCCGCAACTGTTGAGCCCATGTGCTGCAACTACTGAAGTCCGTGAGCTCTAGAGCCCAAGTTCCACAACAAGAGAAGTCACTGAAACAAGCAGCCTGCTCACCTCAACTAGAGAGTAGCCCCAGCTTCCTGCAACCAGAGAAAAGCCTGCAGCAGCAGTGAAAACCCAGAATAGCCAAAAATAAATAAATAAATAAAATGCATTTCTTTAACACAAAAAGGAGGCTACTATGTGGCTACTGTAGACACGTGGTTTCCCCAGAAAGGTCCTCAACAAAAGAACCTGGCAGGCTGCGTGGTAAAACGAGCCCAGGTGGTGTGTCTTATTTCCTTGGATTTTACCTTATTCCCACTCTTCGCCCCAGAAACGGCTCCAAAGCAACAATCACCTTCCTTAGTGATGAGAAAAACAGTTACAGGTCCTAGTCTGGCATAGCTATTTACTTGCTATATGTCAGTGAACAGGACACTTCTCTCTATGCCTCAGTTTCCCCAGATATAAAATGAGGAGGTTGGCTTAAGTGATTTTCAAAGTCCATTAAAGTCAAAATGCTATAATAATTCATACCAAACCTGTCTAACTCCAAACTTTCCTAGACTACCAGTTTCCTTAGTTACCACAGAAGTGAAAGCAAATGTCTCTAGTATGGTGAGATGTGATATAACAGGATGTGACCAAATTAAGTCAATGAAAATGTACCAAGTGACAACCATATGCAAGCATCAGAAATATCCATCATGTGGGGGCTGGCCTCTTGCTCAGGTTTCCAGTACCTGCTAACTGTAAAGGGCCCTAAACTCTGGAACCCCATCCACCAGGTCAACCTGGCACTTCAGAGGTCTTCACTGATTCTTTCAAGTTAGAGACTGAGCAACCACGCAGCACAACTTCACCCCTTCACAAAACATTAGAGATGAGTAAGTCCAACCTTTGCCCTTGCAGTAGTCACGGTCCAAGGGCTCGAGAGGAGACAGACTATTAAACATAAAATGATAAGGATAACCATTGAGATATAAACAAAATGTTGTGTAAGCCCAAAGAAAAGAGAGATTAGCTAGTTTCTGAAGCTGGAATGAATACAGCAAAACCACTGAGCTAGCTGCCTGTGTCTTGTGGGGACAGACACTGTGGTCTGCTGAGTCATCAGGATAAATGAAGCCCCAAGTTTCACAGGCTACCCATATTTGTAGCTCCCGATTTCCTTCTTGTTCACATTCTTTTCCAACTCCTTAGCCCTAGCAAGAATTCAAGGCCAATAAATTCAAGAGCAATCATCTCACTTTTCAGACCTCATAAATCAGCTGGGGACCAAGGAGACACTGATTATGTCAAACTGTAAAGGTCCTAACAAAGAATGGCAGGCTGCGTGGTAAAACGAGCCCAGGTGGTGTGTCTTATTTCCTTGGATTTTACCTTATTCCCTCTTCGCCCCAGAAACGGCTCCAAAGCAACAATCACCTTCCTTAGTGATGAGAAAAACAGTTACAGGTCCTAGTCTGGCATAGCTATTTACTTGCTATATGTCAGTGAACAGGACACTTCTCTCTATGCCTCAGTTTCCCCAGATATAAAATGAGGAGGTTGGCTTAAGTGATTTTCAAAGTCCATTAAAGTCAAAATGCTATAATAATTCATACCAAACCTGTCTAACTCCAAACTTTCCTAGACTACCAGTTTCCTTAGTTACCACAGAAGTGAAAGCAAATGTCTCTAGTATGGTGAGATGTGATATAACAGGATGTGACCAAATTAAGTCAATGAAAATGTACCAAGTGACAACCATATGCAAGCATCAGAAATATCCATCATGTGGGGGCTGGCCTCTTGCTCAGGTTTCCAGTACCTGCTAACTGTAAAGGGCCCTAAACTCTGGAACCCCATCCACCAGGTCAACCTGGCACTTCAGAGGTCTTCACTGATTCTTTCAAGTTAGAGACTGAGCAACCACGCAGCACAACTTCACCCCTTCACAAAACATTAGAGATGAGTAAGTCCAACCTTTGCCCTTGCAGTAGTCACGGTCCAAGGGCTCGAGAGGAGACAGACTATTAAACATAAAATGATAAGGATAACCATTGAGATATAAACAAAATGTTGTGTAAGCCCAAAGAAAAGAGAGATTAGCTAGTTTCTGAAGCTGGAATGAATACAGCAAAACCACTGAGCTAGCTGCCTGTGTCTTGTGGGGACAGACACTGTGGTCTGCTGAGTCATCAGGATAAATGAAGCCCCAAGTTTCACAGGCTACCCATATTTGTAGCTCCCGATTTCCTTCTTGTTCACATTCTTTTCCAACTCCTTAGCCCTAGCAAGAATTCAAGGCCAATAAATTCAAGAGCAATCATCTCACTTTTCAGACCTCATAAATCAGCTGGGGACCAAGGAGACACTGATTATGTCAAACTGTAAAGCCTGCCGTGGACAGCATACCAAGCAGTGGAGTGGGAGGGGATGCTGGCTGTCGTTAACTGCTGTGGCTGCCGCTGCCCTCCACTCTGACCCCTCCTTCTGTCACCAGGAAAGCACATCCTCCAGGCCAGCTGAACTGGAAAGCTTTTTTAAAGAAATTTCTTAATTTCTATAGAAGTGGAAGGAATCTTTAATGAGTTCTCTCCCATTCAACAATTTGGGGGCACATCTACTGTTCACTTCCTGGGTTCACCTCAGACCTCATAAAATGTCTATTTCTCAGATTGCTTTCCTCCCCACCTGGCCCTCCTCTCTTTGTTACCTGCGCTCCAGCTTCTTACACACTTTCTTCCCTTCCCATCCTTAAAGACCCAATCCAGACGTCGCCTCTTCCAGAAGCCCTTCTTCAGCTTTCTTTGTAACTCCGAAAGCCCATGTGTCTGGACTATCCATGTGCTGATCACATCTACCCATCTATGAAATCTCCCTCCAGTTTTTCACCGCCACACCTCCTTGGTCCAGACTTGATCTTGTGCTCTCTCCTGGACCTGCAGTGACTTCCGAGGTGATCTCTCTGCCAGAACAATTCATAACAGGAGCAGCCACGGTGATCTTTATCAGACACGCATCTGACGGCATCAGCCCCTGACTCTGACAAACTATAACTTCTATTGCCTTTGGATCAAAGTCCTAACTCCTCTGTATGACACACAAGGTGCTTCATAATCTGGCACAACCAGCTACGTACCTCCCCACCTCCAACACACGGCCTTTACTCCCGCCTCGCTTAACCGCCTACCACTCCTTCCCTTTTCTCCCTCAGTGCTTCAGCGGCTGCTGTCTTTCCTCCCTAGGATTCTTTCCTCACCTTCTCTGTCTAGTTCATTTCTATTCCTTAAGATGCAGCTCAAATATCACCTCCTTTGTGACACATTCTCCAACTTTATTCATTCACACACCCATTCAACAACTGTTAGCTGATCATGCTATGCTCTAGACAGGGGATATGATAACAAATAACAGCTCTCATGCGCAAGGAGCTTCGAGTCTAGTAGATCTCAGGCGGAGGAGTTCTCTTCCTCCTCTGTTCTGCAGAAATTTACAATTTGCACAAACCTCCAAGATCACATTTATTATTTTTTAATATACTACTTGTTTCTGAGACTGCTTTAGATGATCTAGACTCTAATCATCTTGAGGTCAAGGATCTTTTCTTATTTTTAAGGCTTTGTTGAGGTATAGCATCCATTTCAAGTGGACAACTCAATGACTGTTCATAAATTTACAGAGTTGTACAGTCATCTTATCTTAAATCATTTCCATCACACTATAGAGAAAACTCAAAGCTCACTGGCCAACTCTCCCTTCCCATCCTTAAAGACCCAATCCAGACGTCGCCTCTTCCAGAAGCCCTTCTTCAGCTTTCTTTGTAACTCCAAAGCCCATGTGTCTGGACTATCCATGTGCTGATCACATCTACCCATCTATGAAATCTCCCTCCAGTTTTTCACCGCCACACCTCCTTGGTCCAGACTTGATCTTGTGCTCTCTCCTGGACCTGCAGTGACTTCCGAGGTGATCTCTCTGCCAGAACAATTCATAACAGGAGCAGCCACAGTGATCTTTATCAGACACGCATCTGACGGCATCAGCCCCTGACTCTGACAAACTATAACTTCTATTGCCTTTGGATCAAAGTCCTAACTCCTCTGTATGACACACAAGGTGCTTCATAATCTGGCACAACCAGCTACGTACCTCCCCACCTCCAACACACGGCCTTTACTCCCGCCTCGCTTAACCGCCTACCACTCCTTCCCTTTTCTCCCTCAGTGCTTCAGCGGCTGCTGTCTTTCCTCCCTAGGATTCTTTCCTCACCTTCTCTGTCTAGTTCATTTCTATTCCTTAAGATGCAGCTCAAATATCACCTCCTTTGTGACACATTCTCCAACTTTATTCATTCACACACCCATTCAACAACTGTTAGCTGATCATGCTATGCTCTAGACAGGGGATATGATAACAAATAACAGCTCTCATGCGCAAGGAGCTTCGAGTCTAGTAGATCTCAGGCGGAGGAGTTCTCTTCCTCCTCTGTTCTGCAGAAATTTACAATTTGCACAAACCTCCAAGATCACATTTATTATTTTTTAATATACTACTTGTTTCTGAGACTGCTTTAGATGATCTAGACTCTAATCATCTTGAGGTCAAGGATCTTTTCTTATTTTTAAGGCTTTGTTGAGGTATAGCATCCATTTCAAGTGGACAACTCAATGACTGTTCATAAATTTACAGAGTTGTACAGTCATCTTATCTTAAATCATTTCCATCACACTATAGAGAAAACTCAAAGCTCACTGGCCAACTCTCCATTCCTATCCCTGGACCCAAGCAACCCCTAATCTACTTTATATCTCTACAGACTTGTCTGTTCTGGATCTTTCATACAAATGAAGTCATACAATATGCCATCTTTTTTTTTTTTTTAACTTTGGCCTCTTTTATTTTTTTTTTTCATCTATCTTTATTTTTTGGCCTCTGTGGGCTTCCCATTGCAGTGGCTTCTCTCGTGGCAGAGCACCGGCTCTGGGCACATGCGCTCCAGAGCACTGGCTCATAATTGGACACACCGGTCCAGCTGCTCTGCGGCATGTGGGATCTTCTCGGGCCAGGGATTGAACTGGTGCCCTTTGCACTGCAAGGCGGACTCTTTACCACCGGACCACCAGGGAAGCCCATGCCATCTTTTTTGACTGGATTCTTTCATATAGCATTACGTGAGCATAATGTTTTTCAAGGATTATCCATG
Source organism: Tragulus kanchil (assembly GCA_022376925.1). Taxonomy (NCBI): domain Eukaryota; kingdom Metazoa; phylum Chordata; class Mammalia; order Artiodactyla; family Tragulidae; genus Tragulus; species Tragulus kanchil. Next base: position 49,774,796 of record JAIOJX010000006.1, read on the forward strand.
TATCATGATATAGTATGTATCAGTAATTCGCTCCTTTTTCATGACAGGCCACCTTCCGCTATATGGATATACATTTTATTTATCCATTTACCAGATGATAGACACTTGAGCTGTTTCTAATTTTTAGGTATTATAATATTGCTATGAACATTTGTGTATAAACTTTCGGGGGACGTTATGTTTCTATTTCTCAAGTATTTATCTGAAGCGAGCCAGTCTACCACTGCATCATATGGCAACTCTATGCTTAACCTTTTGAAGGACTGCCAAGCTGTTTTGCACAGCAGCTGCACCCTTTTACATTTCCACTAGCAGTGCGTGAAGAGTCCAACTTATCCACATCCACAACACTTGTCAGAACATCTTTTAGATTATAGTATCACAGTGGGTATAAAGTGGTCTCTCACTGTAGTTTTGATTTGCATTTCCCTCATGGCTAATGGCGTTCAACATCTTTTCATGTGCTTTCTGTCCATCTGTATATTTTCTGTGTTGAAAGGTCTAGTCACATCATATTGTTCAGATTTTACCGAATTATTTATCCTTTTCTCATTAAGTTGTAAAAATCTATTACATATCCCAAATACAAGTCCCTCATCAGATATGTGGTTAACAAATATTTTCTCCCATTTAGCAACCCTAAGTGGTCTGAATATCATCTGAATCTTACTCATTTTTACATTTCAAAGAACTATCCTGTAATCTGGCACACTGTACATGTTCAATAAATGTTAGAAGGATGTTACATAACGTTAACTGCTTTGAAGACAAGAATAATGCCTTACTAACACATATATATGGAAGTTCATACTGATAAATACACACGCAGAGCATTGATGGAAAAACAGTCATAAAGAACAGTCCTATGGACATTGGGGAGAGGGAAAAGGGGGTGAGAGATATGGAAAGAATAACACGGAACCCTATACTATCTTATGTAAAAGAGGTAACTACTGTCAATGCGCTGCGGGACTAAGGGATCATACATGGTGGCTGTGTGATGGCCTAGAGGGTGGGATGGGGGGTAATGGGATATACATATGACTAATATAGAATTACACATATCTGTAAGCAACAAAACTCTGTAAAATCAAAATAAAAAAACCTGTGATTGTGAAAAAAAAATAGTAACAATGCTTTACTCATTCAGCATTTCCCTCACATGTCACACCTAGCACTACACATAAAGCACATGCTTTAGAAATACACAGAGGCTGAGTAACTCTCACTTGAACAAAGAGTGGAGATGATGATGGTGCAGAAGAATCCTGAGGAACTGGGAAAGTCATCTGAAACCAACAGAACTTAGTTATACTGGCTACCACCAGTTATCCCTGAGACGGTTGCAGCTCCCTGAGAATGAGAAGCACCTTCTGTATAAGCCATTCTTGCAGTGGCCCACACTGAGATAGTCATCAGAACCCTCCATTACTTAGAAAACCGGCCCGCTCCCGCCACTCCCTAGCCAGTGGGAGAGAGCAAGCACATGACAACACTAACTGAGATGTTGGCTCTGCTTGAAGTGCTCTTTCCTCTTTTTAAGGAGCTGAAACTTGATGTGAAGAGACAAGGTGGTACCTGGACCCCATCAGAGATGCACAGCTGGCAAAGGCGCTCCATTGTCTGTGGTTTCTAAGTTAGAAAGTGCCTCTTCCTCTTAAGCACTAACATGAAGTCCTTCATGATCATCAACAGCCAACAGTAAATACTGAATACTTTCCAAACTTAACATAGCATACAAACAGGACTGAAGGAAGCTTTGGAGAGAAGGAAAAAGTGAAAAACATGGCTAGTTGCCCCGGAAGGCCTAGGTCAGTGGGGCAGGAAATGTCTCTACCATCTCTTCATTTCTATTATTCAAGCTACAAACATAATCCAGGCCCTTCAACCTCACAGCCTTCTTGCCGGTCACTGTGTCATTCTGGTTACCTGATGCTGTCTTTAAGAGAAAGTGATAACCCCTCAGTAGGCCACACAGTGCCCTCCAAGAGGGCACTGAGAGTGAGCTCGTGTCTGCCTTCCAGTTTTACCTTTCTCTGTTTCCTCACTCCTCTGGCACTTAATATATGATCCCCTGCACTCTGTGTAATACACCAGGAAACACATGCACTTTGAATTAGATAAATCTGGAAGCCCTACTTGCCTGGATTAAGGTATGTCTTCCTTGCTTCTTGAATTTCATCTCCATTTCTGTCGCCTGGGTGATCTTTCTAGAATGTAGATCTGATCCACGCCACTCACCTAAGTGTTTAAAGTTCTTCCATAGTTAATCATCCACTGCACATAAAAACCCAAACTCCTCAGCACAGCACATTAGGCCTTACTCGAGCTCACACCCACCTCCCTCTCCAGCCCCTGACTTTTCCCACCACACCCCACCTTCTACTTGGATGCTCCAGGAACACTAAACCTTACACAGTGCTCTCCTCTCCATCTCAGCTCCCACCTGCACAAGGTGCTCCTCCTGTCTAGAGAGCCTTCCCCTTACGTCCTTGGCTGATAAACTTCACATCGTTTTCCACACCAGCTAAAGTGCCACTTCTCTAGGGAGCCTCTCTTAATCTCTGGCCCCGATTTTCCTGTGCCCACAGAGCTCTGCGCGTCTCTGTGCTACATCTGCTTATTTAACTAACTCTTCCACTGGACCACAAGCAGCCCGAGGGTGGAGCCTATGTCTTCATTACCCTTCAGAGCTAAGACAGTGCATACTAAATGCTCAGTGCTCACCTGATGAATGGGTACATGAACAAACAGGATTCTCCTGCCATACATATAAGCCTGGCATAACAAATACTTTTATTATCACTTTAAGCTGACAACACTGTGACTCGGAGTGTCTTACTGACTTGTCTCAGGCAACAACTGTGTGGTAGAGCTGGGATAAAAAGGCTGACCGACGTCCAGACCTCTCCTCTGACTCTACATGCGTATCTCCTACTGCCTAACTAATACCACCACTAAGATGTTTACAGAGCTATCTCAAACTTAGCATAGACAAACACAAATTTTCTGTATTTCCTTACCCTCATCCCGACAAAAATGTCTCCCAGTTCAACCTGTCAGTACACCGCAACATCAGCCATAGTGTTGCCAACTACCCGAGTGAAAGCAACACAAACTCAAAATACCTGAAAGTCAAGCTTGATTACTTTCATTCCCTACATCCCATATCCAACTCACCAGCACGTCCTGTAGGCTCCACCTGAAAGCATCCTAATTTCATTCATCTCCCTCCATCTCTGCAACCCTATCCTCACTTCCCATGGCCCCCAACTCTAAAACTATCTCATTCAGACTACAACAACAGTTTCTTAAGTGCCTTCCTCGAGTGTGCCCCTACAATCCATTCTCCTCAGAGCAGTCAGAAAGATCTTGAAAAATGCAAATCACCTTGCCTCGTTCCTATTTTTAAAACCATCCAAAATCTTCACTGTACTCTCAATAAAAGTCAACACATTTAGCATCATCTACAAGGCCTTTCAGATCTGACTATGCCAAACTCCTTGACTTCATATGGTATTATTTTTTCCTTGCTTGCTGTAATTCAGCCCCACTGGCTTTCCTTTTTGGTCTCAAGACATGCCTAACTTGTTGCCACTGATTTGTACTTGATCCTCCCTCCACCTGCAATGCCGGAGACCAGGGTTCGATCCCTGGGTTGAGAAGATCCCCTGGAAAAGGGCATGGCAACCACTCCAGTATTCTTGTCTAGAGAATTTCCACGGACAGAGGAGCCTGGCCAGTTACCGTCCTCGGGGCTGCAAAGAGTCGGACATGACCGAGCGATTAAGCACAACACTCTCCCTCCACTAGACACACATATGCTTCCAAACCTTCAAACTGCTAAGTCTCCTTCATTCAGGTCTTAGGTTCAATATCACCTCCTCAGAGGCATTTCATAAGCCTCCCCCACTGAAAGTAGCACCTCTCCTCTAGTTGTTCTCTGTCCTTTTCTCTGAGTAACACAATTTGGAGTTATCCTGCTAGCTACTTATTCATTATCTGTCTTTTCCCTATTAGAAGGTAAACTTCACAAGAGCAAGGACCTCGGCTGTCCTGTTCATTGACATCCCGAAGTCACAAGTATCTGAATCAGAATGAATAATATAGATTACGTATTTAACAAATGCTTGACAAATGTGTGAGTGAATGAATTAAGCAGTGGAATGGAAAAGGTAAAAATATAATAAATACAAACACTCTACTTAGTATTTTTATAGCTGCTCACTTTTCTCCCCCTTGCCTTTGCTCTTGCTCAGATCCCCACCATCTCTTAGACTACTACAGTATTCCCAACTAATTTCTTCTCCTTTCTCCCAAGCTGACCCTTCCAAATATAACTTCCACACTTCTACCAGACTTGATCGTTCTGGGACATAGATCTGAACGTGTTATAAGCCCAAGTCTCTTAGCATGTGGTTAAAAAAGGCCTCACCCACCTTATCCCTCACTGCTATCCTCCTACATTTAATCTATACTCCACTAATCCAGGAATTATTACAGTGCCCAGAATAGTCTATGCTGTTGAACGCCTCCGAGCCTTTACACATCATTTCCTTCTGCTGGACCACTCTTCCTTTATGCACAAGACTTTTGATTATCTATTGAACTCAAACTTAATCCTCAAGAACCATCTCAAGCAACTTCTCCATTAAGTCTTTAATGACCCCCAAGCAGCTCATCCCTCCCTCCTGTCACCACAGTATACAACACACATGTACACTATGCTACGATCATTTATCTCCATGTCTGTCTGCCTCTAGGTAACCATTAGCCCCCTTAATGCAGGAGCCATGTTTTCACATCTGTGTCCCCAGCATTGTACTCTGGAATATTCAAGCACTCGGTCATTGCTGAGTAAAGGAATGAATGGATATATCTTAACTCATCAACTTGGCATTGAAAGTCAACCTCACACTGGCATTTAAAGTCATACTCAAAGGCCCCAGCCTATGTTTCTCCATTTAGTACTTAGTCCTCTCTTACTTGCTGATCCCCAAATACATTTACTTTCTCACACATATTTGGGGCCTTTATTCCCAATGCTCTCTCAGTGAAATTTACATCATCCATTAAGGCCCAGCTCAGGTGGCTCCTCAATGAAGTCATCCCTAACCACTTTGATAAGAAGAGATTGACTTCCCCAATAGCACTTTGTTTTTTCTGCTGATAAGGTATTTGGAATTTCTTATAATTATAACCTTTCCAACTGGACTACATGTACTCCTTTTCTAACAGAACTATGAAAGCTCCCTGCAGGCAGGAAACATGAATTAGCACATTTCCTCTCAACCTAAGTACCTAACACAGTGCCTTGCACGTTGTGCAAGCAGCTATCATGAAACGATTTGTTAAATGGAGAAAAGCATGGTTAATAGTGGGCTTAGGGGCTTCCCCAGTAGTTCAGTGGTAAGAGTTCACCTGCCAATGCACAAGACACGGGTTCGATCCCTGATCCAGAAAGATCCCACATGCTGCAGAGCAACTAAGCCCGTGAGCCACAACTACGGAGTCTGTGCTCTAGAGCCTCGGAGCCACAACTGTTGAGCCCATGGGCCGCAACTACTGAAGCCCATGAGCCCTAGAGCCCAAGTCTCACAACAGGAGAAATCACCGCAACAAGAAACCTGCTCACCTCAACTAGGGAGTAGCCCCCACTCCCTGCAGCTAGAGAATAGCCTGCAACAGCAGTGAAAACCCAGAATAGCCAAAAATGATAAATAAATAAATAATATTTTAAATTGGTAGGCTTAGAGATAAAATGCCTCTACTCCTTCACATATGTGCTTTTACCTTGGCATAAACTAGCCTCCTGGCCATATGATAAGTTTACTCTTGCTTTAAGAATCAGCCCAACGTCATATCCTCCAACTCTCCCAAATACACTTTCACCTTCCTGCCATGTACCTCTGCTACCTGTAGATAACTTTACTCATCCCGCTACGTTGTCATTATCTCTTGTTGGGTCCCTGTCCCTACTAGATCATGAACTCTTGGAGCACACATAATCTCTTTAAACATTTATGGGTTTTTTTTGGTTGGTTGGTTGGTCGCTTTTTTTCTTTTTTGTCACATCATGCAGCATGCAGGATCTCAGTTCCTCTACCAGGGTCATTACCACTGGACTGCCATGGAAGTCCTTCTAATCATTTATCAATTTCCAAGACCAAATAAATTATCTGGTAAATTAAATGCTCAATAAATTTCTGGTGAATTCTGAAAACAGTAAATTTATGTTATAGAGTATACCAGCAATAGAAATCAAGGCATTATATCACTGGGTTCAAATTCCAACTCTAATTACAAGCTATCCATCCTTGAACAGTTACTTGGCAAGCCTCAGTTTTCACTCATCTCGAAACTGAAGACAATAATAGTATTAAAAGAGAATTAAAAGAGCTAATGCATGTAAAATGCTTGGTAGAATGCCTGGCACACAGCATGCACTAAAAAAGTTACCTATTATTTGTTTCTACTAGAAGGAGAAAAGCCTGCTTCTGCAGGGGGCTATAAATGACAGGCTCCACATGAGGTTAAGCTCAATCCTACGGGCAAATGGGGAATAGAACACCACTGGAGACGTCCTTGGTAACAGACACACTCAGTTACTGAGATCATCCTACTGGCAAGAGGGAAGGAGGGTGGAGGGAACAGACCTTGGCAGAGCTATGCTCTCTGCCTCCAGCGTCCCCTTTCCCCACTGGTTTTCCCTAGTTGCTCAGGGCCGAAAAGCCCCATGGTTGTAACCTGGCATCCTCTTGGGATAGCTGCAGCTAGAGAATAGCGAAAAAAAATAAATAAATAAAAATTTTAAATTGGTAGGCTTAGAGATAAAATGCCTCTACTCCTTCACATATGTGCTTTTACCTTGGCATAAACTAGCCTCCTGGCCATATGATAAGTTTACTCTTGCTTTAAGAATCAGCCCAACGTCATATCCTCCAACTCTCCCAAATACACTTTCACCTTCCTGCCATGTACCTCTGCTACCTGTAGATAACTTTACTCATCCCTACGTTGTCATTATCTCTTGTTGGGTCCCTGTCCCTACTAGATCATGAACTCTTGGAGCACACATAATCTCTTTAAACATTTATGGGTTTTTTTTGGTTGGTTGGTTGGTCGCTTTTTTTCTTTTTTGTCACATCATGCAGCATGCAGGATCTCAGTTCCTCTACCAGGGTCATTACCACTGGACTGCCATGGAAGTCCTTCTAATCATTTATCAATTTCCAAGACCAAATAAATTATCTGGTAAATTAAATGCTCAATAAATTTCTGGTGAATTCTGAAAACAGTAAATTTATGTTATAGAGTATACCAGCAATAGAAATCAAGGCATTATATCACTGGGTTCAAATTCCAACTCTAATTACAAGCTATCCATCCTTGAACAGTTACTTGGCAAGCCTCAGTTTTCACTCATCTCGAAACTGAAGACAATAATAGTATTAAAAGAGAATTAAAAGAGCTAATGCATGTAAAATGCTTGGTAGAATGCCTGGCACACAGCATGCACTAAAAAAGTTACCTATTATTTGTTTCTACTAGAAGGAGAAAAGCCTGCTTCTGCAGGGGGCTATAAATGACAGGCTCCACATGAGGTTAAGCTCAATCCTACGGGCAAATGGGGAATAGAACACCACTGGAGACGTCCTTGGTAACAGACACACTCAGTTACTGAGATCATCCTACTGGCAAGAGGGAAGGAGGGTGGAGGGAACAGACCTTGGCAGAGCTATGCTCTCTGCCTCCAGCTTCCCTTTCCCACTGGTTTTCCCTAGTTGCTCAGGGCCGAAAAGCCCCATGGTTGTAACCTGGCATCCTCTTGGGATAGCTGCACTTTAGAGGGAACTAATGAGTTTATGTTTACCTACAGATTTTCCTCTGAGGAGCAGGGAGATAAATGACTTCAAAAGAGGAAAACACCAAGAAATAAAAGAGAGAAAAGGAATGAGGCTGTGTCGGAGATGGCTTTTAGACCAGATGGCCCCGGGTGGACTGAACCTAAACTCGTCAGAGGCATTCTCTGCCAGGGCGTGTGCCTCCAGATGCCAAAGACGAGAGAAGCAGAATCTGGGAAAAGAGGAGTAAAAAGCTGAAGCTACAGAAGTAAGAATTCTAGCCCAACCTGAAGAATACTGCAACAGAGGAATTCAAAGAAGAAACAGGCTGACCACAGAATAATAAACTCCCTTTCACTGTTATTGTTTAGTCGAACTAAGTTGTGTCCAGCTCTTTTGCGACCCCACAGACTACAGTCCACCAGGTTCCTCTCTCCACAGGATTTTCCAGACAAGAATACTTGACTGGGTTGCCATGCGCTCCTCTAGCAGATCTTCTCAACCCGGGATCGAATCTGTGTCTCCCGCATTAGCAGGTGGATTCTCTGGATTTAAACATTGACTAAGCGACCACTTGCTGGGAGTGTTCAACATGGGTAAATGGACTAGATATGAGATCCAAGTTCGGGCTTCCCCTGGTGGTCCAGTGGATAAGGACACCACCTTGCAGTGCAAGGCGCGGTTCGATCCTGGCCTGGGAAAATCCACGTGCCGGAGCGCTATCCATCCTTGAACAGTTACTTGGCAAGCCTCAGTTTTCACTCATCTCGAAACTGAAGACAATAATAGTATTAAAGAGAATTAAAAGAGCTAATGCATGTAAAATGCTTGGTAGAATGCCTGGCACACAGCATGCACTAAAAAAGTTACCTATTATTTGTTTCTACTAGAAGGAGAAAAGCCTGCTTCTGCAGGGGGCTATAAATGACAGGCTCCACATGAGGTTAAGCTCAATCCTACGGGCAAATGGGGAATAGAACACCACTGGAGACGTCCTTGGTAACAGACACACTCAGTTACTGAGATCATCCTACTGGCAAGAGGGAAGGAGGGTGGAGGGAACAGACCTTGGCAGAGCTATGCTCTCTGCCTCCAGCTTCCCCTTTCCCCACTGGTTTTCCCTAGTTGCTCAGGGCCGAAAAGCCCCATGGTTGTAACCTGGCATCCTCTTGGGATAGCTGCACTTTAGAGGGAACTAATGAGTTTATGTTTACCTACAGATTTTCCTCTGAGGAGCAGGGAGATAAATGACTTCAAAAGAGGAAAACACCAAGAAATAAAAGAGAGAAAAGGAATGAGGCTGTGTCGGAGATGGCTTTTAGACCAGATGGCCCCGGGTGGACTGAACCTAAACTCGTCAGAGGCATTCTCTGCCAGGGCGTGTGCCTCCAGATGCCAAAGACGCAGAGAAGCAGAATCTGGGAAAAGAGGAGTAAAAAGCTGAAGCTACAGAAGTAAGAATTCTAGCCCAACCTGAAGAATACTGCAACAGAGGAATTCAAAGAAGAAACAGGCTGACCACAGAATAATAAACTCCCTTTCACTGTTATTGTTTAGTCGAACTAAGTTGTGTCCAGCTCTTTTGCGACCCCACAGACTACAGTCCACCAGGTTCCTCTCTCCACAGGATTTTCCAGACAAGAATACTTGACTGGGTTGCCATGCGCTCCTCTAGCAGATCTTCTCAACCCGGGATCGAATCTGTGTCTCCCGCATTAGCAGGTGGATTCTCTGGATTTAAACATTGACTAAGCGACCACTTGCTGGGAGTGTTCAACATGGGTAAATGGACTAGATATAAGATCCAAGTTCGGGCTTCCCCTGGTGGTCCAGTGGATAAGGACACCACCTTGCAGTGCAAGGGGCGCCGGTTCGATCCCTGGCCTGGGAAAATCCCACGTGCCGCGGAGCGGCTGGACCGATGTGTCCAATCAACGAGCCAGAGCTCTGGAGCGCATGCGCCCAGAGCCAGTGCTCTGCGACAACAGACGCCACCGCGATGGGAGGCCCACAGGAGCCAAAGAACAAAGACGGATGAAAATAGAGAAATGGAAGACCAATAGAAGTGGCCAACCGGCTCCCCTCCCTCCCCAACCCAACCCCCGCCCAAAATAAATAAATAAATAAATCTTAAAAAAAAAAAAAAAGATCCAAGTTCAATAAGCATTTGAGTATCTACTCTATGCTGACTACTGTGAGACATCAGGTGCTGGGAACACAGAGGTGAAAAATAATATGGTTCTGTTCCTTCAAGGAGTTCACTGCACAATGAGGGAGACAAACAATACAACATGGTAAGTGCTGATAGATGTCTACACAGGGCACTGTGGGTGCAGAAACCAGGTCCTCAGACTTCCGTGCTTGTGACTCACTGGTGAGGAGTAATATGACATTAAAACTGGAAATTAAAACTGGAAACACTTCATGAGCAGTTTATAAGCAAACAGTACTGTCAGGCACTATTGTATTATTGCCAGGACAGACAGTGCATCACTTAGCCTTACAATTTGGTCACCATTTCCTTAAACCTGAGTAGAATCCGTATCTATAAACATTCTCATTTATTTAACAAATATAATTAACGTCTGCTACGTGCCAAGCACTGGGCAAGGCACTGAGGAATGCAGAGATGAGAAAGATAGTTTCTGTGTTCAAAAAGTTAGAACATTCCTCTTCATCTTTTCTTACTCTCTCTCCTGTCCTCCCTTACTGACCAGCCTGTGTGTGTGCTCAGTCATGCCCAACTCTTTGCAGTCCCATGGATGGTAGCCTCGGCTTCCACTAGGATTTTCCAGACAAGAATACTTGACTGGGTTGCCATGCGCTCCTCTAGCAGATCTTCTCAACCCGGGATCGAATCTGTGTCTCCCGCATTAGCAGGTGGATTCTCTGGATTTAAACATTGACTAAGTGACCACTTGCTGGGAGTGTTCAACATGGGTAAATGGACTAGATATAAGATCCAAGTTCGGGCTTCCCCTGGTGGTCCAGTGGATAAGGACACCACCTTGCAGTGCAAGGCGCGGTTCGATCCCTGGCCTGGGAAGATCCCACGTGCCACGGAGCGGCTGGACCGATGTGTCCAATCAACGAGCCAGAGCTCTGGAGCGCATGCGCCCAGAGCCAGTGCTCTGCGACAACAGACGCCACCGCGATGGGAGGCCCACAGGAGCCAAAGAACAAAGACGGATGAAAATAGAGAAATGGAAGACCAATAGAAGTGGCCAACCGGCTCCCCTCCCTCCCCAACCCAACCCCCGCCCAAAATAAATAAATAAATAAATCTTAAAAAAAAAAAAAAAGATCCAAGTTCAATAAGCATTTGAGTATCTACTCTATGCTGACTACTGTGAGACATCAGGTGCTGGGAACACAGAGGTGAAAAATAATATGGTTCTGTTCCTTCAAGGAGTTCACTGCACAATGAGGGAGACAAACAATACAACATGGTAAGTGCTGATAGATGTCTACACAGGGCACTGTGGGTGCAGAAACCAGGTCCTCAGACTTCCGTGCTTGTGACTCACTGGTGAGGAGTAATATGACATTAAAACTGGAAATTAAAACTGGAAACACTTCATGAGCAGTTTATAAGCAAACAGTACTGTCAGGCACTATTGTATTATTGCCAGGACAGACAGTGCATCACTTAGCCTTACAATTTGGTCACCATTTCCTTAAACCTGAGTAGAATCCGTATCTATAAACATTCTCATTTATTTAACAAATATAATTAACGTCTGCTACGTGCCAAGCACTGGGCAAGGCACTGAGGAATGCAGAGATGAGAAAGATAGTTTCTGTGTTCAAAAAGTTAGAACATTCCTCTTCATCTTTTCTTACTCTCTCTCCTGTCCTCCCTTACTGACCAGCCTGTGTGTGTGCTCAGTCATGCCCAACTCTTTGCAGTCCCATGGATGGTAGCCCGACAGGCTTCTCTCTCCCTGGAATATTCCAGGCAAAAATATTGGAATGGGTTGCCATTTCCTACTAAAGGGGATCTTCCCTGGATACCCAGAGATCCAACCCATGTCTCTTGCATCCCTCACTGACAGGCAGATTCTTTACCACTGCACCACATGGAGAGCTTTTTATTGACCAGAGGACACCTTAAATTCCTTCTGGAAATAGTTGAGGTATTAAGTAACAGATTAACCCAAAAAATGACCTGCAAAAAGTAAGAGTGAGTGGTGGGGTGGGGTGGGGTAGGAGGTCTGTAATGGGAAAGCAAATGGAAGAACTGTCTGCAGACAGAGTACAAGACTCTGTCAGCACAGAAAGTCAAGGATGATGGTATTGGAGGCTTTATGTAGGCCTTTTGGTCTATAACTTCCCTATCACTATTTTTTTTTCTTTCATCCCAAGATCATTAGCACAGGTTATTAATAATAATTATACCGTCAGTCTTTCTCTATACTGAGTATCCAATAGGAATTGTAAGAAACACAAACCAAACTAAAATTCAGGGATCCAAGACTTTCAAAGCGCAGATGACCTCTAGAAGGTCACGTAGTCCAAACCTATCATTTCAAAGACGAAGAATTAAGGATGGAATCTTTGATGAGTTTGTATCTTCAAACATTTCTTGAGTCATACTTTATGATGGGCACCAGGGATATAGGATGGATAGAGAAACAGTGGATTTGGCTAAATGCATCTTGCATGAAAAATTTGTATGACAAACATATTGTATTATTGCCAGGACAGACAGTGCATCACTTAGCCTTACAATTTGGTCACCATTTCCTTAAACCTGAGTAGAATCCGTATCTATAAACATTCTCATTTATTTAACAAATATAATTAACGTCTGCTACGTGCCAAGCACTGGGCAAGGCACTGAGGAATGCAGAGATGAGAAAGATAGTTTCTGTGTTCAAAAAGTTAGAACATTCCTCTTCATCTTTTCTTACTCTCTCTCCTGTCCTCCCTTACTGACCAGCCTGTGTGTGTGCTCAGTCATGCCCAACTCTTTGCAGTCCCATGGATGGTAGCCCGACAGGCTTCTCTCTCCCTGGAATATTCCAGGCAAAAATATTGGAATGGGTTGCCATTTCCTACTAAAGGGGATCTTCCCTGGATACCCAGAGATCCAACCCATGTCTCTTGCATCTCCCTCACTGACAGGCAGATTCTTTACCACTGCACCACATGGAGAGCTTTTTATTGACCAGAGGACACCTTAAATTCCTTCTGGAAATAGTTGAGGTATTAAGTAACAGATTAACCCAAAAAATGACCTGCAAAAAGTAAGAGTGAGTGGTGGGGTGGGGTGGGGTAGGAGGTCTGTAATGGGAAAGCAAATGGAAGAACTGTCTGCAGACAGAGTACAAGACTCTGTCAGCACAGAAAGTCAAGGATGATGGTATTGGAGGCTTTATGTAGGCCTTTTGGTCTATAACTTCCCTATCACTATTTTTTTTTCTTTCATCCCAAGATCATTAGCACAGGTTATTAATAATAATTATACCGTCAGTCTTTCTCTATACTGAGTATCCAATAGGAATTGTAAGAAACACAAACCAAACTAAAATTCAGGGATCCAAGACTTTCAAAGCCGCAGATGACCTCTAGAAGGTCACGTAGTCCAAACCTATCATTTCAAAGACGAAGAATTAAGGATGGAATCTTTGATGAGTTTGTATCTTCAAACATTTCTTGAGTCATACTTTATGATGGGCACCAGGGATATAGGATGGATAGAGAAACAGTGACAGACTATTTTCTCAGGCTCCAAAATCACTGCAGATGGTGACTGCTGTCATAAGATTAAAAGACATTTGCCCCTTAGAAGAAAAGCTATGACAAACATAGTGTATTAAAAAGCAGAGACATACTTTGCCAACAGAGTTTCATACGGTCAAAGCTATGGTTTTTCCAGTAGTCATGTATGTACGTGAGAGCTGGACCATTAAGAAGCCCAAGAGCCGAAGAACTGATGCTTTCAAACTGTGGTGCTGGAGAAGACTCCCGAGAGTCCCTTGGACAGCAAAGAGATCAAAGAAGTCAAGCCGCTCTTGCCAGGCGTCCTTGTGTGAGTGACATCGTCTTTAAACCCCGTGTGGCAATCCCTGATGCACTTCCATGATGCCCAGGGAAGACGGGGTGACCTGGAAGTCCAACTACTTCCTTAAGCTCATCCAACTTCTGGATGACTATCCAAAATGCTTCACTGTGGGAGTAGACAATGTGGGCTCCAAGCAGATGCAGCAGATCTGCATGTCCTTCCATGGGAAGACCGTGGTGCTGATGGGCAAGAACATGATGATGCACCATCTGAGGGCATCTGGAAAACAACCCAGCTTTGGAAAAACTCTTGCCTCACACCTGGGGGAACATGGGCTTTGTGTTCACCAAGGAGGACCTCACTGATATCAGGGACATGCTGCTGGCCAACGAGGTGCCAGCTGCTGCCCATGCTGTTGCCATAGCCCCATGTGAAGTCACCATGCTGGCCCAGAACACTGGTCTGGAACCCAAGAAGACCTCCTTCTTCCAGGCTTTAGGCATCACCACTAAGATCTCTAGGGGCACCATTGAAATCCTGAGTGATGTGCAGCTCATTAGGACAGGGGACAAAGAGGGAGCGAGCAAAGCCACGCTGCTGAACATGTTGAACATCTCCCTCTTCTTGTTTGGCTGGTCACCCAGCAGGTGTTTGACAATGGCAACATCTACAACCCTGAAGTGCTTGCCATCACAGAGGAAACTCTGCATTCTCGCTTCCTGGTGTCTGCAATGTTGCCAGCATATGCCTGTAGACTGGTTACCTGACTGTTGCATACTCCATTCTATCATCAGTGAGTACAAGCGGGTCCTGGTTTTGTCTGTGGAGACTGATTACACCTTCCCACTTGCTGAAAAGGTCAAGGCCTTCTTGGCTGATCTGTCTGCCTTTGTGGCTGCTGCCCAAGTGGCAGCTGCTACCGCGGCCACTCCTGCTGCCGCCACCGCAGCCCCAGACAAGGCTGAAGCCAAGGAAGAGTCAGAGGAATCGGACGAGGATATGGGATTCGGTCTCTTTGACTAATCACCAAAAAGCAGCCAAAACCCGGCGAGCTTCATTTGTGAAAAAAGGAAATAAAGGCTTACTTCTCTTTAAAAAAGAAAAAAAAAAAGCAGTTGAGCCTACAGGAAATCAACCCTGAATATTCATTGGAAGAACTGATGTTGATGCTGAAGCTCCAATACTTTGGCCACCTGATGCGAAGAGCCTTTTCATTGGAAAAGACTCTTGATGTTGGGAAAGACTGAAGACAGAAGAGGATGACAGAGGATGAGATGGTTGGATGGCATCACCAACTCAATGGACGTGAGTTTGAGCAAGCTTCAGGAGATGGTGAAGGACAGGGATGCCTGGCATGCTGCAGTTCACAGAGGCATAGAGAGTTGGACACGACTTAGCGACTGAACAGAAAGTGCCTTCTTTCAAAGAGAACTCAGTCTCGTGGGAAAGTCTAATGAAGAGCATGACCCCAGTCAAATCACCTCTGTAAATGCAGTCCCACACCTACACAGTGGGAAATGTCTAGCCTGAACAGTGTGGGAAGTTACAGTACTCACACTGCCCAGAGTGGTTAAGAGCACAGACGCTGGAGTCATCTTGGATTGGCATCCTACCTCCATCACTTACCTAGCTGGACGAATTGGGCAAGATACTTAAATTCTCTGTGCCTCAGTTTCCACATCTGGAGAATGGATACAACCATAATAGCACCTTGTAGGCTGTGATATGAAATTAGACAAAACACATAAAACAACTGCCCCAGGATCTAGCATAGAGCATGTACTCTATCAGTTCGCCATCAGCACCCTCCCACTAAGCCCTGGCTTCAGAATCCTCCTCAACACAATCTTCTAAGCATCTTTTACCATTTGGCTGTCTCTGAGATAAAACAAAGTCTGCTATTCCTAGCCTAGAGCCTAGGTCTTGTAACTCTGTATTTTTTCTCACGACATTCCATTGCTACTCATTTTACAAGTCTTTTCAAAAATCCAGACAGATGGTCAGATATCCATCTTCAGTCACACATGCATCAATCCCTCAATACACTCTTGACTTTAAGAATCCCTAGAGAAGAAAATCCCTGGAAACAAGGAGCATGTATCAAATGTGTACAGGGAGGGACCCATGGAGAGAAAACAAAAAACAAAACAGTCCAAGATTACTACTCTGAAAAAGCAAGAGATGGGAACTTCCACAGCCTGCCTGAGAAAAGAAGGCATGATACAGACTGCCACTTCCTCCTTTGATGTACCCACTGCACCTACTCCACTGCCACGGCACCTGTGACACGCTTCTGTATTTACCACTCTCCGCCCGTGTGAGTCTGTAACCTCCTTGAAGGCAGTTATCACACACCATTGTAGCAAGAACCTGGCACATAGAAGTTACTTCCAAAAAGTTTAATGAATTGATAAATGAACACAGAAAAAACCATGAAAAGACAAGGAAAGAAGATACTAGTGTAGATCAGACTAGTTCTACAAGCCAAGAGAGCCACCAGCTTGGCTTAAATACAAGTGGGATTTAGAAAGGGAAAGTACACCAGGCAGACAGGAAGCACAAAGAAACATCTGACCCCAGTAAAACCTCTGTAAATGCCCATACGGGAACGCTGAACAGTGTGGGAAGTTACAGTACTCACACTGCCCAGAGTGGTTAAGAGCACAGACGCTGGAGTCATCTTGGATTGGCATCCTACCTCCATCACTTACCTAGCTGGACGAATTGGGCAAGATACTTAAATTCTCTGTGCCTCAGTTTCCACATCTGGAGAATGGATACAACCATAATAGCACCTTGTAGGCTGTGATATGAAATTAGACAAAACACATAAAACAACTGCCCCAGGATCTAGCATAGAGCATGTACTCTATCAGTTCGCCATCAGCACCCTCCCACTAAGCCCTGGCTTCAGAATCCTCCTCAACACAATCTTCTAAGCATCTTTTACCATTTGGCTGTCTCTGAGATAAAACAAAGTCTGCTATTCCTAGCCTAGAGCCTAGGTCTTGTAACTCTGTATTTTTTCTCACGACATTCCATTGCTACTCATTTTACAAGTCTTTTCAAAAATCCAGACAGATGGTCAGATATCCATCTTCAGTCACACATGCATCAATCCCTCAATACACTCTTGACTTTAAGAATCCCTAGAGAAGAAAATCCCTGGAAACAAGGAGCATGTATCAAATGTGTACAGGGAGGGACCCATGGGAGAGAAAACAAAAAACAAAACAGTCCAAGATTACTACTCTGAAAAAGCAAGAGATGGGAACTTCCACAGCCTGCCTGAGAAAAGAAGGGATGATACAGACTGCCACTTCCTCCTTTGATGTACCCACTGCACCTACTCCACTGCCACGGCACCTGTGACACGCTTCTGTATTTACCACTCTCCGCCCGTGTGAGTCTGTAACCTCCTTGAAGGCAGTTATCACACACCATTGTAGCAAGAACCTGGCACATAGAAGTTACTTCCAAAAAGTTTAATGAATTGATAAATGAACACAGAAAAAACCATGAAAAGACAAGGAAAGAAGATACTAGTGTAGATCAGACTAGTTCTACAAGCCAAGAGAGCCACCAGCTTGGCTTAAATACAAGTGGGATTTAGAAAGATATGGGGGCAAGGGAAAGGTACACCAGGCAGACAGGAAGCACAAAGAAACATCTGGCAGGGCTTCCCCTGGTGGTCCAGTGGGTAAGGACACCGCCTTGCAGTGCAAGGGGCGCCAGTTCAATCCCTGGCCTGGGAAGATCCCACGTGCCGCGGAGCGGCTGGACGGATGTGTCCAACTACCGAGCCACAGCTCTGGAGTGCATGCGCCCAGAGCCGGTGCTCTGCGACAACAGAGGCCACCGCGATGGGAGGCCCACATGGGCCAAAGAACAAAGACGGATGAAAATAGACAAATGAAAGACCAATAGAAGTGGTCCGCCTGTCCCCCTCCCTCTCCATCCCACTGCCCAAAAGATAAATAAATAAAATAAATGTTTAAAAAAAAAAAAGAAAGAAACATCTGGCAGTAATTAGAAACATGGTACACAAGATGTTAGAGCTTTAGTCATGATTAAGTCCAACAATTCAATTCTCATAGGGATCCTGTAAACATTCGATGAGAAAAAAACACCTACTACTATGGAGAGGAGCTTACTACTCAAAAATAATAAGCATCAAACACTATGAGGTGCCTGCTTTACGCCAGGTGCCACACTGAGTGAAGGGATTATGATCATGAGCAAGACAGATCTGGACTCAGCTCTTGTGTAGCCAGCAATTTAGTGAGGAAGACAGACGGTTACAATATTCCTTGGTAGAGCTGGGCAAGGGGAAGTACAGGGGGCTGAAGGAACATAAAGTAGAGTCACCCAATCAGTGGGCAGTAAGAGAAAGCTTCAAAGTGTGGTTTGAGACATTCAAGGGGTTCTGAGTCCCTTCGATGACAAGTCTTCAAAGTGAAAAAAAAAAAAAAAAGAAGAATTTTTTTGAATAAAGGGTTTCATAACTAAGGTTTAAAGACCACCCATCTAGACCAATCTCCTTTTTAAAAAATAAAATAGGGTCCAGAAGAGGTAAATGACACAATAAAGGCAAGAGTAAGTTAGCTGTAGGCTTTGAACTTGAGCTGGAAACTACTCACTTATCTGCATGACACCACATCATTTTGGCAGATGAACAACTCCTGGTAGCACACACATCCAGAATTCACAGGAGCGAGCCAGGCAGGCAGGCTGGCCTCAATCAGATGTTGAAGTGCTTTTTTTTTTTTTTACCATAGGCCCTAAGCCAAGCTCTCTGTGCCAAGACGGTACCTCCAATTTCCCTCGTGGTTGGCCTGCTGACCCTTCAAGAAGGAACTCAGGCTCCATGAGTAGGTCAGCTTCTGGGCCTCCAAGCTGGTGTCCATGCTTTATCATCCCTTATACTCTCAAGCACACTGTGGTGTTTGGCAAGTGAAAGAACTTAGCTAGTCATCACAGCCTGTATAATACCCAGCCTGAGCTGGCTAGACCCTTCCCTCATCTCCCTTGCCACTGGGCTCATCACTCCCCATGACCAGGGGCTCAGAAAAATCAAGTTAGTGGTAAACTAAAGACGTGGTATAGAAAAACCAATATTCTTTTAGTTAACCCCCACTTTGAACCTCTCAGGAATGAAATGCAACTTCACATATTTGGAGATGGATCCTTTGCATATTAAGAAACAGGTAGTTTACTTTGGTAAGATGAGACTGGCGTGAGCATGGAACCCAGGTACAAAGCACCTGGTATAAAACTTAGTTCTGCAGAACAGAGGCAGACCTGGGTTGGAATCTGTACTTCCCTCTCATGAACTCCTGGAATCCTGGGAATGCCACTTTGCCTCTCCTGCCTCAGCCTCCTCATTTACAAAAAGTAGGCAACACCAACTAATTCACAGGGCTGCTATTAATAATAAATGAGATAATGTAGGCTTTCAACAGGTGCTGGTTTATGGTAAGGGTTCAATAACGTCTTCTCTACTGATAGCTCTTTTCCTCAGCCCTCTTTTCTATTCACATCTCAAAAAAAAACAGGAGAAGCAGTGAGCAAAGCCTAAATCAGCTTAACTACTATAGAGAGTAGTTTAAAAAAAAAGAAAGAAAGAAAGGAAAGGAAAGGAACATGAATAAATTGATGGTTGCTATTCCAGACTACTTATGCTAAGAACATCCAATGCTGGAAAACCACAGATCTGATATTCTAAAGAAATCAGAGCGTGCAATCTTTCCAAAGAAGTGGCATCCAATTTCCCCCACATCGGTGGTTCAGAATTCACAGGAGCGAGCCAGGCAGGCAGGCTGGCCTCAATCAGATGTTGAAGTGCTTTTTTTTTTTTTACCATAGGCCCTAAGCCAAGCTCTCTGTGCCAAGACGGTACCTCCAATTTCCCTCGTGGTTGGCCTGCTGACCCTTCAAGAAGGAACTCAGGCTCCATGAGTAGGTCAGCTTCTGGGCCTCCAAGCTGGTGTCCATGCTTTATCATCCCTTATACTCTCAAGCACACTGTGGTGTTTGGCAAGTGAAAGAACTTAGCTAGTCATCACAGCCTGTATAATACCCAGCCTGAGCTGGCTAGACCCTTCCCTCATCTCCCTTGCCACTGGGCTCATCACTCCCCATGACCAGGGGCTCAGAAAAATCAAGTTAGTGGTAAACTAAAGACGTGGTATAGAAAAACCAATATTCTTTTAGTTAACCCCCACTTTGAACCTCTCAGGAATGAAATGCAACTTCACATATTTGGAGATGGATCCTTTGCATATTAAGAAACAGGTAGTTTACTTTGGTAAGATGAGACTGGCGTGAGCATGGAACCCAGGTACAAAGCACCTGGTATAAAACTTAGTTCTGCAGAACAGAGGCAGACCTGGGTTGGAATCTGTACTTCCCTCTCATGAACTCCTGGAATCCTGGGAATGCCACTTTGCCTCTCCTGCCTCAGCCTCCTCATTTACAAAAAGTAGGCAACACCAACTAATTCACAGGGCTGCTATTAATAATAAATGAGATAATGTAGGCTTTCAACAGGTGCTGGTTTATGGTAAGGGTTCAATAACGTCTTCTCTACTGATAGCTCTTTTCCTCAGCCCTCTTTTCTATTCACATCTCAAAAAAAAACAGGAGAAGCAGTGAGCAAAGCCTAAATCAGCTTAACTACTATAGAGAGTAGTTTAAAAAAAAAGAAAGAAAGAAAGGAAAGGAAAGGAACATGAATAAATTGATGGTTGCTATTCCAGACTACTTATGCTAAGAACATCCAATGCTGGAAAACCACAGATCTGATATTCTAAAGAAATCAGAGCGTGCAATCTTTCCAAAGAAGTGGCATCTTAGCAAGGCTCTCCATTACCCTTTTATAATCTGAGCTCCATAGTAGTCTCTCTACCAAGTAGAAAGTGCTAAAGGAGAGCAGCTCTGATACCACATGCTTCTTTGTAAATCTAACCTTTCATTTTTCAGCTCAAACCCACCTCCATCATAAAGATGTCATTGACCTCTCAGCAGACTGGAGCAACTCTCTCCCCACTGAAACTGTCACATATTTCCATTATAGGAAGCACCTACTATTGCAGTGGGCCACTGCACACCATTTCTCTATACTATAAATTGGTAAAGATCCCATCTTACTCATCTTTCAATTGCCAGTGCCTAATACACAGTGCGTGCTGAGCCGCTTTAGTTGTGTCTGACTCTGCGACCCTAGGAGCCGTAGCCCCTTAGGCGCCTCTGTCCATGGAATTGTGCAGGCAACAATACTGGGGTGATTTGCCATGCCCGCCTACAGGGGATCTTCCTGACTCAGGGGTCAAACCTGAGTCTCTTATGTCTCCTGCACTGACATGTGTGTTCTTTATCACTAGTGCCATCTGGGAAGCCTCATAATACACAAGTAATCCCCATAACTGCAAATTAAAGGATGGATTTCACCTTCTGTCTCACTAGTTAAGGCTGCTAAGAAACTGCTGGGGAGGCATTAGTAGACACGCACTCACAAACTAAGGTCAGCCAGACCATACGCCTGCCCTCCTCGCCTTGTTTGAGCTTGGAGGGATGACTGGTCCCACTTCTCAGAATTATTTTCTTAAACACACAAGGAAGAGGACAGAACCAGTCCACACAGACGATCCAGACAGATCATAATACTTTTTAGTAAACGAAACAAGGAACAGAAGTTTCAGGGATGAATGCTAGTGGTTCACATAAAGCTGACTTCTAATCAGGACACTCTGCAAGTATAATACTAGAAACTCTTAAGTTTTGAAACAATAAGGGGAGAAAAGATAGGCAAAAATCAAAAAAATATCTAACATCAAAACTTTAAGTTTGGGGCTTCCCTGATAGTCCAGAGGGTAAAGAGTCTGCCTTGCAGTGCAAGGTGCACCGGTTTGATCTCAGGCCCAGGAAGATCCCACCTGCGGTGAAGCAACTGGACCAGTGTGTCCAGTTACAAGCCAGCACTCTGGAGCGCATGTGCCCAGCACCAGTGCTCTGCAGTGAGAAAGGCCACTGCAATGGGAGGCCCACACATGCCAAAGAATTTAAAAAATGGAAGAAAATAAATATAAATAAAAAGAGGCATGATGGGGGAATAAAAAAAAAAAAACTTTAAGTTTTCTTTTCTCCTTGACAAAACTTTTGCTCTTTATCTCAACAAACCATAATATACCTAACTGCAATCAGCTCCCCTCCTCAGAGGAGCGCATGACTAACGAAGCATGTATAATAACCTAAATACAGCAGTTACTTTTACAAAGCACTTTCAAATATATCTCACTGAATTACAGCCAACCAGAATCACAGAAACTGAAAGCTGAAAAGGGCCTTGGAAGGCATTTCCACAACTAACTACCTCACCAACCAAGTGGTATCCAAACCACTAGGTCTTTAGTGACTGAATGATACGGGTGTACAAAGCTTCTTTCAAAATCTCTCCCTGCTCTGACCATGTGTCAGTTTCTCAATCTCCTTTGCTCCCTCCCCTCTTAATGTTTCTAATCAGGTAAACCACAACCTCCAAGCCATCTCACTACCCAATAACAGTCTTGGGTTCTCAAGTCCACTTCTCCTCCCTTTCTCGGGACCTCACCCCTCATCCCCACAACCCACCCAACACATGGCCAGGGCCTCCTAAGATTCTGATCCCTCAGAGATCCCGCTGGTTCCATCCCAGCCATCTCATACAAACCCGCTTGCGTCTCTTTCCTTTTCCACACAGACGTGACTCATAATACTTTTTAGTAAACGAAACAAGGAACAGAAGTTTCAGGGATGAATGCTAGTGGTTCACATAAAGCTGACTTCTAATCAGGACACTCTGCAAGTATAATACTAGAAACTCTTAAGTTTTGAAACAATAAGGGGAGAAAAGATAGGCAAAAATCAAAAAAATATCTAACATCAAAACTTTAAGTTTGGGGCTTCCCTGATAGTCCAGAGGGTAAAGAGTCTGCCTTGCAGTGCAAGGTGCACCGGTTTGATCTCAGGCCCAGGAAGATCCCACCTGCGGTGAAGCAACTGGACCAGTGTGTCCAGTTACAAGCCAGCACTCTGGAGCGCATGTGCCCAGCACCAGTGCTCTGCAGTGAGAAAGGCCACTGCAATGGGAGGCCCACACATGCCAAAGAATTTAAAAAATGGAAGAAAATAAATATAAATAAAAAGAGGCATGATGGGGGAATAAAAAAAAAAAAACTTTAAGTTTTCTTTTCTCCTTGACAAAACTTTTGCTCTTTATCTCAACAAACCATAATATACCTAACTGCAATCAGCTCCCCTCCTCAGAGGAGCGCATGACTAACGAAGCATGTATAATAACCTAAATACAGCAGTTACTTTTACAAAGCACTTTCAAATATATCTCACTGAATTACAGCCAACCAGAATCACAGAAACTGAAAGCTGAAAAGGGCCTTGGAAGGCATTTCCACAACTAACTACCTCACCAACCAAGTGGTATCCAAACCACTAGGTCTTTAGTGACTGAATGATACGGGTGTACAAAGCTTCTTTCAAAATCTCTCCCTGCTCTGACCATGTGTCAGTTTCTCAATCTCCTTTGCTCCCTCCCCTCTTAATGTTTCTAATCAGGTAAACCACAACCTCCAAGCCATCTCACTACCCAATAACAGTCTTGCGTTCTCAAGTCCACTTCTCCTCCCTTTCTCGGGACCTCACCCCTCATCCCCACAACCCACCCAACACATGGCCAGGGCCTCCTAAGATTCTGATCCCTCAGAGATCCCGCTGGTTCCATCCCAGACTATCAAACCCCTTTCTCCTAATTTTCCTTGCTGTCCATATGCTGTCATGGGCAAGATCACAAGCACCCCTAGCCACGAATGTACCTTCGGCCTCAGAATCTTTTCCCTTTCCTTTCTCACCTTCTCTCTCTGCATCTCAGCGCTGTCCCTTCATTCCCTTCAAATTCAATGTCTCCTTCCTCCTAGAGATTTCCTTCAAGGACCTCTGGTAACTGAATACACCAGTTGTTAAATGCCTGTTATGTAGGTAAAAGGGACACACACCCTCAACAGCTCACTCTCAAAAGCTCATAAGTCTAGAAGGCAAGAGGGGGGAGGGAGAAAGAGAGGGAGAGAGAGAATCACTTACTCGTTAAGATTCCTCTGAGCAGCTTTCCCTAGCCCAAACTGAACCGGTCCCTCTTCTCGAAATGACTTCTTATGCGTCTCCCACCAACATACTGTGGGTTCTTCAATGGGAAGGTCCCTAGCACTTAGCCCAGGACTCCGCCCAAAGAGGATACTTAAATGTTTAAGTGCGTGACTGGATAAATCCTGCGCTACCACTGTTCATTCACCCATTCGTTCTACCATTTGTTGACCCAAACTGTAATATGTACTAAGTTCTAGAATGTAAAGCGCTCTTACATCAAAATAACTCAAACCTATAATACTAGGAGATAAACCCTCTTCCCTGGTCTGCGTCCCCCGCCCCCACTCTAAACCCAGGCAGACCTTTCCCGAAGTGAAAAGCCAGCTTCCCCTTCCACAGGTCCACGCCCCTCCAACTCAAGTCACCTGGCAGCCTGTTAGTCCTCCCCAGGACCCTCAGCTAATAATCCCAAGTCTTAACACCCGCACCACTCTGGCTTCTCTGTCCTCCACCTCCAGCCTTGAGGTTACTGCCCCCAATCTTCCAACCAGAGTTCTCCTTTGCTCCCTCCCCTCTTAATGTTTCTAATCAGGTAAACCACAACCTCCAAGCCATCTCACTACCCAATAACAGTCTTGCGTTCTCAAGTCCACTTCTCCTCCCTTTCTCGGGACCTCACCCCTCATCCCCACAACCCACCCAACACATGGCCAGGGCCTCCTAAGATTCTGATCCCTCAGAGATCCCGCTGGTTCCATCCCAGACTATCAAACCCCTTTCTCCTAATTTTCCTTGCTGTCCATATGCTGTCATGGGCAAGATCACAAGCACCCCTAGCCACGAATGTACCTTCGGCCTCAGAATCTTTTCCCTTTCCTTTCTCACCTTCTCTCTCTGCATCTCAGCGCTGTCCCTTCATTCCCTTCAAATTCAATGTCTCCTTCCTCCTAGAGATTTCCTTCAAGGACCTCTGGTAACTGAATACACCAGTTGTTAAATGCCTGTTATGTAGGTAAAAGGGACACACACCCTCAACAGCTCACTCTCAAAAGCTCATAAGTCTAGAAGGCAAGAGGGGGGAGGGAGAAAGAGAGGGAGAGAGAGAATCACTTACTCGTTAAGATTCCTCTGAGCAGCTTTCCCTAGCCCAAACTGAACCGGTCCCTCTTCTCGAAATGACTTCTTATGCGTCTCCCACCAACATACTGTGGGTTCTTCAATGGGAAGGTCCCTAGCACTTAGCCCAGGACTCCGCCCAAAGAGGATACTTAAATGTTTAAGTGCGTGACTGGATAAATCCTGCGCTACCACTGTTCATTCACCCATTCGTTCTACCATTTGTTGACCCAAACTGTAATATGTACTAAGTTCTAGAATGTAAAGCGCTCTTACATCAAAATAACTCAAACCTATAATACTAGGAGATAAACCCTCTTCCCTGGTCTGCGTCCCCCGCCCCCACTCTAAACCCAGGCAGACCTTTCCCGAAGTGAAAAGCCAGCTTCCCCTTCCACAGGTCCACGCCCCTCCAACTCAAGTCACCTGGCAGCCTGTTAGTCCTCCCCAGGACCCTCAGCTAATAATCCCAAGTCTTAACACCCGCACCACTCTGGCTTCTCTGTCCTCCACCTCCAGCCTTGAGGTTACTGCAAATCTTCCACCCCACGACTGCCTTGTCCCTGAGCCCGGGGTACCTCAGGTTTCCCTCTGAGCGCACCCGCTCCCCAGTTGGCTCCTTCCCTCTGAGGATCTTGTCTCTCCTAAGACCCCCACTCCCGATACCTCCCCTCCCCTGCCTTCAGTTTCAGGCTGAGTCTCTCCTCTCCTCAACTCTCAACTCTTCTCACCTCATCCAGCTCCCGTTCTCCGGCAGCACCTGCTCCAACCTCCACCTCCACCACTGCCGCCATGTTCACGGCTCTCCCCCTCCCCGCGCAAGCCAGCTGCTTCCGCCGCTCAAGTGCTCCCAGCCAATCGGCGCTACGGGCTCCAGCAGAGGGGGCGGGGCACCAAGACGGGCCGAGACCTGAACGCAACTAAGAGACCGTCTACCTGCTTCCTACTTAAAGGTCAAGGAGGAATGATTCCGTGTACTTCTACGGTTCGGCGGCGGAGGAGGTATCCTGGAAAATGAGAAATCAGCCTGCATTATTTCAGTACAAATATGTCACCAATTTTCGCCTTTGTAGAGCCAAAGAGAAGCGTCTCTAAGCTGTGTACTTTGCAACGCTCCCTCACTGAGCAGCACGAGTGAAGCGTGGAAACTAAAGGACTACATTTCCCATAATGCATGACAGTTGACCCGGAAATTTAAATTCCGCTCTCCGGGGGAGGTATGTAATGCGTGAAATACTCATATACATAAACCACTCGTGTGTATTTTATCGGCTGTAACACAAGCCTTCTTACCTCGGTGGGAGTCGTTTTCCGGAAACAGCGGCTTCTTTGGGCTACAGAACGTGTTCCCGTGCTTCGGGTGAGAAGGCGGAGGTTAGAGGTCCGAATTGGCGGGAGAATGGGTTTGTGGTCCGTGATCTAAGGCTGCTGTGGCACTTCAAGATCCATTATCCCGGGTGAGGGTCATTGGGGTTTTCGATGGGGAGGAGAATGGATAAAAGGGAGGAAACATGACCATCAGGGAGGCGGACAGAACAGTGCATTCCGAGGAGCCGTGGAAGTAGCGGTTTAAGCTTACGAAACCGAGCGCTAAAGAGCCTTGCGGAACTTCCACCGCCCCCAAACTGCTTCTTAGGCTCTCATGCTTCCGGATCTACTTCACGCTTCGTATTCTTTCCTGTGCCCACACTCTTGCGTTCTTAGTGCCTACCTTTACTTCCGCCCTGTACATCTTACTATGCTGCACCCCAATTTACAGCTTCCTAACTCATTTCCAGCACCCTGGTTTTTTGTGCATCGGAACCCTGCACTTCTCAAGCCTGTGGCCTCTGCTTACACCCCTCTTCCCTGCCCACGGAAGTCTACGCTGAATCTACTGCATGGATAGGGCTGCGGTGTCTTGTGGGCTCACACAGTATTGGCATGACAGTCGACTTCATTTGGGGCCATCTACATTTATTTAAAATGGGAATTATATTTATTATGTGAAACTGGGAATATTATAAACACGGTATACTCACCACCCCCAGTTGACGATTGACATTATGATTTATTTGCATACTCATTTTTTAAAAAAGAAAATGATACGGATGAAAGTTGAATTTTTCTGTGTCCTTTACTATTAGATTCATTACCCTTTCATTCTCCCCAGAAATAAGTTCCATAATTAGTTCTGTATTCTCCCAGTCTGTTGAAAAAGAAAAAATTGTGTGTATTCGTGGACAGCACAAGTATTATTTAATTTCCTTTTTTAAACAACGTAAGTGCTACTTTTCTATGTATCATTCTATAACTATTCTTTAACTCTTTTGGGGAGACATCTGTCTGTGTTTACATATATTTGCATCTAGTTTATTCCTTTTAATTGCTATGTACTATTCTATATGATATATAACGTTTCATTTATCCATTCATCAACTAGTGGACATTAGAGTTTTAGGCTTTTTGCTGTTGGAAACACTATATGTATCTTTTTGTGCACATGATCTGGAGCTGCACTGTTTAAAAAACCAGGACACATGTGGCTGTTCTTGAAATGTAGCTGGAAGTGTTTTTGAAAGAGCCCATTTCCCCATATTGCCAGTCCTTCATATTGTAGACTTTTCCAATTCTTCCAGTCTTAGAGGAACAGGTATTTTCAATTAGCTTATTATCATTGAGGCTGAGCACTTTTTTTATATGGGGTATTGGTCATTCAGATTTTATCTTATCTGAATTGTATGTTTATATTGTCTCTCCAGTTTTATATTGGAATGCTTGCCCCTTTCTTGCTTATTTGTAGTATCTAAAAATAATAGTAGTTTGTGGCCCATTATTGGTTGATGAGTTTGTCCTCTTTGCCGGAAACTCCTGCTGCAATACCGATTAGAGTTATATTGACTTAATAGAGGACTTGTTTCAGTGGCTATTTATGTACCTTCCAGCATCTCTCAATTGTGGGAGATGATGAGCCCACGGAAGTCTACGCTGAATCTACTGCATGGATAGGGCTGCGGTGTCTTGTGGGCTCACACAGTATTGGCATGACAGTCGACTTCATTTGGGGCCATCTACATTTATTTAAAATGGGAATTATATTTATTATGTGAAACTGGGAATATTATAAACACGGTATACTCACCACCCCCAGTTGACGATTGACATTATGATTTATTTGCATACTCATTTTTTAAAAAAGAAAATGATACGGATGAAAGTTGAATTTTTCTGTGTCCTTTACTATTAGATTCATTACCCTTTCATTCTCCCCAGAAATAAGTTCCATAATTAGTTCTGTATTCTCCCAGTCTGTTGAAAAAGAAAAAATTGTGTGTATTCGTGGACAGCACAAGTATTATTTAATTTCCTTTTTTAAACAACGTAAGTGCTACTTTTCTATGTATCATTCTATAACTATTCTTTAACTCTTTTGGGGAGACATCTGTCTGTGTTTACATATATTTGCATCTAGTTTATTCCTTTTAATTGCTATGTACTATTCTATATGATATATAACGTTTCATTTATCCATTCATCAACTAGTGGACATTAGAGTTTTAGGCTTTTTGCTGTTGGAAACACTATATGTATCTTTTTGTGCACATGATCTGGAGCTGCACTGTTTAAAAAACCAGGACACATGTGGCTGTTCTTGAAATGTAGCTGGAAGTGTTTTTGAAAGAGCCCATTTCCCCATATTGCCAGTCCTTCATATTGTAGACTTTTCCAATTCTTCCAGTCTTAGAGGAACAGGTATTTTCAATTAGCTTATTATCATTGAGGCTGAGCACTTTTTTTATATGGGGTATTGGTCATTCAGATTTTATCTTATCTGAATTGTATGTTTATATTGTCTCTCCAGTTTTATATTGGAATGCTTGCCCCTTTCTTGCTTATTTGTAGTATCTAAAAATAATAGTAGTTTGTGGCCCATTATTGGTTGATGAGTTTGTCCTCTTTGCCGGAAACTCCTGCTGCAATACCGATTAGAGTTATATTGACTTAATAGAGGACTTGTTTCAGTGGCTATTTATGTATTCCTGCTGGGTTCCAGCATCTCTCAATTGTGGGAGATGATGAGCATCACAAAAGTCCCAGATGCTCAAAGAGCTCACCGCTTAGCGCGGGTCTACACAGGGTCAACAAGCTGTGGCCAGAAGACAGGAACAACAGCATATGCAAGGGCAGGAAGGTCAAAAAGCCCTTAATCCTGAGAGAACAAGCAATTTGATAGCCAGTGATCTTCATGAAAAGAAGTGTATGCGTATGTCTTATTCACCTCTGTGTAACCTAGTACAGTGCCTGGTATTCCTAGACACCCCCTCCTCAAAGTATTAGCTGAATAAAATATCGAAGATTGACAGCTTCGGAGTCACCAAGTCTAGTGTTCCGGGCTCAGTCAGACGTGTATATTAGTTATGAGAGACAGTGGAGTGTTTGCATCAGATCACAAGTGTATACTGGGAGTTTCTCCAAAACAGAGACCCTGTCTATCTTATTTATTTCTGTGCCTCCAGGACCTGGCAGAGAGTAGGGAAAGTTCTGAATGTTCGGTGAGTTCCTGTAATGAGAATAATCAGCTCTAATTACTCTAAAGGCCTGACTCGGGACTTACCCTGCCATCGTCTCTCTTTGAAGCCTTGGCACCCTCTCTAATGTCACCTGTGACGTTTAGAATGGTAGTCACTCGACTTTGGTTACTGCCATCAGAGCAGCCTTCCTCCCTCTGCACAGTCCATGATGGCTGACCCTTTTTTATGGTCATTCATTCAGCAGACATTGGTTAATCTGGAACACTCCATGTTTCTCCCTCTTAATGGGGACACAGAAATAAACACAAAGCCTGTCCGCCAAGAGCTTACAGTTGGTCAAGCGACAAAAGACGCAGATCGTTGTAATACAGAATTGAGAGATGGAGCTATTACCTTGAGTGTTGAGCAGAGTAGAGGTGGTATGTGACCATCAAAGATGCATTAGATTTGACAGTGGAAGAGGGAAAGCACATTCCAAGCAGAGGCAATGCCATGAACAAAGACTTGGAGGTTGGAAAAGGTTTGGGGGGCAGGAAGGAGGCAAGAAGACCATTATGGCCATGAGTATGTCAGAATCATGGATTCCTTTCAGGGACCAGATGAATAAGAAACGTGAATGAAAAGGGCAGGGTGTTAATCTTTAAAGAGAGATCCCATCTAAAGACATTCACACAACTTTAAAACATCTCTGGGTGCTTCCCTGGTGGTCCAGTGGATAAGGACACCGCTTTGCAGTGCAAGGGGCGCTGGTTCGATCCCTGGCCTGGGAAGATCCCACGTGCCCCAAAGCGGCTGGACTGATGTGTCCAATTACCAAGCCGGAGCTCTGGAGCGCATGCGCCCAGAGCCGGTGCTCTGCGACAACAGAGGCCACCGCGATGGGAGACCCACACGGGCCAAAGAACAAAGATGGATGAAAATGGACAAATGAAAGACCAATAGAAGTAGCCCGCCTGCTCCCCTCCCTCCCCACCCCACCCCCCCAAAGTAAATAAATAAATAAATCTTTAAAAAAAAAAACCCTCTGCCCAAGAAACTGTTGGAGTTAGGTGATGCATGAGAGTTCATTATATGAATATGTATATTTTTACATATATTTAAAATGTTCCATAAAAAGTTTAGCAAAAGACAAAATGCAAATTCCCATGTGAACTTTTTTTTTTTTTAAGATTTATTTATTTATTTATTTTGGGCAGGGGTCGGGTTGGGGAGGGAGTGGAGCGGGCGGGCCACTTCTATTGGTCTTTTTTTTCTTTTTTTTTTTAAACCTTTATTTTACTTTTAACTTTTACAGAGTTTTGTTGTTTACAGATATGTATGTTCTCAGATTAGTCATATGTATATCCCCCCCTTCCCTCCCCTCCCGACCATCACACAGCACCCCTGAAGGATTCCCTTTTCTCACAGAGCAATGACTAGAGCTATTTTCTTCACTTATGATAGTACAGGCCTTCATGCTACTTCCTTTACCCCTCTCACCCACTGTTCCTTCCCCACAATGTCCATATGTCCACTGTCCATGTCTGTCTTTCTGTCGCTTCACTGCATGTGCCATCATCACCATCCTACTAGATTCCATATATATGTGTTAATATACTGTATTTGTCCTTCTCTTTCTGACTGACTTCACTTTTTATGATATGTTCTAGATCCAGCCACCTCATTAGGGTTGATTCTTCCGCATTTCTCTTTACAGCTGTGTAGTATTCCATTGTATATATGTACGAGAGCTTTCATAGCCATTCATTTGTTGATGGACATCTAGGTTGCTTCCATGTTCTAGCTATTGTATAGAGAGCTGCAATGAACATTGGAGTACAGGTATTTCTTTCAGTTTTGATTTCATCAGGGTATAAGCCGAAGAGTGGGATTGCTAGGTCGTATGGCGCTTCAATTTTTAGTTTTTTAAGAAAGCTCATTCATCACGATCAAGTTGGGTTCATCCCAGGCATGCAAGGATTCTTCAACATCCGCAAACCAATCAATGTGATACACCATATCAACAAATTGAAAGACAAAAATCACATGATCATCTCAATAGATGCAGAAAAGGCCTTTGACAAAGTACAGCATCCATTTATGATAAAAACTCTTCAAAAAATGGGCATAGAAGGAACTTATCTTAACATAGTGAAAGCCATATATGAGAAGCCCACAGCGAACATTATCCTCAATGGTGAAAAACTCAAAGCATTCCCTCTAAGATCAGGAACAAGACAAGGGTGTCCACTTTCACCACTCTTATTCAACATAGTCCTGGAAGTCCTAGCAACAGCTATGAGAGAAGAGAAAGAAATCAAAGGAATCCAGATTGGAAAAGAAGAAGTCAAACTCTCTCTATTTGCAGATGACATGATATTATACATAGAAAATCCCAAAGACACTATTACAAAACTACAATGAGATATCTATTGGTCTTCCATTTCTCTATTTTCATCCGTCTTTATTCTTTGGCTCCTGTGGGCCTCCCATCGCGGTGGCGTCTGTCGCTGCAGAGTGCCGGCTCTGGGTGCATGAGCTCCAGAGCTCCGGCTCGGCAATTGGACACATCAGTTCAGCCGCTCCACCGCACGTGGGATCTTCCCAGGCCAGGGATCGAACCGGCACCCCTTGCACTACAAGGCGGTGTCCTTCCTTACCCACTGGAGCACCAGGGGAAGCCCACATGTGAACTTTTAAGATTAAATAAATAAAATAGTGAAAACTTTCTAAGGAACTGACCATCCTACTAGATTCCATATATATGTGTTAATATACTGTATTTGTCCTTCTCTTTCTGACTGACTTCACTTTTGATGATATGTTCTAGATCCAGCCACCTCATTAGGGTTGATTCTTCCGCATTTCTCTTTACAGCTGTGTAGTATTCCATTGTATATATGTACGAGAGCTTTCATAGCCATTCATTTGTTGATGGACATCTAGGTTGCTTCCATGTTCTAGCTATTGTATAGAGAGCTGCAATGAACATTGGAGTACAGGTATTTCTTTCAGTTTTGATTTCATCAGGGTATAAGCCGAAGAGTGGGATTGCTAGGTCGTATGGCGCTTCAATTTTTAGTTTTTTAAGAAAGCTCATTCATCACGATCAAGTTGGGTTCATCCCAGGCATGCAAGGATTCTTCAACATCCGCAAACCAATCAATGTGATACACCATATCAACAAATTGAAAGACAAAAATCACATGATCATCTCAATAGATGCAGAAAAGGCCTTTGACAAAGTACAGCATCCATTTATGATAAAAACTCTTCAAAAAATGGGCATAGAAGGAACTTATCTTAACATAGTGAAAGCCATATATGAGAAGCCCACAGCGAACATTATCCTCAATGGTGAAAAACTCAAAGCATTCCCTCTAAGATCAGGAACAAGACAAGGGTGTCCACTTTCACCACTCTTATTCAACATAGTCCTGGAAGTCCTAGCAACAGCTATGAGAGAAGAGAAAGAAATCAAAGGAATCCAGATTGGAAAAGAAGAAGTCAAACTCTCTCTATTTGCAGATGACATGATATTATACATAGAAAATCCCAAAGACACTATTACAAAACTACAATGAGATATCTATTGGTCTTTCATTTCTCTATTTTCATCCGTCTTTATTCTTTGGCTCCTGTGGGCCTCCCATCGCGGTGGCGTCTGTCGCTGCAGAGTGCCGGCTCTGGGTGCATGCGCCCCAGAGCTCCGGCTCGCAATTGGACACATCGGTCCAGCCGCTCCGCGGCACGTGGGATCTTCCCAGGCCAGGAATCGAACCGGCGCCCCTTGCACTGCAAGGCGGTGTCCTTATCCACTGGACCACCAGGGGAAGCCCACATGTGAACTTTTAAGATTAAATAAATAAAATAGTGATGGTAAAATATCCTTTGCTGAAAGGAATATCAGGAGATGAACCAGAAGATGGACTGGTCTATGTTGTAGACGCTTTGAGGGGCCAAGCTGAATTAATGTTTATTAAGTGCCTACCATATAGCAAGGGATTTGCGTATGTCAGCAAGTCCTTGAAGATCTCTAGCAGAGGACTAACTTAATGTAATTTAGGAAGATTCGTTTTATGGGAACTAAAAAACAAGAAACTTGTGGCCCTTATTTAGTTGAACACATACACATTTTTACTATGTGCTAGAATCTAGGAATGTAAAGATGAATGATTTAAGGCATATTTCATGCTTGGAGGCCCGCCTTCATATAAATCCAACATCAGCATGTTAATATATATGTATATTTTGTTCTTGTTGCTCTATTGTAATCCAGTTGTTTCACTTTTGTTGGAATCTCATCAGCTGCTCTAATTCAGCTTCCTGATCATCACCCTACCAACCCCATCGTGGTCATCAGAAATAGTGATTGATATACTGATGTAAATAATTCCTTTTATGAGAGAAACATCCATGACTTCTTTCCTTTCCTTTTGTTTTCTTCTTCAGGATAATGTGAGGATTTCTTCTCTTCTGGAAGCTGATAGGACCAAAACACAGGCAGCACCCAAGTGGTGACAGAAGAAATCTCAGGAGAAAGCATTTTGCCTTGCACTTGGGACAGCTGCTTGGCCCCCATGGCTCCCGTGAAGATTAGCCACGTGGTCTCATTTTCCTCTCAGGTGTGTTCATTAGTAGGCATGATTTTTTTTTCTAGTTGACTGAAAAAAAAAAATGGAAGACTTGACTCCACTTTCAGGAAACCCCCAATCCAATAGAAGAACTATTTTCACTTCTTTGGGAGTTCAGAATCAAAGGCAGGAAACACAGCTCTTGCCTTCAGGTTGTTCCCAGAAATCAAAGGTAAAGAAGGAAACAACCTGAGGATTCCATCCTTTTCTGGAGGCTGGAAAAGCTATAGGCCCCAGGTCTATACCAGGGTCCACAGAAGGGCAAGTTAGTCACACTGTCATTGAGAGCAGGCCAGAGCACTCAGGGTCATCCCTGACCTGTGAGGATAACACCACCGCCATCAAAGGTGATCTCAGCCTCCTTCCTGTAAATCCACTTCCAGGAACTCTCAGTTTTCCTGGTTAGTGTGAGGTGCTGGGCCCCCTCTGCCTTCATCTCTCTCCATTTCCCACTTCTCCCCCAACTTCCCCTTCTGTTACTGTAGTCTCTCTCAAGGAGTGCCGTTGGCGTTTTGGTTAGAAGTCTGCATTTTATAACAGTATCCTATGCATGGTAGAATATTTAGCATCCGTGGCCTCCAGACCCTAGTGACAAAAATGCTTCCTAGTCACAATGACAGTCGAAAATACCTCCCACATTTCAGAAAGACCCATAGAAAATCTTTAGGAATTACTATGTCAACTCCTAAGTGAAATAAAATAAAAATGACTGTTATCCTCCTTACCTGCATGGTCAGCCTAAATGGTTTTCTTCATGGACTCAGCCTTATAAAATGCTAGAGGACATTAGCTATAATCTAATATTTTGGTTTTCGAGGTGTACTCTCAGGCACCCACCTCTGGAGGTTGCAGCGAAGGGGCACAAGTGTGTCTCTAGGCCCGTCAACCAATGCTTTAGCTAGAGCTCTGCTTTTATTTTTGAAAAATTTGAAAATTATTTTATAGTGACAAGCAATATTGATAATTATTATCAAAATATTTTTGAAAAGATTTATTATTGAAAAAATGAATCTTTTAGTGTATGATTTAAGTTAAAAGGAAGGGTTTTATTGCTAAACAAAAAAAGTAACATTGGTCTCTTTGGACTCTTAATCATCTCTCTTCACACAACTCGAATAAACCCTTATCCTGCCTGTCTGAGAAAAAAAAAAAAAACATTGAAAACCATGAGTCTAGTCTCTCCTACTTAACTTACAAAGAAATTTAGATCCAAGGAAAGTAGTTTGCCCAAAGCCTTTCCAGCAAAGAACACCTGACTTTGGATTAGAACTGAGAGCTTTATCTCAGTTTCAATATGGTTGTCTTTGAACAGATTACGTTATTTCTAGCCATCAATTGTAAACTTAGAGTAAAAATCTTTGTCTTTCTTATCTTGTAGGGTTACTTTGAAGATAAATGTCTGTGATAGCACCTTATAAATGAAAAAGAAATACAGCCACCCCTCAAATCGATGGGTTCCACATCCCCAGACTCAGCCAACCATGAATGAAAAATATTCGGGGGGAAAAAAATTCCAGAAAGCAAAACTTAAATTTACCATATTTTGGCATCTATTTACAAAGTGTTTATATAACTGTACACTTTTACAAAGTGTATTTACAACTATTTATATAGCATTTACATTGTATTAGGTAGTATAACTAATCTAAAGATGAGTAAAGTACATGGAAAGATAGACATACATATCCATTTTATATACGAGACTTGATCTTCCACCAATTTTTTTTTTTAAAGATTTATTTATTTATTTATTTTTGGGGGGTAGGGTGGGGAGGGAGGGGAGCAGGCGGGCTACTTCTATTGGTCTTTCATTTGTCTATTTTCATCCATCTTTGTTCTTTGGTCCGTGTGGGCCTTCCATCGCGGTGGCCTCTGTTGTCGCAGAGCACCAGCTCTGGGTGCATGCGCTCCAGAGCTCCGGCTCGGTAATTGGACACATCAGTCCAGCCGCTTTGGGGCACGTGGGATCTTCCCAGGCCAGGGATCGAACCGGCGCCCCTTGCACTGCAAGGCGGTGTCCTTACCCACTGGACCACCAGGGAAGCCCAATCTTCCACCATTTTTTTTTTTTTCCACCAATTTCTATATCCGGGGGAGTTCTGGAATGAATCCCCTGCAAATGCCTAGGAAAGACTGTACTGTCATGTGAGGGTTAAGAACTCTGAGTTCAGCTTTGGTTGGTTATTTGGTCTTGTGGCTTTGGGTAAGTTTCTGAACTTAAGCTTCTGCTTGTTGGTCGGTTAACTAAGGAGCAATAATGATAACCACCTACAGTTGTTATAAGGAGGATTAAATGAAGTAGTTTGGAAACCAAAGGAGAGGTAGCTATATCCATAAATCCCTGGGAGTGTGAGAGACGGACTTCTGTCTGGGCCCTTTCCATCGCATTAGGATCCTGGAAGGTTTAGGCGGGTATGTATCCTTCATTCACGAGCATCGTTTTTTTCCTTTGGGCTCGCAAAGAACACCTGACTTTGGATTAGAACTGAGAGCTTTATCTCAGTTTCAATATGGTTGTCTTTGAACAGATTACGTTATTTCTAGCCATCAATTGTAAACTTAGAGTAAAAATCTTTGTCTTTCTTATCTTGTAGGGTTACTTTGAAGATAAATGTCTGTGATAGCACCTTATAAATGAAAAAGAAATACAGCCACCCCTCAAATCGATGGGTTCCACATCCCCAGACTCAGCCAACCATGAATGAAAAATATTCGGGGGGAAAAAAATTCCAGAAAGCAAAACTTAAATTTACCATATTTTGGCATCTATTTACAAAGTGTTTATATAACTGTACACTTTTACAAAGTGTATTTACAACTATTTATATAGCATTTACATTGTATTAGGTAGTATAACTAATCTAAAGATG
Organism: Tragulus kanchil; assembly: GCA_022376925.1. Classification (NCBI taxonomy): domain Eukaryota; kingdom Metazoa; phylum Chordata; class Mammalia; order Artiodactyla; family Tragulidae; genus Tragulus; species Tragulus kanchil. The sequence goes on from JAIOJX010000006.1 coordinate 49,811,891, forward strand.
AGTAAAGTACATGGAAAGATAGACATACATATCCATTTTATATACGAGACTTGATCTTCCACCAATTTTTTTTTTAAAGATTTATTTATTTATTTATTTTTGGGGGGTAGGGTGGGGAGGGAGGGGAGCAGGCGGACTACTTCTATTGGTCTTTCATTTGTCTATTTTCATCCATCTTTGTTCTTTGGTCCGTGTGGGCCTTCCATCGCGGTGGCCTCTGTTGTCGCAGAGCACCAGCTCTGGGTGCATGCGCTCCAGAGCTCCGGCTCGGTAATTGGACACATCAGTCCAGCCGCTTTGGGGCACGTGGGATCTTCCCAGGCCAGGGATCGAACCGGCGCCCCTTGCACTGCAAGGCGGTGTCCTTACCCACTGGACCACCAGGGAAGCCCAATCTTCCACCATTTTTTTTTTTTTCCACCAATTTCTATATCCGGGGGAGTTCTGGAATGAATCCCCTGCAAATGCCTAGGGAAGACTGTACTGTCATGTGAGGGTTAAGAACTCTGAGTTCAGCTTTGGTTGGTTATTTGGTCTTGTGGCTTTGGGTAAGTTTCTGAACTTAAGCTTCTGCTTGTTGGTCGGTTAACTAAGGAGCAATAATGATAACCACCTACAGTTGTTATAAGGAGGATTAAATGAAGTAGTTTGGAAACCAAAGGAGAGGTAGCTATATCCATAAATCCCTGGGAGTGTGAGAGACGGACTTCTGTCTGGGCCCTTTCCATCGCATTAGGATCCTGGAAGGTTTAGGCGGGTATGTATCCTTCATTCACGAGCATCGTTTTTTTCCTTTGGGCTCAGTGAGGTTCTTCATTTTCTCCTTTTCTCTCTGGCTTAGGATCCCAAATATCCAGTGGAGAATTTGCTAAACCCAGACCATCAGAGAGGACCTTGGCTCAGCTGTCCTCAGGACAAGAGTGGGCAGCTGAAAGCAGAGCTACAGCTGGAGAGGGCCGTGCCCATTGGCTACATCGATGTGGGTGAGTGTGTTCTTGGGGACCTGGAATTCTGTGGAAGAGCACAGGAATACCACTCCCTCTGAATGCTTTGGCAGCATGTCTGAGTTCAGTCTTACTGAGCAGCCTTCCTTGGAGCAAGCCCTATCTGGTGAGAAGGGGAGATGTGGCCTTTGCCTCAGGGCAGGTGTGTGATATTGCTGAACCTTGTGAAGACCTTTCCCTAAGTTATACAACATACCTGCCTTGCTTTGATCTGAGTGGCCTTGGGAAATGTTAGGATATTAGCAAGTATAATTATTATAAGTGCCAACAAATAGAATCCGTATGTACCTTTAATTTACCAGTATCGGGACTTCCCTGGCAGTCCAGTGGTTAAGATTCTGCTCTTCCACTGCAGGAGGCGCGGATTCAATCCCTGGTTGGGGCACTAAGATCCTACATACTGTGTGGTTCAATCAAAAAATTAAAAAACAAACACTAGGGCTTCCCTGGTGGTCCACTGGGTAGAGTCCACCTTGCAGTGCTAGGGGCACAGGTTCAATCCCTGGCCTGGGAAGACCCACGTGCTGCGGAGTGGCTGGGCTGATGTGTTCAATTAAGAGCCAGCGCTCTGGAGCACATGCACCGAGAGCCAGTGCTCAGCAACGAGAAGCCACTGCGGGGAAGCCAAAGAATTGAGTTCAGCTTTGGGTAAGTTTCTGAACTTAAGCTTCTGCTTGTTGGTCGGTTAACTAAGGAGCAATAATGATAACCACCTACAGTTGTTATAAGGAGGATTAAATGAAGTAGTTTGGAAACCAAAGGAGAGGTAGCTATATCCATAAATCCCTGGGAGTGTGAGAGCGGACTTCTGTCTGGGCCCTTTCCATCGCATTAGGATCCTGGAAGGTTTAGGCGGGTATGTATCCTTCATTCACGAGCATCGTTTTTTTCCTTTGGGCTCAGTGAGGTTCTTCATTTTCTCCTTTTCTCTCTGGCTTAGGATCCCAAATATCCAGTGGAGAATTTGCTAAACCCAGACCATCAGAGAGGACCTTGGCTCAGCTGTCCTCAGGACAAGAGTGGGCAGCTGAAAGCAGAGCTACAGCTGGAGAGGGCCGTGCCCATTGGCTACATCGATGTGGGTGAGTGTGTTCTTGGGGACCTGGAATTCTGTGGAAGAGCACAGGAATACCACTCCCTCTGAATGCTTTGGCAGCATGTCTGAGTTCAGTCTTACTGAGCAGCCTTCCTTGGAGCAAGCCCTATCTGGTGAGAAGGGGAGATGTGGCCTTTGCCTCAGGGCAGGTGTGTGATATTGCTGAACCTTGTGAAGACCTTTCCCTAAGTTATACAACATACCTGCCTTGCTTTGATCTGAGTGGCCTTGGGAAATGTTAGGATATTAGCAAGTATAATTATTATAAGTGCCAACAAATAGAATCCGTATGTACCTTTAATTTACCAGTATCGGGACTTCCCTGGCAGTCCAGTGGTTAAGATTCTGCTCTTCCACTGCAGGAGGCGCGGATTCAATCCCTGGTTGGGGCACTAAGATCCTACATACTGTGTGGTTCAATCAAAAAATTAAAAAACAAACACTAGGGCTTCCCTGGTGGTCCACTGGGTAGAGTCCACCTTGCAGTGCTAGGGGCACAGGTTCAATCCCTGGCCTGGGAAGACCCACGTGCTGCGGAGTGGCTGGGCTGATGTGTTCAATTAAGAGCCAGCGCTCTGGAGCACATGCACCGAGAGCCAGTGCTCTGCAACGAGAGAAGCCACTGCAATGGGAGGCCCACACAGGCCAAAGAATTAAGATGGATGAAAATCAATGATGACTTAGAGGCAAAACAAAATAAAAATAAAAACAAAATAAATAAATAAATATCAGTGTCAGGAGGGTGCTTGTGGGTAAACTGTGCAGGCTTATGCCAGAAAGCTCCCTGAGTTGAGAAGGCTGGCCTCAGAATTCTTTAGAATAAAAAATTGACAAAGACCACTGGTCTCAGCTCTGTCAGGACAGTGAGACATCAGGCTCCCTAGCAAGAATTTTAGAGAGAGACAGGGTTTAGCACTGCCCACCAGAGCCAGAGGACAGGGATGCAGCAAGTCTTGGGTCAGGAGAAGGTCTCCAGCCAGGAGGAACACAGTGGGCCTCCATTTCGAGGGCTGAGGTCTCGTCACACCGCAGTTACTGGCTCTCTGTTTTGCTCAACCTCTCTGGGCCTCCACAGGGCTCTAGAGTGCAGGGATGTCCTCCTGCCGACTCCCTTGTGTGCATTCGGGGGATCCGTCATCCCATCACCCTTCATTTTCTCGCTGCCTTTTGTCCCCAGGTAACTGTGGTTGTGCTTTCCTACAAATTGACGTGGGTCGTTCTTCCTGGTCCCTGGACAGACCTTTCGTCACCCTGCTCCCTGCAACCATGCTGATGTCCTTGGCGGATTCAAAGCAGGGAAAAAACCGCTCAGGCGTTCGCATGTTTAAAGATGGTAAGGGGAGAGACTTCCCTGGTAGTTTGGGAGTTAAGACTCTGTGCTTCCAATGCAGGAGGCCTGGGTTCAATCCCTGGTCAAGGAACTAGATCCATGCTGCAACTAAGAGTTTGAATGCCACGACTAAAAGATCCTGTGAACCAAATAAATAAATATAAAAAGAAAAGAAAAGATGGTAAGGAGGGCAAAAGCAGAAATGAGAGAGAGGCTGAGAGAGACAGTGGTGATAAAAAAGAGACACGGGACTTTAGAGGGCTGTACCAGCTGGAAGGTGTATATTGTGGGAGGGAGCCTATGCAGAGGCTCACTTGCATCTATGGGCAGGATAGGGTTAGTTAATGAATGAACCACCGGGTTGTGTGTTTGTGTGTGACTTCTCTGTGATGACAATACCCGATAGCCAGAGATATTTATGAGCTATGATTTATATTTACACATAACATGTGATTGAGTGAAGCCAGATATAGAACCCACATTTGTGATTAGAGTGTTTGTGTAAATGTGTATAGGGCTTCCTCGGTGGCTCAGTGGTACTTCCAAACAGGAGATGTGGGTTGAATCCCTGGGTCAGAAAGATTCCCTGGAGGAGGAAATGGCAACCCACTCTAGTATTCTTGCCTGGGAAATCCCATGGACCGAGAAGCCTGGCGGGCTGTAGTTTATGAGGTTGCATAAGAGTTGGACACGACTTAGTGACTAAAGAGCAACTAATAAATGTGTGTGGGTGTAGGACAGATGTTTCTGTAAGTGCTGAAAGGCTACATGGCTGTGGTTATATTGTATAGTGTTTCCTGAGTCCTCTTCCCTGCAGATCTCTGTGGGCACTGGTTGCTGCCTAAGAAGTACAGGATCTGATTCATGGCCTCTAAGGACTTACAGTCCAGTAAGGACTTGTCTCTGTCTAAATTGGAGGCTTTTGTAACATTGTGAAGGAGAAATGACCTGGGATATGAGGTGGGGAGGTGAGGTACCCCTGGAGAGTGCTGGGAATGGGAGATGAGAAGGGTTGGAGTACTGGTCTGTGGTCACGTGAGAGTGTGTAGGCTGGGTGGTGTTTTGAGGGAAACTGAGGTCTCGTGGTCTGGAGGAGTAAAGGTAGCTCAGCTATTCCACTGGGCAAGTGGCCACTCTGGACCCCAACCCTCCAAATACCTGCTATTAAAGCAAGATATTGGTAAATTCCCTACAGAGGTGTAGACTAAGGATGTACTCTTGCTGGGAACAGTGTGATACCATGACAGAAGAGCGATGGCGGGGAGGCAAGGTGCTGGGTCTGAGAGGGCCCTGACTGGCCCGCGTGGCTCTGCCAGACCCTGAGCACCCAGGCCTGAGGTAGGAATGGCCTCCATTCTCCCTTGGGGTAGAATTCACTCTGTGTAGTCCCAGTGCTTAAAAAGTCCCGGTGCTTCCTTTCCTCACCTCAGTATGGGCCCTCTCTCCCTTTCATGCATTTCCTTTCTCCCTCATTTGCTTTCTGTTTTCTTCTCGAGGTGACTTCCTGGCTCCAGCCTCAGGTGAGTCATGGGATCGACTTCGCCTGACCTGCTCCCAGCCCTTCACACGTCAGCAGTCCTTTGGCCTGGCCTTCCTGCGAGTGTGTTCCTCTCTGGACTCCTTAGATGATCCTGAGGCGGGTCCCTCAGCCCCTGTGAGCTCAGGGCTGAGGCAGGTATGTACCACAGAGGAACGGGGACTTAGACCTGTTCCCGCCCTTTTCTGTTTCTTATGAGGAAGCTGGTGCTTGACTGAGGGATGGACACACACACACACACACACACACATTCAAATACGAACCTAAGGTCCTCCCTGGAGGTACAGTGGTTAAGAATCTGCCTTCCAGTGTAGGAGATGCAGGTTTGATCTCTGGGGAACTAAGATCCCACATGCAACTATAAGTATGCATGCTGTAACCCAGCACACTCCCAAAAATAATTAATTAAAAGAAAAACACTAACATAAATGGGCTTGCTGCCCTTTTATGTTAGTCATAAACACCTCTCCTTCCCTCTTATGCACAGATGAGTCAGGTAAATGAGCCTTCAGTACAGTGTGCACACAGCTTTTGAACTATTTGTTATGTTGTTGTTGTTCAGTCAGTCAGTCGTGTCCAGCTCCTTGTGACCCCATGGACTGCAGCACACCAGGCTTCCCTGTCCTTTGCCATCTCCTGGAGTTTCCTCAAACTCGTGTCCATTGTGTCAATGATGCCATTCAACCATCTCATCCTCTGTCGCCCCCTTCTCCTGCCCTCTGTCTTTCCCAGCATCAGGGTCTTTTCCAATGAGTTGGCTCTTCACATCAGGTGGCCAGCGTATTGCAGCTTCAACTTCAGCATCGGTCCTTCCAGTGCTTATTCAGAGTTGGTTTCCTTTAGGGTTGACTGATTTGATCTCCCTGCAGTCCAAGGGACTCTCAAGAGTCTCCTCTAGTAAGCATCAATTCTTCAGCACTCAGCCTTCTTAATGGTCTAGCTCTCACATCCATACATGGCTACTGGAAAAACCATAGCTTTGACTATGTGGACCTCTGTCAGCAAAGCAATGTCTCTGCTTTTTAATACACTGTCTAGGTTTGTCATAGTTTTCCCTCCAAACAGCAACCATTTTTCAGTTTCATGGCTGCAGTCACCATCTGTGATTTTGAAGCCCAAGATAATTTGTCACTGCTTCCACTTTTTCCCCATCTATTTGCTCTGAAGTGATGGAACCCAATGCCATGATCTTAATTTTTTGAATGTTTTAAGCCAACTTTTTCACTCTCCTCTTTCACTTTCATCAAGAGGCTCTTTGGGCTTCCCTAGTGGTCCAGTGGGTAAGGACACCGCCTTGCAGTGCAAGGGGCGCCGGTTCGATCCCTGGCCTGGAAGGATCCCATGTGCCGCGGAGCGGCTGGACCCATGTGTCCAATTACTGAGCCAGAGCTCTGGAGCGCATGCGCCAGAGCCGGTGCTCTGCGACAACAGAGGCCACTGCAATGGGAGGCCCACATGGGCCAGAGAACAAAGATGGATGAAAATAGATAAATGGAAGACCAACAGAAGTGGACCGCCCATTCTCCTCCCTCCCCAACCCGCCCCCCCCAAAAAAAATTTTAAAAAGAAAAAAAAGAGGCTCTTTAATTCCTCTTCACTTTCTGCTGTCAGAGTGGTATCATCTGCATATCTGAGGTTGTTGGTATATCTCCTGACATTCTGATCAATTGATCTCCCTTTTTCTCAGCCAGTTGTTTTTTAAATTATTATTTATTTTATTTATTTTTGACTGTTCTGGGTTTTCACCGCTGCCATAGGCTATTCTCTAGTTTCACGGAGTGGGGGCTACTCTCTAGTTGAGGTGAGCAGGCTTCTTGTTGTGCTGACTTTTCTTGTTGTGGAACTCGGACTCTAGGGCACACAGGCGTCAGAAGTTGTGGCACATGGGCTCAATAGTTGCAACTCTGAGGCTCTAGAGCACAGGCTCACTAGTTGTGGCTCACGGGCTTAGTTGCTCCACAGCATGTGGGATCTTCCCGGATGAAGGATCAAACCTGTGTCTCCTGCATTGGCAGACAAAATCTTTACCACTGAGCTACAGGGAAGCCCCTCAGCCAGTTTTCTAGTCATTTTTTCTTCCTAAGGCTAACCCAACTCCTCCTGCTTTCTTACCACTTGTGTCTTCATTGATCTTTCCAAGCTAATGCCCTCCACCATAATTCACTCACAAATATGAAGATGTAATCAGACCAGGCTAGAGTCAGAGAGTTCTAGAAATGAGAAAATACTTAGAGATCGTCAAGCTCCAACCCTGTCATTTTATATCTCAGAGAGGGAAACCTGTATATTTTAACTCACACAGTGCATCAGAGCAGAGGGACTGGAAGGAGGCCAGGTCTCCTGCCATTACAGTGCACACAGTGCATTTTTGAAATATTTGTTGGCAGAACCAAAAGAATTTTGATTCCCAGGAGTGAGCCACACACTGAAAGAAAAACAAAAGATGAGATTACTGGAAAAAAAAAGAGGCCGAGCCTTGGGAAGAAAAAATGAAGTTGGAGCAGACAGAGGAGGAGAGGCTTTTGTCACGCTGCCTTGGGAGAGACCCAGAGCACCACGACCAAGGAAAGCCTGAGGTTTCCTCTTCCCTCGAGGGAAGGGCTGAGCATGCAGAAGGATCAGTGGCAGCAGTTCTCTGTGCTCTGCCAGGTCCCGTGTGTTCCAGAGCTCTGAGCCCTGGCTGTTCAGTGAAGTGGAAGCTCTGGGAGATTAGGGACCTGTTTGTCTTGTTCCCCGAGGTATTCCCGGCAGCTAGAACAGTACCTAGAACAAAGTAGGCTTTCTAGTGTAAATATTTATTATATAAATAACCTTCCAAAGGGGAGTGGTAGGTAGGGTCACCATAAAATTTATCGTCCAATCTGAGATACTTCTATAGCCAAAAAAAAAAAAAAAGAGTGCTTTTAATAATTATACTCAGACACATACATATCTGTAAACAACAAAACTCTGTAAAAGTAAAAAGTAAAATAAAAATTAAAAAAAAAAAGTTATACTCAGACAACAGACAGGAAGCAGGGTGTCCCGGGTGAACTAGGACATGTGGTTTCCTTGACAACAAACTAAGTAAATGCTTCCTTGAGTCATTTCCATCCTGGTCATCTAAGTTACTCTGCACCTGCAGGACTGTGATGGGATCAAGCAGGAGGCAGTCAGCAACTCCAGAGTCAGGTCAGGCCTTGAACAGCAAGAGTGGAATGAGACCCGTTGCAGGCTCTCTGAAACCACAGCGAGCGGAACTTGATCTTTCCAAGCTAATGCCCTCCACCATAATTCACTCACAAATATGAAGATGTAATCAGACCAGGCTAGAGTCAGAGAGTTCTAGAAATGAGAAAATACTTAGAGATCGTCAAGCTCCAACCCTGTCATTTTATATCTCAGAGAGGGAAACCTGTATATTTTAACTCACACAGTGCATCAGAGCAGAGGGACTGGAAGGAGGCCAGGTCTCCTGCCATTACAGTGCACACAGTGCATTTTTGAAATATTTGTTGGCAGAACCAAAAGAATTTTGATTCCCAGGAGTGAGCCACACACTGAAAGAAAAACAAAAGATGAGATTACTGGAAAAAAAAAGAGGCCGAGCCTTGGGAAGAAAAAATGAAGTTGGAGCAGACAGAGGAGGAGAGGCTTTTGTCACGCTGCCTTGGGAGAGACCCAGAGCACCACGACCAAGGAAAGCCTGAGGTTTCCTCTTCCCTCGAGGGAAGGGCTGAGCATGCAGAAGGATCAGTGGCAGCAGTTCTCTGTGCTCTGCCAGGTCCCGTGTGTTCCAGAGCTCTGAGCCCTGGCTGTTCAGTGAAGTGGAAGCTCTGGGAGATTAGGGACCTGTTTGTCTTGTTCCCCGAGGTATTCCCGGCAGCTAGAACAGTACCTAGAACAAAGTAGGCTTTCTAGTGTAAATATTTATTATATAAATAACCTTCCAAAGGGGAGTGGTAGGTAGGGTCACCATAAAATTTATCGTCCAATCTGAGATACTTCTATAGCCAAAAAAAAAAAAAAAGAGTGCTTTTAATAATTATACTCAGACACATACATATCTGTAAACAACAAAACTCTGTAAAAGTAAAAAGTAAAATAAAAATTAAAAAAAAAAAGTTATACTCAGACAACAGACAGGAAGCAGGGTGTCCCGGGTGAACTAGGACATGTGGTTTCCTTGACAACAAACTAAGTAAATGCTTCCTTGAGTCATTTCCATCCTGGTCATCTAAGTTACTCTGCACCTGCAGGACTGTGATGGGATCAAGCAGGAGGCAGTCAGCAACTCCAGAGTCAGGTCAGGCCTTGAACAGCAAGAGTGGAATGAGACCCGTTGCAGGCTCTCTGAAACCACAGCGAGCGGAGCTCTGGAAACATTTCAATAAGAGAGCGTTCATACATGGAAACAAAGGGCTGGCACTCTGTTTTATAACATAAGATGTCTAAAATGCCATAGACTTCTTTCTGATAGGTTGTTCTACTGGTATATTATAGTGAGAACACAACATAAAGGCTTATAATCCTGTGAGGTGAGGTCTTTCGTGATCATGGATTTTCCAGTTAGGAAACAAGCACAGAGAAATGTAGTGGGTCATCCAGGTCACTGCCAAAGAAGTCCTGGACTGGATTGGAACCCAGACCCCCTTGACTCCGGTTAGCCTGTGCTGGGAAACTCAATTCCTGATGGTGTGCATGTATGCTAAGTCACTGCAGTAGTGAATGACTCTTTGCAACCCCATGGACTTTAGCCCTGCCAAACTCCTCTGTCCATGGGATTCTCTAGGCAGACATATTGGAGTGGGTTACCATGCCCTCTTGCAGGGTATCTTCCTGACCCAGGGATCAAGCCCAGGTCTCTTATGTCTCCTCCTGCATTGGCAGGTGGGTTCTTTTTTTTTTTTTTTTTTTTTTTTTTTGGGGGGGGGGGGGGGGGGGGGGGGGGGGACGGGCAGGCGACTTCTATTGGTCTTTCATTTCTCTGTTTTCATCCATCTTTGCTCCCTGGCTCCTGTGGGCCTCCCATCACAGTGGCCTCTGTTGTCGCAGAGCACCGGCTCTGGATGCATGCACCCCAGAGCTCCAGCTCGGTAATTGGACACATCAGTCCAGCCGCTCCACGACATGTGGGATCTTCCCAGGCCAGGGATCGAACCGGTGCCCCTTGTACTGCAAGGCGGTGTCCTTACCCACTGGACCACCAGGGAAGCCCAAGTGGGTTCTTTACCACTAACAGCACTTGGAAAGCCCTCAATTCCTGATATTTAATTTCATTTATAGTTAAAATTTAAAAACCATCTCCACATACACACCTAGTTTCCCTTTCCAGTTGTAGTCACTCTGAAATTTAGAGACAAGATAAAAACATAAAAACCCTGGAAGATTACGTATTTTAAAATTAACTTTAAGTCCAAGATGAGATTGTATGGGCTTCCCTGGTAGCTCAGTGGTAAAGAGCTTGCCTACCAATGCAGCAGACATGAGTTCAGTCCCTGATCAGGGAAGATACATGCCGTGGAGCAACTAAGCCCATGAGCCACAACTGTGGAACCTGTGTGCCCTAGAGCCCGAGTTCCACAACAAAGTCACTGCAACAAGAAGCCTGCTCACCTCAACTGGAGAGTAGCCCCCACTCCGTGAAACTAGAGAAGAGCCTGCAGCAGCAGTAATAACCCAGAATAGCCAAAAGTAAATAAAATAAATTAAAATTACAAAGAAAAAATATGAGATTGTAATGGTATATTAGAAAATTGTGAACAATGAATGTGCATAAAAATGCTACTTCTCAAACTTGCGGAATGAGGTCAAAGTCATGAGTTACAGTAAAGTCATACATATATACTCACAAGAAAATTCCTTACAAGAAAGAAAGGCATTTACCTTTAAAATAATCTGTGAGGGAATTCTGCAACAGTCCACTGGTCAGGACTTGGAGCTTTCACTACTGAGGGCCCAGTTCAATACCTGGTGGGAGAACTAAGGTTCCACAAGCTATGCAATAAGGCCAAAAATAATAATAAAGTCAGTTTTAAAAATCTGTGAGAGAAGAAGCAGAGCTTAACATTAAAGATAAACAATTTTAATTTTTTAAATTCAAGA